>JAGFNQ010010602.1:0-109493 GCA_024364735.1 Boesenbergia rotunda
CCGATCGGATCGAAGTATTTTAATACTTTTGCCAAGTGTTTCTCTACTTCATTTCTGAATTCTTTGAATTTATCAAAAGCTTCAGATTTGTGTTTCATCAAGAACACATACCGAATCGTGAGTGATCATCGATAAAGGTGATGAAGTAGTTATAGCCTCCTTGTGCTTGAGTTGACATTGGTCCGCATACATCGGTATGTATTAGACCAAGCAACTCTCCCACTGGATTACCTTTTCCGGGAAAGGGTAATTTGGTCATCTTGCCTTTCAAGCACGATTCGCATGTATCAAATGAACCGGGTTCAAATGATTCCAAAATTCCACATCGGTGTAATTCGGTCATGCGTTTCTTACTTATATGGCCAAGACGACAGTGCCACGTGTAGGAGTCTATTCGATTATCTATTCGAGCACGTTTATTACTAACTTCGATATTGAAAATGTCACTGGATAAATCTAACGTGTAGATGCCATTGCACAAAGTTCCATTTCCATAAAGAACGCCATTTAAAGTTATGTAACAACAATTGTTACTAAAAGTTAAATGATAACCTTTTTCATTCAAACATGAAATAGATACAATGTTCTTTATTAATGAAGGAACAAAATAACAATTATCCAATTCTAAGATACGTCCGGTAGGGAGCTTCAGCAAATATGTTCCGATGGCAACAGCAGCAATCTTTGCTCCATTTCCAACTCTCAAATTCGCTTCTCCCTTGACGAGTCTTCTTCTATTCCTTAGCCCCTGTATGTCATTACATATATGTGAGCCACACCCAGTATCAAGTACCCAGGTATTTGAGGAAATAGAGTGACATTCAATAACGAAGATACCTGAAGAGGATGGGGCATCGGATGCCTTCTTCTTCATGGACTCAAGATAAATCTTGCAGTTTCTTCGCCAGTGACCTTCCTTGCCACAGTGATGGCAAGTGCCTTTTGGTTTCTTTTCAGTCTTTTTGGCCTTTTTCTTCTTCCCTTTATTCTGTTCTTTGGCCTTCCTCTTAGAACCTTTCTTCGAGGAACCAACTAACAGTACCGCCTTTTGATCCGGCTTTACAGAAGGCTCCACAGTCTTCAGCAGGTTGATCAACTCAGGAATGGTAGTCTCCAGTTTGTTCATCCGATAGTTCATCACAAATTGTGAATAACTTTTGGGCAAACAATTCAGAATTAAGTCAATACTTAGTTCATGATCCATTGCAAAACCGAGTGTATTCAGTCGCTCAATGTACCCCAACATCTTTAACACAAACTGCGAAGCAGAAGTGCCTTCCTGCATCTTAGTGGTGAAGAGGAGTCTGGAGACCTCGAACCTTTCGGATCTCGCCTGCTCTTCAAACAACTCATGAAGATGAAAGATGATGGTATAAGCATCCATATGCTCATGCTGCTTTTGCAACTCAGGTACCATAGAGGCTAGCATGATGCAACTCGCAAGTTCAGAATCGGTCACATGTTTCTGATGGGCCAACAATTGGTCCGGAGTTGCATTTTCTGGAGGACTTTTGGGAAGTGCTTCTTCAAGGACATAAGCAAGCTTTTCTGCCTTAAGGACTATCCTCAGGTTTCGAAGCCAGTCCATGAAGTTCGGCCCAGTCAGTTTATTGGTGTCCAAAATGGAACGCAGGTTTATTTGAGTAGACATGATCGAGTGATTATCCTAGAAATACAAATTGAGATTATGTGAGAAGATTGATTAAATAATGTATCAACATACATAAATTAAATCCTATTTATTTTTCGAATTGAATCACCCTTATTATCAATTCGGGAGATCGTAGGAACATCTCCAAATAGGTTGATATCCAACCATAGATAAGAACCACCATGGCTGTGGCCATCAAGTTTTTCTTAGCTATGAAGGTAGGTAATTATACCGATTACACATCACATATATGTAACTATCACCTTATGCTATCAACTAATTGAATGTTTGCATAAATCATTAGGTTGTTAACTCATTAACAAGTATGTATCATTATACATAGCACCTAACTGCACCTCTCTTTACATCGACCTTGGCTGTGGCACAACAAATCGATGCTCCAAGCTTAAGGCTGACCCATTAATCAAGAAATAGTTTTAATATGGTTGGAGCTCATTCAACCGTTTAGTCAGGCTTGGATGTGTCCAACAACCAAAACTAAGGATTGACCTCTGACTCCAACTATATTATACATAAACTAATTCCATGGTTTGAACATGTTGAGGTTCAAGTCGGGCATGGATGTGTCCATCAACCCTAGCGAGAAACAAAACTCCGGTTCTAACCATATTAATGGAAGGTGTTAGCCTTAATATTTTGTAAGGGGTGTTTGGGTCTCATTCTTTTCTAAGCACATTCATGACATAAAATTATGTCATGACTAACGATTTCCTTAATAAAGTATGTATGTGACTTAATTTATCAAGTCTCATGAATTAAATTAGGAACCGGATTTCCTAATTATAATTTCATACTTTATTAAAGGAATTGTTTTGGGAAACAATTTCCTAAATTGTCATAATTAATTTCGGAAATAATATGTTCAAGATTTTGATTTCTCTAAATCAAATCTTATTAAATTAAGAGACAAATCCCTTAATTCAACTACATATTATTTTCATGAAAATCTTATTTAAGAAAACTCTATAGGAAATCATTTTCCTAATTAATTTTGGAGACAACAATATGTAAGAGCATCACCTCTTCAACATATTTTATTCATGGATTTAATTAATTACAACAAATCATTTTCTAAGGGTGGCTCCTCGAGGCTCAGATACCCAAAGAAAAATAATTTGTCGTAAATCCAATTTGGACGGCTCCCCGAGGCTCAATCCAAATCAAACATGACAATTTCAATTTAAAATTAGAAAATTAAATTACAACAACTAACTTTAAATTGGACAGCTCCCCGAGGCTCAATCCAAAATAAAGAATTTTGTTGTCAATTTAAAGACCAATTCAAATTTAATTGTCAATTAACTATCCATGAATTTGTCTAGGCTTTCTCAAAAGAAAGTGCCCAAAATTGCGAGATTTCAAAAATAATTTTCAGAATAATTGTAAGTTTCGGGTAAAAAGAAAACTTACATATTTCCAAAAATTGGAAAATTTCTAAAATAGAAAATTTCCAAAATTTGGAAAGTTTCCAAAGATGGGAAATTTTCACAATTAAAAAAATTTTGGAAACTAGAAAATTTCAAACGTTTGCGAAATTTCATGAGAATTTCCAAACTTTGAAATTCCTAAATCTAAAATCTATTATAATTTGAAAGTTTCCATAATTGAAAAATTTTTCTGAAATTGAGATCATGACAAAGTGTTCCGCAAAACAATTATATGATAATGTCGAACACTAACCGGCTCTGATACCACTGTTGGGACCGGGTGCATGTTGACAAGGATACGAGTTCGTAAAATTTAAAATTTTTACGTCCAGCGGAAGAGTTTGCATAAAATAATTTCCTAAATTATTTTAACTTCGTATCTAGCATGTAACCCTATGGTGTGTTGACATAATCATACAATAAAATTTTGCGAAAAGTAAACTAATTTACTTTTATACCTCGCGTAACTCGAAGAAAAGGGACGAGATCCAACCGTAGCGTCCCTTGGAAGCTTCGCCTCTATTCGCGTCCACGCCGAGTTCTCTTCGGGATGACTTCGCAAAGTCACAAGTTTTGTGCCGACGAGAACTACTAGATTCTCGGAAGGCACAACTAGAAGAACAAGAGAAAAATTAGGAAACTAACCAATGAAGTAACGGAATCGAATTCCGAGAAGAGAGGAGTCGCTATCCGCTTCTTCTTCTTCTTGTTCGGGTTCTCCTTCTTCTTGATTGCTCACGCCAACTTCAAAGGGGGAAGTTGTTTGGTGCGCCGGCCCTAAACCACTAGGGTGGGCGCCGGCCCTAGGCAAGAGAGGGAGAGGGAGAGGAGAAGAGATTAAGAGAGAGAGGGAGAGAATAATTACAATTACTCAATTGGTAGGAATAAGGGCTAGCCTTTGGTTCCTTTATATAGTAGCAACTCCTTTGCTAAGTCTCCCTCTAAACCGAATTAACGGAATTAACGGAATTAGTTATAAGAAATTTATCTTATAAATTTTCTTATTAATTATTCCGTTTAAACCGAGTCTTTATTATAAACCAATTTATAATAAAACTAATTCTTCTTCTCTTTAAATTATGGAATAAATTTTTATAAGAAATTTATAAACTTTCTTATTATGGAAAAATCAATTCATAATTGATTTTATAAAATTAAAATAAACCAATTCATGGATTATTTTAATCTTCCATAAAAGAATAAATTTCTATAAATTTTATTTATATAAATTTCTCTATACAAATTTATTTATCCATAATTTATAAAATAAATCGCACTAGATTTATTTTATTAATTAAACCAAAATTAATTGGTTTTCTCCTCTTATTGTGGCCGGCCACCAAAGGGGGTTTTGACACCCTCTTTGGCCGGCCAAACCAACCCGAACCGCCGCGAATTAAACTCATTTAATTCGCCCAAAAAGCCTTCAAAAGACTTAGCCCTTTTTAGCTTCCATTGCGCCTCTGATTAACTCAGATTCGACTTATTTCTCTTGATCAGAAAATCTAATTTTCAACTCGTTTTAAATCCCTCGGATTACTCGTAGTGCGTGTGACTAAATAGGCTTTCGATTTATGTTGGCCGTCTATAATCAACCAATTATAGAACGATCATGAGTGGCACCTAGTAGTACATCATGATCCCCAATTAATCGAAAGATCAACGGTTTGACCTCAGAAGAAATTATTCTGAAACCCTTCAGCAGCTCTAATGAATCGTGCCTCATTCCCTTCACCACCTTATACCCACTTGGTTCAGGACACGGTCAATGGTGTCAGTCCCCACTAGGCTGACTACGTCACACCTAGCCCAAGTAGTGTCTTCCTCGTCCTTTGGATTTCTAATTACTCTCATGTATTTAAGAGACTCGCACTCTCAACATGATATGCTCTGGCCAGAGGCTTTGAGTAACAATTCGACGATAGGCCTGGGTATACATCTCCTCGCAAGGAGTGGTGAATCCTTTGTAGGCTGTTCAAACATCTTCGGGCACTTCGGCTTATACCCGATCATCCTGGGTCCACACCTCCTTGGAGATGCTTGCTTAAGATGTCAAAGTATATGTCTCCATGACCAAGATGACTTGAACACCGCAAGTCTAAGGAACATCGCACTTATGCCACAGTAAGATCTTCATTGACATATCTATATGTAGATTCCCATATGAAGTCTTACAGCTAGTCACTCCAATGAACTAGTTCCCTTAACTAGCATCCATGTTTATCTCCGGACATCCCAATGTCACCAGCCAGTGAGAATCTGCTGATTAGAGAATAACCAATGCTAGTCTTAACAGAATTGATAATGTCCGTATTTATCAATTCATCGACTAGGGATATTTCCAACACTTCACATTTGCACATTTAGAGATAATCACTAGTTGTGATCTCATCACAAATTCTCTTATGCTGTGAATTGTATGGCGGACATTCAGTAGATGAGTTTAAGATCCCAATCAAATACACAAACATGTATACTCAAATAGTGAATTATCATTTATTGAAATAAATGTTTACAATCATAAGGCGATTGCCTTAGGACACTTCTCTCATATCACTAACAACTAGTACCTAAACCTGAGGGCAAATCCATTATTGATACTAAGCGGGTGTTTAGGAATAAGCTAAATGATCAAGGAGAAATAGTGAGAAACAAAGCCCGCTTAGTAGCCAAAGGATTCAGTCAAGTAGAAGGGTTAGATTATGATGAAACATATGCCCCAGTAGCTAGACTTGAGTCCATTAGGATGTTGTTAGCCTTTACATCCCATAAAGGATTTAAACTCTACCAAATAGATGTAAAGTCAACTTTTCTAAATGGATTTATTACGGAAGAAGTTTATGTAGGACAACCCCCTGGTTTTGAGGACTTAGAAAGACCTGACCATGTTTACAAACTCACGAAAGCATTTTATGGACTAAAACAAGCACCCAGGGCTTGGTATGAACTCCTATCAACCTACCTAACTTCTAATGAATTTAAACAAGGACAAATTGACTCAACCTTATTTATTAATGTTGGTGCAGTATGCACCCAAGTCAAACCTGTGTTTTGATATTGACAAAAGGGTTCAAAAGTTAAGGGTTAGTCGTTGTCTAACAAGTTTCTTGAGTGTACAGGAAAAGCCCTAGCGAAGGAATGCTAGGCACTGGCGAAGGACTGCCAGACAGGAAAAGCCCTAGCAAAAGGGCTGCTAGGCTCTGGCGAAGGACTGCCAGAATGGACAAGCCCTAGCGAAGGAATGCTAGGCACTGGCGAAGGGCTGCCAGAAGAAAAGACCTAGCGAAGGGCTGCTAGGCACCAAGCGAAGGGAAGCTTGGCAACTCAAGACCTGGCGAAGGACTGCCGGGCAAAAGTCCAACTGGAGGATCCGGTTGGCATCAGGTAAACTCTCCCGAGAGGAGTAGGTGAGGACGCGTTCCCCTAGAGGGAACATTAGGCATCGGTTCGACCTAGGGCTCCATTTTGGAGACCCAAAGTCAGAACCAAGACAGCCAAGGCTGTGTAAAATTAACTTATTAATTGCTGTTTTGGACTAACTCTGGATGCAGGACCGAAGGACTGTGTTTCTGCAGCTCAGAGAGCCTCAAAGGAGTGAGGCAGTAGCTGAGCAGGGCGCCCCGGATGTTTTGGGCACCCCAGAGTCAACCCAAAGTCAGCAGAGCAAGTAAACGCCCCGACAGCAGCACATTTGGGGGCGCCCCGGATGTTTCGGGCGCCCCGCGCGCGTCGGATGCCCCGTGAGTCGCGGGCGCCCACTGTGCCACGCCACTGGCAGCTGCAGAAGCTCACCCTCGCGAAGAAGATGAAGCCTTGACCGGTCAACCCGGGCGCCCCGCGCGCGTTGGGCGCCCCAATCAAAGGTGATCCCGAAGAAGCAGAGATCAGCCTTGACCAGAGGGCTCGCCGGATCGAAAGCCACGTGGGGGGCGCCCCGAGCATCCCGGGCGCCCCCAGCCCTATATAAAGGACCCTCGACCCTCTTCTTCAACAATCAATCACTGCGACTTTCATACGCTCTTCTGCTTCCACGACACGCTCCGGAAATCTTCCATCTCGAGCTCTGACGACGTCCTGCTGCTCCAATACTCCAATCTACACCGGACGTCGGTAACGAAATATTCATTTAAGTTTACAAAGCTAATTCTGTAATACTTGTGATTGTAAACTTTCTCGAATGTATAGAATTGCCCGCAGAAAACGGTCAACGACCGTGGGCCTTGGAGTAAGAGTCGACACAGGCTCCGAACCAAGTAAAACGACCGTGTTAGCATTGTTTTTGTGTCTTATTTCCGCTGCGCACTAACTCTTTTTAAATCCGAACGATTTGCGACATTCACCCCCCCCACTCTCGCAATTCTCGATCCAACAAGTGGTATCAGAGCGGGGAAGTCAAACTTGGTGCAACCACCAGTTTGAAATTTTTTTTCGGATTTCTTTTTTCTCTCTTATTTTAAAATTTTCGTTCGAGTTTTTTTTCAAGGTTGGTGCAACACCCCTTGAAATTTGTGTTTAATTATTTCTTCCCGCACTACTAATCCAAGACCAAGTCTTGGAATATTTTTGTTGTTCTTTTTAATTCCAGTAACAAATGTCTATCCAAGAAGGATTTAGCACCGCCAGACCTCCACTGTTCAGTGGAGAAGACTTTCCCTACTGGAAAAGTCGAATGGAGGTCCATCTGAAAACTCAGGTGGATATGTGGATAATCATCCAGTCTGGACTGATGATTCCCACAAATGCTGAAGGTGTACCACAAAACTACTCAGAATGGGACACTTCCCTCAAACGTAAAATTGAAGCCGACGCCAAAGCAACCCAGACTCTCCAATGCGGACTAACGAAAGAAGAGCTGAACCGCGTCAGACCCTTCAAAAGTGCAAAGGAGCTATGGGCTAAACTGATTGAGCTCCATGAAGGAACTTCAGATACGAGGATCAGCAAACAAGACCTGCTACTGAACAAGCTTTTCACTATCAAAATGGCAGATAACGAGACAGCAGCCCAGCTCCACGCCAGAATCCAGGAGCTGATGAACGGTCTTCACGCAATAGGTCACCAGGTTCAAAGTCGTGATCTTATAAGGTATGCCCTAAACGCGTTCCCTAGGACCACCTTGTGGGCATCTATGGTAGATGCATACAAGGTCTCTAGGGATCTTTCAAAAATTAAGCTAGATGAGTTATTTTCTGAACTTGAGCTGCATGAACAGACTAACTCCAATTTGGTCGAGAAAAGTATAGCCTTCTTTGCAGGGAAAACAGGGAAGACGACCAAGAAGAAAACTCAAGTTGAACCTGAATCTACCTCAGATTCAGAAATAGAAGATCAAGAGGAAGATCAATCTGAACTGGTCCGGCTAGCTCGAAGCTACTACAAAAAGTTGAAGAACCAAACCAACACACGAAGAACAAGCCGAAGAAAGGACGGACAAGATGAACCAGCAACTGACAAACAAAAGCCCAACGTAACCTGCTACGAATGCAAGAAGAAGGGCCACTACAAGACTGAATGTCCAAGTCTAAAGGAGTCCAAAAAGAACAGAAAGAAGAAGGCACTCCAAGCAACCTGGGACGAGTCTTCCTCAGAAGAAGAAGAAGAAGCACCTCAGTCCAATCTTCTAGCCCTGACCGCTTCAGATCAAATCGAGACTGACTCAGACTCGGACCGGGACGACGGCACGCTGACATTCTCCGACGACGGCGAAATAAAGGTAACGGGCTTTTCAAAATCGCAATTGAATTCTCTTATTTCCTATCTATCCCGAGATTTGGCGAAAGCCAAACTCCGAATCGAGTCCCTCCGACAGGAAGTAAAACTCCTGAAAGAGGGAGCTGATTCTGATT
The DNA here is from genome assembly GCA_024364735.1 of Boesenbergia rotunda. Taxonomy (NCBI): domain Eukaryota; kingdom Viridiplantae; phylum Streptophyta; class Magnoliopsida; order Zingiberales; family Zingiberaceae; genus Boesenbergia; species Boesenbergia rotunda. The sequence continues at coordinate 8,946 of JAGFNQ010010602.1, forward strand.
CCTTAACTGAGAAAATTCAGGAAGGAACCCCTGATCAAGTTAAAAAACTTGAATCAGAGAATTCCTCCCTGAAAACTCAAGTTAAGGACTTAAGAACAGCTTTAGAACGATTCACTTATGGTTCCAAGAATCTTGACATGATTCTGGGAAAACAGAAGTCTGTTCTAAACCGATCCGGACTTGGTTATAGAACCAAATCTCGGCAAAGATCTTACTTTGCTGTACTGAACCAGTCAAGACCTAAGGTTCAGGCATGGGTGCCAAAACTGTGCCTGACTAAACCAACTGGTTCAAATCAATTTTGGATCCCCAAGGACAAGATTCACATCTTGCCTAACCCATACAGAGGCTTTAGTCCAGGGGGAGCCAAAATCAAAACAATTTTTATAATTAGATAATTTTTTTGATTGCTTGTTTATTTAATTTCTTGCAAATTGCCATGCTTAGATTTAAGGAATACTTAGATTTAAGGACGAAATTACTTGAAACTTGAAAACATAGTATTGGGTGGAGGTGAGATGATAGTACGTTAGGGAAGCCAATTTGGCGGAACTAGCCGAAGCTACCGATCCAAGACCCAAGCTAGTTAGACCAGAAAATGACCTAATTTAATTTGAAAATGAAATTTCATTAAAAGGCTTTGTCAAGGAAAGGGTGGATGATCCCATAAGGCTTCGGCCAAAGAAGGCCTAGTGCCTCGCCAAGACCTGGAAGCCAATTCCTGAAATTCAAATTCAAGTTAACTTTTGTCAAATTCGAATCTAACTCAAATTTCAAATAATTATAGATTCTAATCTGTTTTTCAAAACTTCTACTTCTCAAACTTATTATCCTCTTGAAAAACACTTAATCTGTTTTCAAAATTTCTATTTTTTTTCCAAAAGTAAATAACTTTTCAAAATAAATGAAAATTCCTTTTCAAACTAATTTCTACCCTCAAACCTGTCTCACAAAAAACCTTAAGGTTAACATGTTTGGAAACCCTAGATTCAGTGAGACAGGAAAATTAAGCTCAAATTAAACCACCTTACTTGTGCCTTCATAATCATGGTCAAACTATGGTCAAACACAGTCAAACAGAGTCAAACAGTCAAACCTGGTCAAAGCAGTCAAAAGGCTGCTACTGAGGGCGCCCGTAGCCTGTCGGGCGCCCCCGACAACGCTGACAAGGTACCAGCTCCAGTCAAAGCAGCAAAAGCTGCATTTGACCGACTTGACATGGGCGCCCGTGACCCGTCGGGCGCCCCTATACACTTCTGTCCCCCACGCTGATTAAAGCAGCCAAAAGGCTGCAATCAAGTACTTTTGACCAGGGCGCCCGTGACCTATCGGGCGCCCCTATCGACAAACCTGTCATCCACGCCAGTCAAAGCAGCAAAAGTTGCAGTTGACCAGCCTTGGCCAGGGCGCCCGGAACCTCACGGGCGCCCCCCCCTCAAACCCCTATAAAAGGGACCCGAGACTCCCTCATTTCCCACACCACATCTCACACTCCTTCTTCCCCTTGCCTCATTCTTGTGGATCAAGTGAACCTAAGCCCTCCCTTGCCTCAACCATGCCTCCAAGGTATGAAATTTAGTTGTGCAATTAATTTTTCTTAAATTACATATGTTTTTTGCAAATTCCTTAAGTCTCTTCTTTATCCTTAATCACTTATTTTTTCTACACTTAGAAAACGCCGAGCAGTTCAGTCGAACCCCGGTAACGAGCCCAGTCCCGACCCTAGGTTTCCTAACCTAGCACTTTGTAACAAATTCGCCCAAACCTCGTACATTCCGATTAAAACAAGTTACCTTAACCGTCATTTCTTCTCCCAATCCTGCCCAGTCGCAATGTCCGCAATTAACTTCTATCAACTGGATAACCTCGTATTCTGCACACATTCGATCAACAACACCCTATGTGCAGAATTCTATAACAACATAGTTAGGCAAGACCACTTGAGCTTCGTCATTACCGTTCAAGGAATGCCCTTGAGCATCACTCCTAGCCTACTGAACCGATTTTTGGGACTCCGACCATCTCAGTCCATCTTCTATTGCTACCCTCCAAGGAACCTGCCCTTCGATGCCCCCTACTCTCATATTGACCTGAACACCTTGTACAACTATTTCTTTGGGGAGGCCATGGACCCTGCAGGAGGGCAGTTCCACTCTACCCAACTCCCAATTCAGGACTACGCTCTCTATAGAGTAATTGTCCGTTGCATCCTTCCCTTGTCCACTAGGGACACAACCACCATGAAACCCTTTCACACTTTTCTTCTCTATGCCCTTATCCACCATCTGGACATAGATATAGGCCTTCACCTCTTCCACTGTATCCTACATGCCTCTAGTGTATCCACTAAGGGGCGGGTCCGCACCCCCTTCTGCCACGTCATCACCTCAATCCTCCACCACCACGGCCGAAACATCGCTGACGGCGAGATTACCACGATGACCGAATTCGATGAGATAGGATTTAGGAACTTTTCTTTAGCCGGTGTAGAGGTCTCGGGCACCGGGGTTCTGACTTGGCGACGCCGACCAGCCGCACAGGACATTGCCGACGAGGAGGTCGAGGTCGACGTTGCCGACTTAGCAGCAGAGGTAAATCAGCCCGCTCCACCGACCTTGTACGAGAGAGTTACACGACTCGAGGCGCACGTCCAGAGCTTCAGAGAAGAAGTAGAAGCGAACCATATTGAAGACCAAGAGACAAACTTAGGCTACTACAACAACATTATGAGTACCCTCACAGCCGACAGAGAAGCCTGGAATGCACAGTACCATGAGATCATGGCACGATTTGATGCATGGCAGCCGGGCCCATTTGATCCTCCTGGTCCCTCCTCTTAGATGACTTGGACATGTACCTATTTGACTACCCCTACTGAGTAGGGTTGACTTCTGTTGACTTGTACTAGACTTCTGCTTGAACTATGCTAATCTTAGCTTGGCTTGTTTACTTTTGACTTAATTAAGTTAGGGTTATGCTTAGTAGAATAGAATCATTCGTTTTTTGATTTTTGATTTTTAAATTGATCTTAAAATGTCTTTTAAAATGTTTTTTTTAAATGTTACTTTAACTTGAAAAAGTTTCTTTTAAAATTTTTTTTCTTAGTTTTATTTCAAAAACTACCCCCTTCAAAACTAGGGCCTCTTTTCGAAATGGACTTAGCCTAGGCTCTAACCCTAGAACTGCATGCACCAATAGATCTAGAAGCCAGCATCTCACAAGCACCTTAGGGTACTTTTGAATGATAACTAGAAAGGGTTGAGATGCTTAGGTCTTTGCCTTAACTCAAGATGCTTTAAGTCAGTGCATCTGCAGTAGTTGGGCAACTAAATACAAACTGAACAGCAATCAAGTTAAGTGTCAAGTTTAGACAATCTAACTTGAACAGCTCACTTAACTTGACTAACCCTAGCCAAAACTACTGCTTATAACAGTTAGTAAGTAGCTAATTGGGTTAGACAGGTCCCTAAAGAGTTAACCAGACCTAGGTCTTGTTTTGATTCAGTACAGCAAATGCTTTATTTAACTATTGCAAAATTTTTTCTGCATTTTTTGATATATGTCAAAGGGGGAGAGTTGGAAAGGAAACAGGGAACAAAATTTTTAAAATTTTTTTCCATAATCCTCTTCAAAAAGGTTGAACTGAAAAATTGGTAAATCAAAGTTAGCTTTATTTCTAAACTCTGAACTATTTTGAAACTTAATGTTGTTTGCTTAAAATGATTTTTGTTTAATGTTTCTAAGTTTGAAATTTTTCCAAAACTGAAAAATTTTCCAAAGTGTGAAATGTTCCAAAACTGAAAATTTTCTAAGTTTCCCAAACTAAGAATGTCTTTTTTTTTTCAAAAAAAACTTAGCAAAAACTTTTGAGATTTCCTAACTTATCAAAACATGAAATCTACTAAGTACTTCACTCACACCACCTATTTTTGAAAAACCCAGGGGGAGATTTCTTCCAGGGGGAGGGAATCTAACTTAGGATTTTAATTTCAGCATTTTTCCTTATCTTTTTGAACTAGGTTGCCATATATCAAAAAGGGGGAGATTGTTGGTGCAGTATGCACCCAAGTCAAACCTGTGTTTTGATATTGACAAAAGGGTTCAAAAGTTAAGGGTTAGTCATTGTCTAACAAGTTTCTTGAGTGTACAGGAAAAGCCCTAGCGAAGGAATGCTAGGCACTGGCGAAGGACTGCCAGACAGGAAAAGCCCTAGCAAAAGGGCTGCTAGGCTCTGGCGAAGGACTGCCAGAATGGACAAGCCCTAGCGAAGGAATGCTAGGCACTGGCGAAGGGCTGCCAGAAGAAAAGATCTAGCGAAGGGCTGCTAGGCACCAAGCGAAGGGAAGCTTGGCAACTCAAGACCTGGCGAAGGACTGCCGGGCAAAAGTCCAACTGGAGGATCCGGTTGGCATCAGGTAAACTCTCCCGAGAGGAGTAGGTGAGGACGCGTTCCCCTAGAGGGAACATTAGGCGTCGGTTCGACCTAGGGCTCCATTTTGGAGACCCAAAGTCAGAACCAAGACAGCCAAGGCTGTGTAAAATTAACTTATTAATTGCTGTTTTGGACTAACTCTGGATGCAGGACCGAAGGACTGTGTTTCTGCAGCTCAGAGAGCCTCAAAGGAGTGAGGCAGTAGCTGAGCAGGGCGCCCCGGATGTTTCGGGCGCCCCAGAGTCAACCCAAAGTCAGCAGAGCAAGTAAACGCCCCGACAGTAGCACATTTAGGGGCGCCCCGGATGTTTCGGGCGCCCCGCGCGCGTCGGACGCCCCGCGAGTCGCGGGCGCCCACTGTGCCACGCCACTGGCAGCTGCAGAAGCTCACCCTCGCGAAGAAGATGAAGCCTTGACCGGTCAACCCGGGCGCCTCGCGCGCGTCGGGCGCCCCAGTCAAAGGTGATCCCGAAGAAGCAGAGATCAGCCTTGACCAGAGGGCTCGCCGGATCTAAAGCCACGTGGGGGGCGCCCCGAGCATCCCGGGCGCCCCCAGCCCTATATAAAGGACCCTCGACCCTCTTCTTCAACAATCAATCACTGCGACTTTTATACGCTCTTCTGCTTCCACGACACGCTCCGGAAATCTTCCATCTCGAGCTCTGACGACGTCCTGCTGCTCCAATACTCCAATCTACACCGGACGTCGGTAACGAAATATTCATTTAAGTTTACAAAGCTAATTCTGTAATACTTGTGATTGTAAACTTTCTCGAACGTATAGAATTGCCCGCAGAAAACGGTCAACGACCGTGGGCCTTGGAGTAAGAGTCGACACAGGCTCCGAACCAAGTCAAACGACCGTGTTAGCATTGTTTTTGTGTCTTATTTCCGCTGCGCACTAACTCTTTTTAAATCCGAACGATTTGCGACATTCACCCCCCCCTCTCTCGCAATTCTCGATCCAACAATTAAGACCTTAGGAAAAGAAATCTTTATTGCCCAAATCTACGTCGATGACATAATCTTTAGGTCTACCAACTCAAATTTCTTAAAAGAATTCGTTAAAATAATGGAAAATGAATTTGAAATGAGCTTAGTTGGTGAGCTCAACTTCTTTCTAGGGTTATAAATTAAACAAACTAGGGATGAAAACTATCTCCATCGATCCAAATATGCTAAGAAATTAATAAAGAAATTTAAAATGGATAACTCTAAAAGCATAAGTACCCCCATAGCCACAAATGTAAAAATAGATAGTGACCCTGATGGTAAACCAGTAGACCTTAAACTCTATAGAAGTATGATTGAAAGTCTACTGTACCTTACAGCCAGCAGACCTAATATCCTTTTTGCTGTAGGAATGTGTGCTAGATACCAAACCTGTGTTAAGGAATCACACTTAGCAACCCTAAAAAGAATACTAAGATATGTTAAGGGCACCCTAAGTGTAAGGATTTGGTATCCTAGGACCTCAACCTTTAACTTGTCAGGATACTCGAATTCAGATTACGCTAGATGTAAATTAGATAGAAAGAGCACAAGTGGAAGCTGCCAACTGTTAGGAAATAGTCTAGTAAGTTGGTGCAGCAGAAAATAACACTTTGTAGCTCTATCCACAACTGAAGCTGAGTATGTTGCCTTAGGAGAGTGTGTAGCATAATTCTTATGGATGATGCACACTCTTAAAGACTTCCAGCTTAACTACACTCAAACTCAGGTCTACATTGACAATATAAGTTCAATTAATCTAACTACGAACCCAATCCAACATTCCAGAACTAAACACATAGAAGTTAAACACCACTTTGTAAGAAATCATGTAGCCAGGGGTGAGATAGTCCTTAAGCATGTAGACTCTAAATCTAACTTAGCTGACTTATTCACCAAACCCCTACCTGAGTCTGAGTTTAGCTCACTAAGAAGGCAGTTAGGATTATGCTTGGTAGAATAGGCTTACTCTACTTTTGTTTTTCTTAAAACTGTTTTATTACTTGATTTTAAAATCAGTTTCTACTTAATTTGCAAAATCATTTTTTGAATTAGTTTTTCTTAAGAAAAATTACCCCCTTCAAAACTAGGGTTTTTTCGCAAATGGAATTAGCTTAGGCCTTAACCCTAGAACTGCATGCACCTATAGATCTAGAAGTCAGCATCTCACAAGCACCTTAGGGGTACTTTTGACTGATAACCTAGAATGGGTTGAGATGCTTAGGTCTTTGCCTTAATTCAAGATGCTTTAAGTCAGTGCATCTGCAGTAATTGGGGCACTAAATACAAATTAAACAGTAATCAGGTTAAGTGTCAAACTTAGAAAATCTAACTTAAACAAAACACTTAACTTGACTAATCCTAGCAAAAACTACTGTTTATAACAGTTAGTAAGTAGCTAATTGGGTTAGACAGGACCCGAGCAAAATAATTCAAATTTATTTGGTCTAAATTTATACCTTGAATTGGTTCAGTACAACACATTATTCTTTTACTATATTCTTATGCAATTTCCTTTTTTTTTCTATATTGCTTTGTTTCTTTTGATATATGGAAAAGGGGGAGAGATTGGAAAGGAGTGAAGATTTGAAAATTAAATTTTATTAATTTTTTCAAAATAAAAAATTTTCAAAACTTTATCCTTTCTTCAAAAAGTAAAATCATCTAAGCTGTTTTAAAAATACTTGACTTGAGCTGTTTTCAAAAACTGTGTCTAAGTACTTGACCTAAGATGTTTTTTCTCTAAGTACTTATTTTTAAACTTCTCTAATAGAAAAGTCTCTAAGTATAAAGTTTTAAAGTACTAAAGAGATTGATTTTTTTTTGTAATAAAAACTTTGTAAGATGTTTAGAAAACTTTCTAAGTTATTGACTTGAAAATTTTTCTAAGTATAAAGGTTCTAAGAATAAATTTTCCAAGTGCCCAACTAATTTTTTTGGAAAATGGTTTCTAAAACTTCTTTTGAAAAATGGTCTAAGTGTTGAAAAATCAATTCCATTTTTAGACTTAGAAATTTTTCAAACCCCACAAACCTTTGAAAAAACCTAGGGGGAGATTCCTTCCAGGGGGAGGAAACTAAACTGGTATTTCACCTGTTTATTATTAACTTAACTTTTTGAACTGGGTTGCCATAAATCAAAAAGGAGGACATTGTTGGTGCAGACAGCACCCAAGTCGAACCTGGGTTATGATAATGGCAAACTGTTCAAATGTTAAGATGTTATTTTTATCTAACATGTTACTTGAGTGTACAGACTGAAGTCCTAGCGAAGGACTGCTAGGCACCTAGCGAAGGACCGCTAGGCATCGAAACCCTAAGATCTGGTGAAGGGCTGCTGGGCACCTAGCGAAGGGTTGCTAGGAGTCGAAGACCTAGCGAAGGAATGCTAGGCACCAGGCGAAGGACTGCTTGGTAACGAAGACCTAGCGAAGGAATGCTAGGCACCAGGCAAAGGACTGCTTGGTAACGAAGACCTGGCGAAGGACTGCTAGGCACCAGGCGAAGGACTGCTTGGTAACGAAGACCTGGCGAAGGACTACTAGGCACCAGGCGAAGGACTTCTTGGTAACGAAGGCGTGGCAAAGGACTGCTAGGCACCTGGCGAAGGATTGCTGGGCAAAAGTCCAACCGGAGGAGCTGGTTGGCAACAGGTAAATTCTCTTGAGAGGAGTAGGTGAGGACGCGTTCCCTGTTGAGGGAACAGTAGGCATCAGTTCGACCTAGGGTTCCATTTGGGAGACCCAAAGTCAAAACCAAGACAGCTACGACTGTATGAATTATCTAATACTCTTGTTGTTGTGTTGTTTTGGAACTAACCCTAGATGCAGGACCGAAGGAACGAGTTTCTGCAGCTCAGAACGCCCAAAGGAGAGGGGCAGCAGCTGGGCAGGGCACCCCGGAGGTCCCGGGCGTCCCCAAGGTGAAGGCAAAACAAGATTGAGCAAGAACTGCTTCGGAAGCTCACTGGGCTAGGCACCCTCAAGCTCCCGGGCGCCCCCAGTGTCCCGGGCACCCCGGATGCCTTGGGCGCCCTGGGCCCAAGCCAACGAAGCGGATAGAATTCAAGTCAGCCGAGAAGCCAGCAGACCAAGTCAACCCGGGGGCGCCTGTGTCCCGGGTGCCCCCGTCAGCTCCGAGCCCAATTCTTGAGGGTTAAGGCTTGACCGAACTTCGGATGAGGGTTCTTGGATCCGAAGGCAGGTGTCAGGCGCCCCCAGCGTCCCGGGCTCCCCCAGTAGTGCTATAAAAGGGGTTCGACCCCTAAGGCTTCGACAACAATTCTTCCAACGCCTCTACGCTTTTCGACTCAAGCGCTCTGCTCTGGAAACCTCCGATCTCGAGATTCAAGTGCCAACGACGACCCTCCGCACCGAAGAACGATCTACACCGGGCGTCGGTAACAAAGAGCACAATTGTACTGTTTACTGCACTATTACTGTACAAATTTTTGTAATAACTTGCGCGATTATAGAATTGCCCGCAGTAAATAGTCAAGGACCGTGGGCCTTGGAGTAGGAGCCGACCGCGACTCCGAACCAAGTAAAAAATCTTGTGTTCGCGTTTATTTTTTTTCCGCTACGTAATTTCTCTCAATCTAATCCGAATCGGTTTTACGATATTCACCCCCCCCCTCTATCGTATTCTATCGATCCAACAGGGTGCTCCAGACACATGACTGGGGATAAATTGAAATTCACCAAACTCAAGTTCAAGAACATAGACTCAGTAGCATTTGGCAATAATGCTACACTCAAAGTTATTGGGTCAGGTAACATTGAACTCAAATCTGACTTTGTTATTAAAAAATTGCTTTTGGTTGAAGATTTTAAATTTAACTTGCTTAGCATAAGTCAATTGTGTGATACTGGCTATGTAGTTACCTTTACCAACTCTAACTGCCTGATTAGAAACTTGTAAGACTAAATCAATTATGAATTGATTTATCCATGATAAGAAAATTTTATACAAATTTTATTCCATAATTAAAAAGGAGAGAAGTATTTGTTTTATTATAAAATTAGTTATAATAAAACTTGGTTTAAACGGAATAATTCATAAGAGAATTTATAGGATAAATTTGTTATGAAAATTCCGTTAAGAAGGAGACTTGGCAAGGGAGATGCTACTATATAAAGGAACCAAAGGCTATCCCTTAATTCTAACTTGAGTAATCAAGAGATTAGTAGCTCTCTCTCTATCTCTAATTCTCTCTCTCTCTAGGGCCGGCACCCCTCTCTCTCCCTCTCCTCTCACTTCCCTTCTGGTCGCGCCGACTCATGCATGGAGAAAGATCTTTTCCGGCGACTCAATTGCCGAGAGGCAAGTAATTGTTGATGGTCAACAATTGTGGGCGGCTTGGGGCAATAACCGAGAGGCAAGCAATTGTTGATGGTCAACAATTGTGGGCGGCTTGGGGCAATAACCGAGAGGCTCAAGGATTTGCCGATAGCTTGAGGTAATTGCCGAGAGGAAATGTTGATTTTGGTCAACAATTGCGGCTTGAGGATTTGCCGATAGCTTGAGGTAATTGCCGAGAGGAAATTGTTGATTTTGGTCAACAATTGCGGCTTGAGGAATTGCTTGCGGCTTGAGGCAAGGCAATTGTTGATGCGGCCGAGGCAATGGTTTTTCTTTAGGATTAATTACCGTGAGCCATCAACACCAAGGAGAAGCCAACCAAGAAGTAGAAGAAGCGGATCACATCTCTTTCCTTCTCGGAATTCGATTCCGTTTATTGGGTGGTTAGTTTCCTATCTTTTCTCTTGATCTTCTAGTTGTGCCTTTAGAGAATCTAGTAGTTCTCGTCGGCACAAAACTCGTGACTTGGCGAAGTCATCCCAAAGAGAACTCGGCGTGGACGCGAATAGAGGCGAAGCTTCCAAGGGACGCTACGGTTGGATCTCGTCCCTTACTTCGATTTACGAGAGGTACTTAGTAAATTAGTTTACTTTTCGCAAAGTTTTAATTTATGATTATGTCAACACATCATAAGATTGCATGCTAGATACGTGGTTAAAATAATTTTGGAAATTATTTTATGCTAATACTTCCGCTGCACGTAAAAATTTAAAATTTTACGAACCCGTATCCTTGTCGACATGCACCCGGTCCCAACAGTGGTATCAGAGCCAGGTTAGTGTTCGACATATTCATAAAATTGTTTTGCGGAAAACTTTGTCATAATCTCAATTTTGAAAAAAAATTTCAATTATGGAAACTTTCCAATTATAATAAATTTTAGATTTAGGAATTTCAAAGTTTGGAAATCCTCATGAAATTTCGCAAATGTTTGAAATTTCCTAGTTTCTGAAATTTTATAATAATTGTGAAAACTTCCCATCTTTGGAAACTTTCCAATCTTGGAAATTTTCTATTTTAGAAATTTTCCAACTTTGGAAATATGTAAGTTTTCTTTGTACCCGAAACTTACAATTGTTCTGAAAACCTATTTTGAAATCTCGCGATTTTGGGCACTTTCTTTCGAGAAAGTCTAGACAAATTTATGGATAATTAGTTGACAATTTCAAATTCGAATTGGCTTTAAATTATTAACAAAATTCTTTTCTTTGGGTATCTGTGCCTCGGGGAGGCACCCAAATTAAAGTTAGTTGTTATAATTTAATTTCCCAATTTTGAATGAAATTGTCATGTTTGATTTGGTTGCGTTTCCGAAACGGACCAAATTGGATTTACGACAAATTACTTTTCTTTGGGTATCTGAGCCTCGGGGAGCCACCCTTAGAAAACGATTTGTTGTAATTAATTAAATCCATGAATAAAATATGGTTTAAGAGGTGATGCTCTTACATATTGTTGTCTCCAAAATTAATTAGGAAATGGTTTCCTATAGAGTTTCTTAAATGAGATTTTCATGAAAATAATATGTGGTTAGATTAAGGGAATCTTTCTCTTAATTTAATAAGATTTGATTTAGAGAAATCAAAGTCTTAAAACATATTATTTCCGAAATTGATTATGACAATTTAAGAAATGGTTTCCCAAAACAATTCCTTTAATAAAGTATGAAATTGGAATTAGGAAATCCGGTTCCTAATTCAATTAATGAGACTTGATAACTTAAGTCGCATACATACCTTATTAAGGATATCGTTAGTCATGACATAATTATATGTCATGAATGTGCATTAAAAGAAAAGGTGAGACCAAAACCCCTTACAAAATATTAAGGCCAACATCTTCCATTAATATGGTTAGAACCGGAGTTTTGTTTCTCGTTTGGGTTGATGGACACATCCATGCCCAGCTTGAACCTCGACATGTTCAAACCATGGAATTAGTTTATGATTAATATAGTTGAAGTCAGAGGTCAATCCTTAGTTATGGTTGTTGGACACATCCAAGCCTGACTAAACGATTGAATGAGCTCCAACTATATTAAAACTATTTCTTGATTAATGGGTCAGCCTTAAGCTTGGAGCATCGATTTGTTGTGCCACAGCCAAGGTCGATGTAAAGAGAGGTGCAATTGGGTGCTATGTATATGATGCATACTTGTTAATGAGTTAACAACCCAATGATTTATGCAAACATTCAATTAGTTGATAGCATAATGTGATAGTTACATATATGTGATATGTAATCGGTATAATTACCTACCTTCATAGCTAAGAATGACTTGATGGTCACAGTCATGGTTGTTCTTATCTGTGGTTGGATATCAACCTATTTGGAGATGTTCCTACGATCTCCCGAATTGATAAAAAGGGTTATTCAATTTGAAAAATAAATAGGATTTTATTAATGTATGTTGATACATTCTTTATCATTCTTCTCACGTAAGCTCAATTTGTATTTCTAGGATAATCACTCGATCATGTCTTCTCTGAATTTGCGTTCCATTTTGGACACCAATAAGATAACTAAGACCAAAAGACACCTGCCATCATTGTGGCAAGGAGGGTCACTGGCGAAGAAACTGCAAAGTTTATCTTGAGTCCTTGAAGAAGAAGGCATCCGATGCCCTATCCTCTTCAGGTATCTTCGTTATTGAATGTCACTCTATTTCCTCGTACACCTAGGTACTGGATACTGGGTGTAGCTCACATATATGTAATGACATAAAGGGGCTAAGGAATAGAAGAAGACTCGTCATAGGAGAAGCAAATTTACGAGTTGGAAATGGAGCAAAGGTTGTTGCTGTTTCCATCGGAACATATTTGCTAAAGCTCCCTGCTGGACTTGTCTTAGAATTGGATAATTGTTATTTTGTTCCTTCGTTAATAAAGAACATTGTATCTATTTCATGCTTGAATGAAAGGGGTTACCATTTAAATTTTAGTAACAATTGTTGTTACATAACTTTAAATGGCGTTCTTTATGGGACCGGAACTTTGTGCAATGGTATCTACACATTAGATTTATCCGGTGACATTTTCAATATCGAGATAAGCAACAAGCGTGCACGAATAGATAATCAAATAGACTCCTATATATGGCATTGTCGTCTTGGCCATATAAGTAAGAAATGCATGACCGAATTACACCGATGTGGAATTCTGGAATCATTTGAACCCAGTTCATTTGATACATGCGAATCATGCTTAAAAGGACAAGATGACCAAATTACCCTTTTCCGGAAAAGGTAATCCAGTGGGAGAATTGCTTGGTCTAATACATACTGATGTATGTGGACCAATGTCAACTCTTGCACAAGGAGGCTATAGCTGCTTCATCACCTTTATCGATGATCACTCACGATTCGGGTATGTGTTCTTGATGAAACCCAAATCTGAAGCCTTTGAGAAATTCAAAGAGTTCAGAAATGAAGTAGAGAAACAACTTGGCAAAAGTATTAAGATACTTTGATCCGATCGGGGTGGTGAATACTTGAGTCAAGAGTGTCAAGATTATCTTAGGGACAATGGGATATTGTCCCAATGGACTCCGCCGTATACACCACAGCATAATGGTGTATCTGAGAGGCGTAACCGAACCTTGATGGACAGGGTTAGATCCATGATAAACCATGCAACTCTTCCAAAATCCTTTTTGGGCTATGCACTTAAGACAGCTGTTTACTTGCTAAACAGAGTCCCGACCAAGGTCGTCTCTACTACTCCATATGAGATATGGAATAGTAAGAAACCTCACTTAACTCACCTTAAGATATGGGGTTGTCCCGCTTATGTGAAGCGGACTGTATCAGACAAATTGGATGCTAAGTCTGATAAGTGTCTATTTATTAGATACCCTAAGGAAACGAAGGGATACCAATTCTATCATCCCTTGGAACAAAAGGTGTTTGTTTCAAGGCATGCTGTGTTTCTGGAAAGAGAATTTCTTTTACAAGAAAATAGTGGGAGTGGCATTGAACTTGATGAAGTTCAAGAAACTCCAATAGACATTACAGAGACACCTAGTCTAGACCCACAACCGATAACTCATAGTGATGAGCTATCTGTTGTACCTAAAACACCACCACCTCTTCGTAGGTCTGATAGGACACGTAATATTCCAGAGAGATACGGATTTCTCATAAGTGAATCGAACGACGTGTTGCTCATAAGTGATGACGAACCTATCAGTTATGAAGATGTTCTAAAAAGTTCAGAAAGGGACAAATGGCTTGAGGCCATGAAGTCGGAAATGGATTCCATGTACGAAAATCAAGTATGGGACTTGGTTAACCCACCTAAAGGGATTAAGCCCATAGGGTGCAAGTGGGTTTTCAAGAAGAAAACCGACATGGAAGGTAATTATGCTTAAATCCATTCGGATGCTCCTAGCCATAGCAGCTCATTATGATTATGAGATATGACAAATGGATGTGAAAACAGCTTTCCTTAATGGAAACCTGCTTGAGGATGTATACATGATACAACCTGAAGGTTTCACATCGGTTGATAAAACCAAAGTATGCAAGCTTCGACGATCCATATATGGACTGAAGCAAGCATCCAGGAGCTAGAACATCCGTTTTGATGAGACAATCAAAGAGTTTGATTTCTCACAAAATCCTGACAAACCTTGTGTGTACAAGAAGGTTAGTGGGAGTGCTGTCGTATTCCTAGTATTGTATGTCGATGACATATTACTTATAGGAAATGACATATCAGTTTAACAGACAGTTAAAATTTGGTTGTCCAAAACTTTCTCCATGAAAGACCTGGGAGAAGCAACCTATATCCTTGGGATTAGAGTCTATAGAGATAGATCAAAACGATTGCTTGGTCTTTCGCAGTCTACATATATAGACCGAGTGCTAAAAGGGTTTAGCATGTCGGAATCCAAGAAAGGTTACCTTCCCATCAGGCATGGGATCAACCTTTCAAAGTCTATGTGTCCGCTCATAGAAGACGAGAGGATTTGCATGAATAAGATTCCCTATGCATCCGCGATAGGATCTATCATGTATGCTATGTTATGTACAAGGCCCGATGTATCATATGCTTTGAGCGTCACAAGCAGATACCAGTCGGATCCAGCAATGGATCATTGGGCGGATGTTAAGACAATCCTTAAGTACTTAAGAAGAACTAAGGATGTGTTCCTTATATATGGAGAAGGAGATATGGTAATACGTGGGTATACAGATGCCAGTTTCCAGACAGATAAGGATGACTCCAAATCTGAGTCTGGATACGTATTTACTTTGAATGGAGGCGCAATAAGTTGGAACAGTTCCAAACAAGACACTGTAGCGGATTATACCACGGAAGCAGTTTGGATCAGGAAGTTCATCTCAGAACTTGATGTGGTTCCAACCATTGATGAAGCAGTGCCGGTTTACTGCGACAACAATGGAGCCATTGCACAAGCAAAGGAACCAAGGTCTCATCAGCGATCCAAACACGTGCTTCACCGCTATCATCTGATCAGAGAGATTATAAGTAGAAATGATATACAAATTGAGAAAATTCCCACTGAAAGGAATTTAGCGGATCCTTTAACTAAGGCCTTGCCTCAAAACAAGTTTGAGGGTCATGTTAGAGCCTGTGGTATTGGATACCGTAGCGATTGGCATTAGGCCAAGTGGGAGTTTGTTAGTGATATGAGAGAAGTGTCCTAAGGCAATCGCCTTATGATTGTAAACATTTATTTTAATAAATGATAATTCACTATTTAAGTATACATGTTTGTGTATTTGATTGGGATCTTAAACTCATCTACTGAATGTCCGCAATACAATTCACAGCATAAGAGAATTTGTGATGGGATCACAACTAGTGACTATCTCTAAATGTGCAAATGTGAAGTATTAAAAATATCCCTAGTCGATGAATTGATAAATACGGACACTATCAATTCTGTTGAGACTAGCATGGGTTATTCTCTAATCAGCTGATTCTCACTGGCTGGTGACATTGGGATGTCCGGAGATAAACATGGATGCTAGTTAAGGAAACTAGTTCATTGGAGTGACTAGCTGTAAAACTTCATATGGTAATCTATATAGATATGTCAATGAGGTTCTTACTGCAGCTTAAGTGCGATGTTCCTTTGACTTGCGGTGTTCAAGTCATCTTGGTCATGGAGACTTATACTTTAACATCTTAAGCAAGCATCTCCTAGGAGGTGTGGACCCAGGATGATTGGGTATAAGCCGAAGTGCCCGAAGATGTTTGAGCAGCCTACAAAGGATTCACCACTCCTTGCGAGGAGATGTATACCCAGGCCTATCGTCGGATTGTTACTCAAAGCCTCTGGCCAGAGCATATCATGTTTAGAGTGCAAGTCTCTTAAATACATGAGAGTAATTAGAAATCCAAAGGACGAGAAAGACACTACTTGGGCTAGGTGTGACGTAGTCAGCCTAGTGGGGACTGACACAAACAGACCATGTCCTGAACCAAGTGGGTATAAGATAGTGAAGGGTATGGGGCACGATTTATTAGAGCTGCTGAAGGGTTTCAGAATTACTTCTGAGGTCAACCGTTGATCTTTCGATTAATTGGGGATCATGATGTACTACTAGGTGCCACTCATGATCGTTCTATAATTGGTTAATTATAGACGGCCAACATAAATCGAAAGCCTATTTAGTCACACGCACTACGAGTAATCCGAGGGATTTAAAACGAGTTGAAAATTAGATTTTCCAATCAAGAGAAATAAGTCGAATCTGAATTTATCATAGGCGCAATGGAAGCTAAAAATGGCTAAGTCTTTTGAAGGCTTATTGGGCGAATTAAATGAGTTTAATTCGCGATGGGATCGTCTTGGTTTGGCCGGCCATTAAAAGGGGAATAAACCAATTTAATTGGTTTAATTGATAAAATAAATCTAGCACGATTTGTTTTATAAATTATGGATAAATAAATAGATATATAAAGAAATTTATATAAAAATATTTATAAAGAAATTTGTAGAAATTTATTCTTGAAATTAAAATAAACCATGAATTGGTTTAATTTTAATTTATAAAATCAATTATGAATTGATTTATCCATGATAAGAAAATTTTATACTAATTTTATTCCATAATTAAAAAGGAGAGAAGTATTTGTTTTATTATAAAATTAGTTATAATAAAACTTGGTTTAAACGGAATAATTCATAAGAGAATTTATAGGATAAATTTGTTATGAAAATTCCGTTAAGAAGGAGACTTGGCAAGGGAGATGCTACTATATAAAGGAACCAAAGGCTAGCCCTTAATTCTAACTTGAGTAATCAAGAGATTAGTAGCTCTCTCTCTATCTCTAATTCTCTCTCTCTCTAGGGCTGGCACCCCTCTCTCTCCCTCTCCTCTCACTTCCCTTCTGGTCGCGCCGACTCATGCATGGAGAAAGATCTTTTCCGGCGACTCAATTGCCGAGAGGCAAGTAATTGTTGATGGTCAACAATTGTGGGCGGCTTAGGGCAATAACCGAGAGGCAAGCAATTGTTGATGGTCAACAATTGTGGGCGGCTTGGGGCAATAACCGAGAGGCTCAAGGATTTGCCGATAGCTTGAGGTAATTGCTGAGAGGAAATGTTGATTTTGGTCAACAATTGCGGCTTGAGGATTTGCCGATAGCTTGAGGTAATTGCCGAGAGGAAATTGTTGATTTTGGTCAACAATTGCGGCTTGAGGAATTGCTTGCGGCTTGAGGCAAGGCAATTGTTGATGCGGCCGAGGCAATGGTTTTTCTTTAGGATTAATTACCGTGAGCCATCAACACCAAGGAGAAGCCAACCAAGAAGTAGAAGAAGCGGATCACATCTCTTTCCTTCTCGGAATTCGATTCCATTTATTGGGTGGTTAGTTTCCTATCTTTTCTCTTGATCTTCTAGTTGTGCCTTTAGAGAATCTAGTAGTTCTCGTCGGCACAAAACTCGTGACTTGGCGAAGTCATCCCAAAGAGAACTCGGCGTGGACGCGAATAGAGGCGAAGCTTCCAAGGGACGCTACGGTTGGATCTCGTCCCTTACTTCGATTTACGAGAGGTACTTAGTAAATTAGTTTACTTTTCGCAAAGTTTTAATTTATGATTATGTCAACACATCATAAGATTGCATGCTAGATACGTGGTTAAAATAATTTTGGAAATTATTTTATGCTAATTCTTCCGCTGCACGTAAAAATTTAAAATTTTACGAACCCGTATCCTTGTCGACATGCACCCGGTCCCAACAGTGGTATCAGAGCCAGGTTAGTGTTCGACATATTCATAAAATTGTTTTGCGGAAAACTTTGTCATAATCTCAATTTTGAAAAAAAATTTCAATTATGGAAACTTTCCAATTATAATAAATTTTAGATTTAGGAATTTCAAAGTTTGGAAATCCTCATGAAATTTCGTAAACGTTTGAAATTTCCTAGTTTCTGAAATTTTATAATAATTGTGAAAACTTCCCATCTTTGGAAACTTTCCAATCTTGGAAATTTTCTATTTTAGAAATTTTCCAACTTTGGAAATATGTAAGTTTTCTTTGTACCCGAAACTTACAATTGTTCTGAAAACCTATTTTGAAATCTCGCGATTTTGGGCACTTTCTTTCGAGAAAGTCTAGACAAATTTATGGATAATTAGTTGACAATTTCAAATTCGAATTGGCTTTAAATTATTAACAAAATTCTTTTCTTTGGGTATCTGTGCCTCAGGGAGCCACCCAAATTAAAGTTAATTGTTATAATTTAATTTCCCAATTTTGAATGAAATTGTCATGTTTGATTTGGTTGCGTTTCCGAAACGGACCAAATTAGATTTACAACAAATTACTTTTCTTTGGGTATCTGAGCCTCGGGGAGCCACCCTTAGAAAACGATTTGTTGTAATTAATTAAATCCATGAATAAAATATGGTTTAAGAGGTGATGCTCTTACATATTGTTGTCTCCAAAATTAATTAGGAAATGGTTTCCTATAGAGTTTCTTAAATGAGATTTTCATGAAAATAATATGTGGTTAGATTAAGGGAATCTCTCTCTTAATTTAATAAGATTTGATTTAGAGAAATCAAAGACTTAAAACATATTATTTCCGAAATTGATTATGACAATTTAGGAAATGGTTTCCCAAAACAATTCCTTTAATAAAGTATGAAATTGGAATTAGGAAATCCGGTTCCTAATTCAATTAATGAGACTTGATAACTTAAGTCGCATACATACCTTATTAAGGATATCGTTAGTCATGACATAATTATATGTCATGAATGTGCATTAATAGAAAAGGTGAGACCAAAACCCCTTACAAAATATTAAGGCCAACACCTTCCATTAATATGGTTAGAACCGGAGTTTTGTTTCTCGTTTGGGTTGATGGACACATCCATGCCCAGCTTGAACCTCGACATGTTCAAACCATGGAATTAGTTTATGATTAATATAGTTGAAGTCAGAGGTCAATCCTTAGTTATGGTTGTTGGACACATCCAAGCCTGACTAAACGATTGAATGAGCTCCAACCATATTAAAACTATTTCTTGATTAATGGGTCAGCCTTAAGCTTGGAGCATCGATTTGTTGTGCCACAGCCAAGGTCGATGTAAAGAGAGGTGCAATTGGGTGCTATGTATATGATGCATACTTGTTAATGAGTTAACAACCCAATGATTTATGCAAACATTCAATTAGTTGATAGCATAATGTGATAGTTACATATATGTGATATGTAATCGGTATAATTACCTACCTTCATAGCTAAGAATGACTTGATGGCCACAGTCATGGTTGTTCTTATCTGTGGTTGGATATCAACCTATTTGGAGATGTTCCTACGATCTCCCGAATTGATAAAAAGGGTTATTCAATTTGAAAAATAAATAGGATTTTATTAATGTATGTTGATACATTCTTTATCATTCTTCCCACGTAAGCTCAATTTGTATTTCTAGGATAATCACTCGATCATGTCTTCTCTGAATTTGCGTTCCATTTTGGACACCAATAAGATAACTAAGACCAAAAGACACCTGCCATCATTGTGGCAAGGAGGGTCACTGGCGAAGAAACTGCAAAGTTTATCTTGAGTCCTTGAAGAAGAAGGCATCTGATGCCCCATCCAAGGGAAAAAGAAACTGCAAAGTTTATCTTGAGTCCTTGAAATGGAGCATCTAAGAAGATGGGAAAAAGAAGAAAGAAAGAAGAGAAGAAGCCCATATCAAGGAGGGACTACAAAGGTAAGGGAGGTAATTCCTAACCCTAGATTAAATTGCCATTCATATTTAAGTTCCTCCATGAATGCTAAGAATCATGCCAATTACCCATCCATGAATATTAGAAATAATGCAAATCATTCATCCATGCATGCTAGATTTCATGAAAATTATCTTTTTGTGCATAACCATGATTTTAAATATCATGATAGGAATAAGGATAACAAGGTAGATACATATCTTAAGAAAAGCATGCATCATGGTAAATCTAAGACCTGTGTATCCAAGGCTAAAGGCATTAACCCCAAGGAAGGGAAACAAATGCCTAAGAAAATGGGTAGTTTTAGGAATGTCCAAGGTGAACATATGGACTACAAGGTTAAATGTCTAGAGAGGGAAAATCCAGCCTTGAGGGCAAGGCTTGATATATTAGAAAAAGCCCTAGAAAGATTCACGGTTGGATCTAAGGGCTTAGACATGGTGTTGGGTAGTATAAAACCCAACTATAATAGATCGGGATTGGGCTATCAATCCAAGACCTCCAAGGGCAATGGAAAGAAGTATGCTGGGAAAGTTAACAATCATAGTAAGGAGGGAAAGTCTAAGGATGGCAAGGCGATGCCATCCAAGGGTAAAAAGAGTGACCTAACCAAGGACAAGGTGTCCAAGGTTAAAAAGGTCAATTTTGTAGGCCAAGAGTCACCGGTGGCACACCGGTGTGGCCTAGTGTGGATGGATGCACCTAGGGAGGTGGCTAAGGCTAAGAGCTCAAGGGGGAGCTCTAGGAGTCTTTGGGGTCCATGGTAAATGGATCTCAAAAGTTTCTCCCTTAGGAAGTTAGATGAAATATGCCAAAAAGGGTTGGAAGACTTAGGTAAGTCTTAATCCTAGATTTTGGCACATTAAAAGGAGAATTTAGGGGGAAAAGGATGAAAAAGGAGAGTTAATTGATAAAATTGAGGTTTAATGGTGGAACACCATATAATTCAATGATATAAATGAGCTGTGATCAAGAAGAAGAGGATGCATTGAAGAGAAGTGAGAATTAGCACTTTTTAGAAGAAGTAGAATTTCGTGCCAATCTTGAGAATTTGGAGTATATTTATTTGGAAACATATTTTTCCCAAGCAGATATTGGCTTCACAAATCTCCCCACAAAATTTTATATTTTTTGGATATTTGTAGAATTTTTAGTGCATTTCTGAAAGTTGGCTGAAAAACCTGAAATTCAGGTGGCAGTCGACTGCTCATTTGGGCAGTCGACTGCTATCAGCCCGAAAACTTTCTGTGAAGTTTGGCAGTCGACTGCCCATGGGGGCAGTCGACTGGTGTTCTGGGCAGAGTGTTAATAAGTGATTTCTGAAGGGGTTTTTAGAAACACTTGGAATTATGGATGAACCTTAGAGTTGAAGTTAATTTCTGAAAGGGTTAGAAGAGGCAAACACAAGGAATAATGACTTGATTTCAAAATGCCAAATCTTTTAAGGAATTTAGATGTGTACCAAAAGTCAAACACACTTGATATTTTCATGATATCATATTTTTCTAGGATAGGGTATATCCAAGCAAGTGTTTGCAAACTTTAGAATATGTTAGGTTTTGTAGAGTTCTAATTGGCACTAGAAGGAAGGTTGCTTAAAAGCAAGCCTTAATGGTGTCCAAAAAGGGGAAGAACTCAGGTGTTGAGTTGGGGATAACTCAACATGGTGTTATGAGGTTAAGTTGGGTAGAACTTGACCTAGGAAAAATGAAAATTGAGAGAAGACATGGGGAAAGGGGGAGGTTGCCTCCTAGTTGTCTTGATTTTCATTTTGAAATTTTTGGGCTTTGTGTCAAACATGGGAATGGCAATAAATACATGGGTATATGTATTTTTCCCAAGTAGGTATAGGTTCCATAAAGTTGTCCATGAAGTTTGGAAATTTTTGGAAATTTATGGAATTTCTGGCGTGTTTCTGAAATTCAGCCAGAAAGTCTGAAACTGAACGTATCAGTCGACTGCCACTGTTGGTAGTCGACTGCCCAGAGCTGGTGTGGGTATCCAGCAGCTGGTTTGGATCCAAATGGTGAGAAACAAGTGTATGGGAGTCTAGTACACTATGTTTAGAACCATAAGGGATTAAAAGAACCAATAATTGGGATATTGTTGGGTTCTTTTTGATGTATGGCAAAGGGGGAGAAATATTGTGTTTAAGTGGGAAACCAATACCTTTGCTAGAAACCCTAGGTTTAGGGGGAGCTGAGTTTAAGGGGGAGCATAATTGCTCCCTTCTTGGCGTAAGGGGAACCTTGGAGAGGTTCTTAAAAAGCCTTTGTAAGTCCAATGTAGGGGGAGCTTGGGAGAAGCTTTAAAAAACCTGGTTTGTGTGGAAAAATCCTAACTTGGAGAGTTAGGTGGTGAAATTCCTAGCCTGGAGAGCTAGGTGTAAAATTCCTAACTTGGAGGGTTAGGTGTAGGATGCCTTGGGATAGGATCCAGTTATGCATTTCATATGCATTCATGATTTTTGCTATTTACTACTATCTTGCTTTCCTAACTTAAACGGATTGCCAAACATCAAAAAGGGGGAGATTGTTGGAGCAATCGGCCCTAAGATGGTCCGAAGTGACCATGGGTTTTGATGTTTGAGCAAAGAGTTTAAGTTAGGTTCACCTTTTTATTTGATATGCGTATGTTGAGTGTGCAGGTTGTACAGGTTACGCATATGGACCTGACTGGACGGCCTCAATATGGTGAAGGATGGCATGGAGGCCAGCTGGAGGCTGGCGTGCGCATCTGAGGGACCATGGAGTGCAGGGACGATGAGCTGATGGGCGCGGACTTCGAGGCATGCGTGAAGTATGGCATGGAGGCAAGCTGGAGGCTTGCGTGCATCCGAGGGATGGGAACCGAAGATGAAGAGGGCGCGAAGGCAATAGTCGAGGCTGCGGATGAGGAGTCAGTCGAGTCATGAGGATCGAGTGCTGTGTGAATGTACTCGGGAAGGGATTCAGCTGGGGACCAGTCGACTGCTCTGGGAGCAGTCGACTGGTAGGTGGCTGGTGAGCTGGCAAATTCGAACGTTGGGAGTGTCAACGGTCGAATTTGGCTGGCACAAGTCGACTACCCTAGTGGCAGTTGACTGGTAGCGAGAAATCAACCCCGAGTCCTATTTAAAGAGGACTTCGTGATGGCTGAGTTTCTTGACGAAACCTGCTTGGATAAAGCCGGTTAGTAGTCTATTGTATTCACAAAGCGTCCGAGGTGTTGTGGTGAGGTTTCTCCACCCACAAGGAGCGACACGTGATAGCCGGAGGTTATCCGAGGAGTGATCCACCGACGGATTCTTGGATTAGTCACCCGGCCGGGGTGGATACCAAGTAAATAGGTTTGTTAGCAGTGTTTTCTTTGTTGTTATTGCTTATTATTATTGTTTCCGCTGCGCATACTAACAACGTATGAAGAACAAGCCAAAGATTTGCTATTCACCCCCTTCTAGCGTACGACATTGATCCTTACAGTTTCCACTTCAAAACCAGAATTTTCAGGGTTGTAATTCTCAGCAAGTTCAACCATCCTTTTAGCTACAATTTTAACAGTTTCAGCAAGATTGCCAGTTTTAAGGTCAAAATTTCCAGCAAGACACTCAAAATTTTCATCCTCAAGCATTTGAACAATTCAATCAACAATGCCAGCCCCAATTTCAGAATTTTTAGAACAATAATTTTCAGCAGTTTAATCAGCCTATTCAACCATTTGAGCAGCCCCAACAACTCTCATTTCAGAATGCACAGCCTACTTTTGGTCTTCAGCAGCCTTATGTTACATTTCAAAACCAACAGGAGTTCCACACTAACCAAGGAGGCTTTGACAATCCTAATGTAAATGAGGCTCAACAACAAAGGATAAAAGAGATGTTGCAACAAATTATACAAATGAATCAAATGCAAATAGAACAATTATCTTCTCAAGCTACTCAAGATTTTAAGGGGTATAATTATGCATCAACTTTGGGGAATGAAGAGGTTGTGTCAAGTTTAAACACTTCAAATGCCGAATTTCTTGAAAAATTTCCAGCATCCCATTTTCCCATTCAAAACATCCCCGGAGTTGGATTTTTATCAGTTCAAGGTGACCCTAGAGAAAATCTAAGACCTTTTTCAAGTGATCTCGCAAAATTGGTGGAAGAAGAAGAAGAAATCATTAATGTCAGGGCACCTACAGCATGCATTCCTCCGGAGATTCTTGTTCAAAACTCAGTTCGAAATTTTTCAGCTCAAGAAGAAGATTCTGAAGCACTAAAGGCCCTTCTCATCTTTTATTTTGTGATGCTAGTATTATTGATGGTCCTAATTTTTCTGATATTGTTGTTGCAGATATTACAGATGGAGCATGCATAGGAGATGATTCTACAGGTGTAGGGGATTGCACTAAGCCCCAGGGACCACCAACAGTGATGGATACATTAGAGGATTCAGAGGACAAGCCAGAAAGTGTAGGGACTTGCATGGTGGAAGCAAGAACCCAAGGATCACCTGCTTTAGTTGAGTGTCCACCAGAACTTGAGCCTGAGATGGAACCTATACTTGACCAGGAGGAGCCAATAATTACATATATTCGTGTAGAACCTCCAGGTATTCTTCAGCACGATCAGGTAAGTATTCCTCCTATTTTTTCTGAAAATTGCATAGAGGTACCTCAAACTGATTTTATTGTTTGTAATACACTTGTGGATACATCTTTTGTAGAATTTGATTGTGAAAAATTCTTAGAGGCACCTAAAATTAATTTGGTTGAATGTGGTGAATTACTTGATACATCTTTTGTAGATATGAGTTATGGAAAATTTTTAGAATTGCCTGAAATTGATATTGTATGTTGTGATGAATCTCATGATATATCTTATGCTGAAATTGATTGTGAAAGACTGATAGAGGCACCTAATGTTGATTTCATTGGTTGTAATACATTGCTTGATACATCTTTGGTGGAAGATAATTGTGAAATTTCTATTGAAGTGCCAAAAATTGATTTCATTGTTTGTGATGAGTTTCTGGATGCATGTTTTGTAGAAAATAATTGTGAAAAATTCATTGAGGTACCAAGAATTGATTTCATTGGATATGATGCAGTTTTGGATACATTTCATGCAGAGACTGATATTATTTCATTTCTTTCTTACCCTGCACGCTTGAGAGAGGTATTATATGGTTTTGCAGGGTCCAGAAGACTTCTGGAGTGGGTGCTCTATCTGAACAGACTCTAACCTCCTGGAAGAACTTTCAAAAGGCATTAAGAAGGAGGAGATGATTTTACTTTAATTCGTAGCACTCCACCTCTTACATGGGTCTTGTACCTAAATCGCCTGCGGCCACCTGAACATTTTTTTGTAAAGTTCAAGTGTGGGGGAGACATGCACCATGACATAGATCAAATGAAGGAAGCTCTCTCAGCCACCCATACTCCTCCACTACCACGATGGAGGCTATTTCTTAATAGACTCCGTCCACCAGAAATAAAGGAGAGTTTGTTCTTTCTTGTATTTTCTTTCATTACATGTTTCATTTTTATGTTTTCTAGAAGTAGAATTTTCTTTTAAATTGAGTCATTGCTAATAAATGCATGAATATACCATGTTAGTCTTCTTGGACATTTGTTTCTTGCATGATTAGGAATAAATGTATCCCTTTAGGTTATCTTTATGTCATTTTAGAGTCTTTTGAAAATAAATTAAATTTGGTTGTTAAAACTTAAGGTTTGAGCTAATGGATGAATTCTTGGATGCTTGAGTACTACTTGATTTTAGATTCTTAATTGATGACTTGAGATGAATTATTTTTGCCTAGTGAGCGTTAGCCTTATTTTTGTGACACACTTATGTAATTGTACTCTAGAACTTGCTTAGGTTCATTCTAAGCCATATTTCAATGTTTGGATCACATCTATAGAGACTAATCAAATTGTTTACCTTTCCATATCAATTTTTGACACTAATTATGTCTATTCTATTTGTCTTTCCTTATTCCTACTCTTAACCCCATTTTTCTATGGACTTGTTTGTTTGGGATGTTTCTTAATGCTACTTTGCCCGAGACGGACAAAGATTTAAGTGTGGGGGAGGTGACTAATGTTTTGGAGTTGTTTTGTATCAAGGAGGTGTTGGGACCGGGTGCATGTTGACATGGATGTGGGTTTGTAATTTTAAAATTAATTACGTGCAGCGGAAGGTTTAGCATAAATAATTTCACAAATTATTTAACCACACATCTAAGTATGCAACCTTATATTGTGTAGACATGATCATACATTTAAAATTTTGCAGAAAGTAAACTAATTTACTTAATACCTCGCGTAACTCGAAGGAAGGGACGAGATCCAACCGTAAGCGTCCCTTGGAAGCTCCGCCTCTATTCGCGTCCACGTTGAGTTTTATTCGGGATGACTTCGCAAAGCCACGAGTTTCGTGCCGACAAGAACTACTAGATTCTCCAAAGGCACGACAAGAATACCAAGAGAGAGATGGGAAGACTAACCACCAAACGAAGAACGGAATCAAGATTCCGGGAGGAAGGAAGGAGTTGCGCCTTCTTCTTCTTCTTCTTCGGCAGCTGCTTGGTGGATGAAACTCACGGCAACAAAGGGGTCCTCCTTTTAGGGCCGGCGGCACTAGAGGAGGGAGAGGGAGAGAAGGAGAGAGAGAGAGAGCTTATTTCTAGATCTCTTAGATTAATTTCCAAGCCTTGCCTTGGTTCCTTTATATAGTAGCCTCTCAATCGCCAAGTCTCCTTTTTATGGAATAAATTTTCATAAGAAATTTATCATATAAATTTTTCTATGAATTATTCCATCATGCCAAGTTTTTATCATAATTTAATTTATAATAAAAACAACCATGTCTCCCTTTTCTTATGGAGAGAAATTTCTTTATATAAATTTCTTTATATAAATTTCTTTATCATGGTAAATCAATCCATTATTGATTTTATAAAATAAAATAAACCAATCCATGGTTTATTTTAATTTCCATGAAAAATAAATTTCTTTATATAAATTTCTTTATATAAATTTCTTTATCCATAATTTTATAAAACGAACCACGCTCGATTTATTTTATAATTTGAACCAAAAATTCAGTTTTCCCCTTTTGTTGTGGCCGGCCAAACAAAGAGGGTGGGGACCCTCTTTAGCCGGCCAAACCCAAGCTAAAACCATACGAATTAAACTCATTTAATTCATCCAATAAGTCTTCAAAAAACTTAGCCATTTTATGCTTCCGATGCGTCTCTGAAAAATTCAGATTCGACTTATCTCTCTTGATCGGAAAATCCAATTTTCAACTCGTTTTAAATCCCTCGGATCACTCGTAGTGCGTGTGACTAAATAGGCTTTCGATTTATGTTGGCCGTCTATAATCAACCAATTATAGAACGATCATGAGTGACACCTAGTAGTACATCATGATCCCCAATTAATCGAAAGATCTACGGTTAACCTCAGAAATAATTCTGAAACCCTTCAGCAGCTGTAATGAATCGTGCCTCATTCTCTTCACCATCTTATACCCACTTGGTTCAGGACACGGTCTATGTGTGTCAGTCCCCACTAGGCTGACTACGTCACACCTAGCCCAAGTAATGTCTTTCTCGTCCAACGGATTCTAATTACTTTCATGTTTCTGAGAGATTCATACTCGGAACATGTGATGCTCTGGCCAGAGGCTTCGAGTAACAATCCGACGATAGGCCTTGGGTATACATCTCCTCGCAAGGAGTGGTGAATCCTTTGTAGGCTGTTCAAACATCTTCGGGCACTTCGGCTTATACCCAATCATCCTGGGTCCACACCTCCTTGGAGATGCTTGCTTAAGATGTCAAAGTATAAGTCTTCATGACCAAGATGACTTGAACACCGCAAGTCAAAGGAACATCGCACTTAAGCTGCAGTAAGAACTTCATTGGCATATCTATATGTAGATTACCATATGAAGTTTTACAGTCAATCACTCCAATGAACTAGTTCCCTTAACTAGCATTCATGTTTATCTCCGGACATCCCAATGTCACCAGCCAGTGAGAATCAGCTGATTAGAGAATAACCCATGCTAGTCTCAACAGAATTGATAGTTTCTGTATTTATCAATTCATCGACTAGGGACAATTTCAATACTTCACAATTGCACATGTAGAGATAATCACTAGTTGTGAATTGATCACAAATTCTCTCATGCTGTGAATTGTATTGCGGACATTCAGTAAATGAGTTTAAGATCTCAATCAACTACACGAACATGTATACTCAAATAGTGAATATTCATTTATTAAAGTAAATGATTACAATCATAAGGCTATTGCCTTAGGACACTTCTCTCATATTACTAACAGGAGGCATTTTGTGTCAAAAGGAAAAAAAATTTCTGCAATTGGAAGGGTCAAGTTAAGTTGAGTTTGGTATCAAAATCAAGTGGGAAGAAGTGGTTAAGGATGGAAGCAATTGGAAATCTCAATTCCTTATTATACTTTGAAGATCTATGCAATTTTGTGTTAAGTTGAATTCAGCTGAGAAGCAAAAGAAGCTGCAATGAAAAAAAAAATCTGCAAGTCCAAGTTCAAAGTGGCACGCAAATGAAACCTTATGTGCCAAAGTGTAGAAAAATTTTGATGGACCGCAATTGTACTTTGCTTAAGAAATCAGAAACATCCTGCTGAATGCTGAACGATAGCTATACAAAATTCGAAAGGCTGAACAAAAATCTGCCGAGGCTGAACAAACTACACCACCAGCTGAAAATGAGCTGGAAAATCTAAACTGAATAGCAAGGGAGAGCTTGTAATCTGCCGAGGCTTGACTTGGAGCTGCTGAAATGAAACAAGATGAATGCAAGTGAGTTGCAAGATGCTGAAATCTGTGGAAGAAGTGTAGTGGAATATGTATTGGAATGAATTCAGAATTGAAAGGCAAAAAGGACTAAAATTGTGATACTATAAAAAATAGTTTTCTATCAACTTGAAATGGAAGTTGATTTTCCGAGGCTATGATGCAAGGCATTGAGTTTATGAATGCATCAAAAGTGATAAGTACATCAGCTACAGATCAGTTGATGGAGATGAGAGAGTTAGCTAGCCTAAGAACAGAAAAATATGTGCCAAAGTGGAAATGGCACGCAAGAGAGAATTCTGTGCCAAAGAAAAATTCTGTGAAGCATGATTCGGTTAGCAAGGCTAGGATTAAGCATTGGGAAGGGGAATTGGGAAGTTAAGATCAGTAACCCTTTGTTGGAAGTCTGAAATATAGCTGTGCAAAATCAGAATTGCTGAAGTGCAGCTGTGAAGATCAGAAATTGTTGGATTGCAACTAAACTGAATTTGCTTGCAGCTGTACTAATCTTAATGATGCAAGGGCTGTTGATAAGGATTAAGAGCAAAACCAATTGACAATTACCAGGAATTCTGAAGAGCAGTAAGGTTGAGGATGTAAGCTGAAAATGCAGTTAGGAAAAAAAATCAGTTGTGATACTATAAAGGCAGATTCAAAAACAGGAAGTGGCAACTCCTTGGAAGCTCACGACACTAGAAAGGATTGGAGATGATTCTGATATGGAGCTGAGCATATCATGACTGAATAAAAAAATAGCAGATGAGACCAAAAACAGAAGTTAGCAGCTGAACCCAAAGGAAGAGAAGCAGTAAAACAAAACAAAACAAAACAAAACAAGGGTTTTGGCACGCAAGGGTTTTGGTACCATGGAACAAGTGAAGTGTTGCTCATTCGAATTTAAGTTTTGTTCCACTACATTTCTGACTTTGCGAGAGGATTAGAAAAAAAGAGAGAGAGGATTTAAAAAAAAAGAGAGAGAGAACAAGTGGCACACAAGAGCAAATTGACACATTGGAACTTATAATGTTTTCTTCATCCAAATCAAAGGCATTGTTCAAGATTGACTTCACCACACTTTTTATTTCACTAGAGGACTGACAAGAGGGGAAAAGCACATTGGAAACATTCTTGAACAACCAAGTCTCCCACTTCATCAAATTGTCTATTTTCTTGGCTTTTACTCCATTTCTTGCCATTTTCCATGTTTTCACTTGTTTTTGTAGATGTGGATCCTAATCATGAATAATGGTGGAGATTAGATAACAAGCATGTTGGGACCGGGTGCATGTTGACAAGATACGGGTTCGTAAAATTTTAAATTTTTACGTGCAGCGGAAGAATTAGCATAAAATAATTTCTTAAATTATTTTAACCACGTATCTAGCATGCAACCTTATGATGTGTGGACATGATCATAAATTAAAACTTTGCGGAAAAGTAAACTAATTTACTTAGTACCTTGCGTAACTCGAAGTAAGGGACGAGATCCAACCGTAGCGTCCCTTGGAAGCTCCGCCTCTATTCGCGTCCACGCCGAGTTCTCTTCGGGACGACTTCGCAAAGTCACGAGTTTTGTGCCGACGAGAACTACTAGATTCTCTAAAGGCACAACTAGAAGATCAAGAGAGAAGAAAGGAAACTAACCACCAAGAAACGAAATCTAAATTCCGGGAAGGAAGGAGTTGTGATCCGCTTCTTCTTCTTCTTGTTTGGCTCCTTCTTGGTGATGATAGCTCACGGCAACCCTTGGATGGGGAGAGTGTTGCGCCGGCCCTAGGTGGGGTGGACGCCGGCCCTAGGGTGAACAAGGGGCGCCGGCCCTAGGAGGAAGAGAGAGGGAGAGAATAAGAGAGAGAGGGAGAGAACTACTAGATCTCTTGATAAGTCAATTAGGAATTCAATGCTTGCCTTTGGTTCCTATATATAGTAGCATCTCCCTTGCCAAGTCTCCTTCTTAACGGAATTTTCATAAGAAATTTATCCTATAAATTTTCTTATGAATTATTCCGTTTAAGCCTAGTTTTATTATAACTAACTTTATAATAAAACAAATACATCTCCCCTTTTATTATGGAATAAATTTTACAAGAAATTTATAAATTTCCTTATTATGAAAAAATCAATTCATAATTGATTTTATAAAATTAAAATAAACCATTCCATGGATCATTTTAATTTCCATAAAAAGAATAAATTTCTATAAATTTCTTTATATAAATTTCTTTATACAAATTTATTTATCCATAATTTATAAAACAAATCGCGCTAGATTTATTTTATTAATTAAACCAAATAAATTAGTTTTCTCCCCAAGTGGTGGCCGGCCAAAACAAAGAGGGTGGGCACCCTCTTTGGCCGGCCAAACCGAGCCGAACCCATCGCGAATTAAACTCATTTAATTCGCCCAATAAGCCTTCAAAAGACTTAGCCA
Source organism: Boesenbergia rotunda (assembly GCA_024364735.1). Classification (NCBI taxonomy): domain Eukaryota; kingdom Viridiplantae; phylum Streptophyta; class Magnoliopsida; order Zingiberales; family Zingiberaceae; genus Boesenbergia; species Boesenbergia rotunda. Next base: position 40,198 of record JAGFNQ010010602.1, read on the forward strand.
TTTTTAGCTTTCGTTGCGCCTCTGATTAACTCAGATTCAACTTATTTCTCTTGATCGGAAAATCCAATTTTCAACTCATTTTAAATCCCTCGGATTACTCGTAGTGCGTGTGACTAAATAGACTTTCGATTTATGTTGGCCGTCTATAATCAACTAATTATAGAACGATCATGAGTGGCACCTAGTAGTACATCATGACCCCCAATTAATCGAAAGATCAACGGTTGACCTCAGAAGTAATTCTGAAACCCTTCAGCAGCTCTAATGAATCGTGCCCCATTCCCTTCACCATCTTATACCCACTTGGTTCAGGACATGGTCTGTTTGTGTCAGTCCCCACTAGACTGACTACGTCACACCTAGCCCAAGTAGTGTCTTTCTCGTCCTTTGGATTTCTAATTACTCTCATGTATTTAAGAGACACAAACTCTAAACATGACATGCTCTGGCCAGAGGCTTTGAGTAACAATCCGACGATAGGCCTGGGTATACATCTCCTCGCAAGGAGTGGTGAATCCTTTGTAGGCTGTTCAAACATCTTCGGGCACTTCGGCTTATACCCAATCATCCTGGACCTCCTTGGAGATACTTGCTTAAGATGTTAAAGTATAAGTCTCCATGACCAAGATGACTTGAACACCGCAAGTCAAAGGAACATCGCACTTAAGCTGCAGTAAGAACTTCATTGACATATCTATATAGATTACCATATGAAGTTTTACAGCTAGTCACTCCAATGAACTAGTTCCCTTAACTAGCATCCATGTTTATCTCCGGACATCCCAATGTCACCAGCCAGTGAGAATCAGCTGATTAGAGAATAACCCATGCTAGTCTCAACAGAATTGATAATGTCCATTTTATCAATTCATTGACTAGGGATATTTTCAATACTTCACAATTGCACATTTAGAGATAATCACTAGTTGTGATCCCATCACAAATTCTCTTATGCTGTGAATTGTATTGCGGACATTCAGTAGATGAGTTTAAGATCCCAATCAAATACACAAACATGTATACTCAAATAGTGAATTATCATTTATTAAAATGAATGTTTACAATCATAAGGCGATTGCCTTAGGACACTTCTCTCATATCACTAACAAAGCAATCCTATGGTAGTGCAAAAAGCATGTGTGTTTGAGTGAGCTCCACTTTCATCATGAAGTTAGAATTCAAGAAGAGAGCCACCAAAAATTTCCTTTGAAAGACTTAGTGAGTTAAATTCATCTCAATGACTCATGAAGGATGAAAAGGCTAAGTTGTTGATTTAAGGACGAGATACTAATCCATAGAGCTTAGATTTTTGAGAATTGACAACCTTAGGTAATTTCTTTTATTTGCTTCTGATTATGCTTGAGAAAACCAAGGGATACATGCTTAGTAGTTTCGCGAGACGCTCAAGCTTAAGTGTGGGGGAGTTGATAAGTGTTATTTTATTGGTTATTTCAGATGCCAAAATCCATGTTTGACCCATGTTTTTCTTGCTTAATTGTGAATTTATTCTAGGTTCTAGAAATTATTGCTATTTTGGACTTAATTGCAAATCTCGATATTTTTTGAATTATTTGGCCACTAAATTTTCGATCTATTTTTGTAGGCATGAAAGGATCATGGACCTAGGTCAGGCTGGGTCAAACTTGAGTCAGAAGTGGACCCGGATCGAGTGATCAAGCTTCAGGTTAATCTAGGCCGTCCGATTCAAAAACGGCTAGATCTGAGCCATCTGGGACCATTTGAGGTGATCCGAGCTAGGGTTAAGGCTGATCAAGCACTCAGGTCATGATCTGAGATTTTCATCCAAATCAGAGATCATTCCACCGTTGGATCAAGCCAAGAGGATCTACATCGTCCATTCAAAGATCGGGTTGATCTGGGCCATCTATTGTAAATCTGGAAGATCCGAGCTACCCCGAGACAGATCTTAACCCTTGATCAACATCATTAAAGTTTGGTCCAGATTGGAGAAGATCCGACTGTTGGATTAATCCAAAACAATCTCAGTCGTTCATTCCTTAGTATTTAAACAAATTTTCCCGCAGCTTCTTCCTCGTCGCGTCTTCGCCGCAACAGTTCATCGTCTTCGTTTTCTTCGAGTTTTCCTTCAATTTTCTTAGTTTGAAGGCGTGACCACCTCATTTCGACCTTGGAACAAGACTTGGATCGTTGGGAGATAGCTTCTGTGGAGATTTCAGCTCAAATCTGCGGCGGACAGAGCTGTTTGAGGGTTTCAACAGTTCTGTGATCCGATCACTTGGATCTCATCCGTGTGTCATTTCCATCCATCTGAGCCATCTGTAGGGGTCCTCAGGTGAGCTCAAAGCATCTTCAAATCATCATCGCAATCCCATTCATTGAGATCGAGGAGTTCGGATTGGATTTCCCCAGCTAAGTGCAGATTGAGCAGAATCGATCGCAGAGACAATCTCCCAGTGATTTACGGAGCTGAAGGGGTTCTTAGCTTGCCCTTGTGTGACGAGCAAGGAGGTTTTGAGCTAAGGGAGGATTGAGGCTTAGTTTTCTTATTGCATTTTTGTTTTTAGTTGTAATTTCGAACTCTGCCCTGTTCCTTACTATTTCTGCAAATTTCAGATTAGTTAAGTTTAGTTTTCTGATGTGTTTCTGCAGTAATTTTTCTTAGTTCGGCATTTTCATTAGTTAGAATACTTGTTAGTGATTAGTTGCACTTTATTTCAGCTTGTTCCACACTTCAATTCTTGCGTATCAAGTGTTCAGCTGTGCGTATCAAGTGTTCTTGGTTAGCAGTTTCAGTTTCAGTTTTGTTTTCAATGTTCTAGTCTTCATTTCTGCATTCGTATCAAGTGGATTTAGCTCTGATGAATCTTATGTGAACATTAGCTTGGAGCAATTGATTTCCGTTGCTTGTTTGGTTTAGTATTCAATTCAGTTCTGAAATTTCGCATCTCATTCCTACATTTCTGCACACAATATCAGTTTGCTTGCATTTCATATCTGTCCATGATTTGTTTGATTAATCAGTAAATGTTTCTGCATTCATTCAGACCTGTGTGTTAATTCTGTATTGCCATTTCACAGTTTAAGCATTTAGTTTCAGTTATTGGCACATGAGTTTTCTCTTTTTCATTGTATCAAGTGCATTTCAATTTCTGCCCTTGGTATCAAGGGCAGCGTAGTCACTGAGTTGTTTGTTTCCGAAAATTTCCATCACTGCCTTTATTCCTTTGCTTAGCATTTGTTTTTCATTTGAAATCAGATTGACTTTCCTAAATTATTTAAGCGCTTTGAGTTCTTTGGTTAAGTTCATCAACTTGCCATACCTTGTTTAATTCGTTTAGTTGAGTTCTTTCCTTTTTCATTGTGCTTCATTTCTGAATTGCAACCCAAACCCAAATTGTATTTGAAACCCAAAAATATAAATGACGCATAAACTCGAGCTCGAATCAAACACTTTCAACTAGCCCTAGGAAAAATACGACCTGTGGCTCCTTTACTATGCTTTTATTCTCTGATAGCAAAAAGGGTTTCCAGCTTTACACATATCAAAATTTTGAGACCCACATTTGTGACACCTAGTTAGGGTCCATCAAGGACCCACCAACAAAATGACCTGGTTGAATGAGGAAACAAAACCCTCCAAGAAGCAGTTAGGACCATACTTAATGAATATAACTTGGCTAAACATTTTCGGGCAGAAGCAATTAACACTACCTACTATATTCAAATAGGGTCCCAATCAATAAAAGACATAACAAGACCCCCTATAAAATATATTATTATAAACCACCCAACCTACATTATCTAAGGGTCTTTGGCTGTAAAGTCCACATCTTAAACACAAAAGACTACTTAGGTAAATTCCAATCCAAGTCTACCCTTGTTATATTTTTAGGGTACTCAACCTCAAGTAGGGTCTATAAAGTTTATAACAAACAAACCCTTAAGATTGAAGAAACTTCTAATATAATATTTGATGAAGAAAACCAATCTAACCAACCAATCACTCTAACTCAAATCAACCCAACTTAACTAATCCAAAAGATGATAAGTTTAGACCAGACCAAATTACTAACTCACCAATTGAATCAATTTTTGAACCAGTCTTAAACTCAACTACTACTGAATCAGTCTCTGAACCAAATTTAGGGTTACCTACTAAACCGGTCCCTGAACCAACCCAAAACCTAGCAACCGGACCTGAAGTTGAACCAAGTTCTAGAAGACCTATGAAACCCAGACTAAATCACCCAACTGAGCAACATATGGGTGATCTAACCTTAGGGGTCACAACAAGGTCCTCCTATAGAAATTTAAGTTAGGTTGCACTGATTTCAAAGATTAAACTGAAGACCATAGAAGCCCAGACTGGATCATTGCTATGCAGGAAGAACTAGCCCAATTTGAGAGAAACCAAGTCTGGGACTTAGTTCCTAAACCTGAAGGTAAGTCCATTATAGACACTAGGTGGGTGTTTAGAAATAAGTTAAATTATCAAGGTTAAATAATGATAAACAAAGCCTGCTTATGGCGGCTAAAGGCTTTAGTCAAGTTGAGGGGTTAGACTATAATGAAACTTATGCCCCTGTAGCTAGACTTGAGTCAATTAGAATGTTGCTAGCCTGTGCAGCCCATAGAGGATTCAAATTATAGCAAATAGATGTTAAGTCTGACTTCTTGAATGAATTTATAAAAGAGGAAGTCTATGTAGGACAACCCTCAGGTTTTGAAGATTTAGACAACCCTAATCATGTATTCAAACTTAGAAAAGCTCTTTATAGTTTAAAACAAGCATATAGGGCTTGGTATGAAAGACTATCCACTTACCTAATTTCTAAGGATTTTAACCAAGGCCAAATTGACTCAATCCTATTTGTTAAGACCTTAGAAAAAGACATCTTTATATCCCAAATTTATGTAGATGACATAATCTTGGATCAACTAATACTAACTTCTTAAAAGAATTTATTAAAATTATGAAAAGTGAATTTGAAATGAGTTTAGTAGGTGAACTGACCTTCTTTTTAGGACTCCAAATTAAACAAATCAGAGATGAAAATTATGTTTACCAATCAAAATATAGAAAAGAATTGATTAAGAAATATAAAATGGAAAATTCAAAAGACTTAAGTACTCCTATGTCCATAAATGCTAAAATAGATAATGACCCTGAAGGTAAGCCAATTGACTGAAGGTATTATAGAAGTGCTATAAGGAGCTTACTTTACCTAACTGCTAGTTGTCTGATACCCTTTATGTAGTAGGTATTTGTGCTAGGTATCAAACATGTGCTAAGGAGTCTCACTTAACTGTAGTTAAAAGATTCCTTAGATATATTAAGGGCACCCTAAATGTAGGTATTTGGTACCCTAGGACTTGTAGTTTTGAATTATTAGGATTCTCTGACTCAGACTATGTAGGTTGTAAACTAGATAGAAAAAGTACAAGTGGGAGCTGTCAATTGCTGGGTCAGAGTTTAGTTAGTTAGTGCAGTAGAAAGCAACATTGTGTTGCCTTATCTACAACTGAAGCAGAGTATGTTGCCTTAAGGGAATATGTAGCTCAACTCTTATGGATGATGCATAACCTTAAGGATTATAACCTAGACTATACCCAAACTAAGGTCTTTATTGATAATATCAGTTCTATAAACCTTACCAAAAACCCAATCCACCATTCTAGGACTAAACATATAGAAGTGAAACATCACTTTGTTAGGGACCACGTAACTAAGGGTGAAGTTGTCCTTCAACATATATAGTTCAAATCTAACCTAGCAGACATTTTCACTAAACCCTTATTTAAGTCCGAGTTCAGTTCATTAAGAAGGCAGCTTGATACGTGCTTAGTAGAGTAGAATTTCTAATATTTAATCTTGATTTGAATTTGAATGTCGAAACTCTTATATATCATTTAAAAGTCTAAGTCTGATTCTAATTTTAAAAATGGATTCAAAAACTTTATCTCAAATTTTAAAATTTTGTTTTCAAAATTTATTATTTTTTTTGATACTTAGTTTTACTTTGACTTTAAAACTACCCCATTCAAAACTATGGTCCTTCGACATGGACTTAGCTTAGGCTTAACTCTAGTATGCATGCTCCTATAAACTTAGAAGTCAGCATATTTCTTTCCATGGAAATATGACTATCCTGGCATAATAAACCTTCTCGGCTTACTAGCTAGCATAATGCATATTTCTTAACATAAGACGTTTACTATCATGCATAAACATAAGATGTTTACTATCATGCATATTTCTTAACATGAACCCTAAGCATAAAACATTACTATGCTGGCATAATGCATAACATGAATGAATGCATGAGTCAAATGCATATATATAAGGATGCTTAACTTTTAAAATCATACTTTTAAATACTTAAACATAATCATAACATCATTGGGGTCCCCGGCTTGTACCACCACTACTAGAATTTTTACATTCAACAACACATAATCGACAACGGTTTTTTAATAAAGTGTTGTCTTATGTCAATTTAACAACAGTTTTAGTATTAACCGTTATTGTTGTTGGTCTGTATACGTAAAAAGACAACAGTAATAACAAAATGTTGTCGTATATATACTCAACGACAACAGTTATAAAATAACTGTTGTCTATAGGCGGGATTTACAACAACTGATGTGATAAACTGTTGTCTATTATGACAATAGACAACAGTTATATTAAACTGTTGTTGTTGTATTGTTGTGTTGTTCAAGCAATAAACAAAATCAACGGTGGATAACCAACTGCAAAAAAACAACGAACTATTGAATCCTCATTCTCTTATTTTTCGATCCTTAATCATCTTTTTTCTCATCGCACAAACCCCTAATCTTTTCTCTTCCTAGCCCGCCAACCACCCAAACCCCCGACCATTTCCGCTTCTCTCACACAAACCCCTCGCAGCCACGAGTCGACACCACTCCCCCTTCTTCATCGCCCGAGTCCAAGGAAGCCCCGAGAGCGGCGCTTCCTTTCACCCTCGCGAGGTGAGCCCCGACTCCTCTCGCTCTCTTCTTCTTCATCGCGCAAGCAAGGAGGCGACGCCTCCTCACTTACCTTTTCTTCTTCCTCGATCATGTGCCCTAGCTACTGACGCCTAGGCAAGCAGTACCCTGCGTCAACACCGCATCTTCATCGCTAGCTACGACAGGCGAATTGCTCCTTCCCGGCTGAGTGCCACTGCCAGCGGCCCTACTAGTGAGTTGAGATCGCTATTGATTGTTTTTGGTACCGTGAGTTGGAGCTAACCTAGTCCTCTTCCTAGGGATTTCTGGAAATTAGGGCTCTTGCATGTGGCTGGGTTTCTTCTGATCGAAATAGAAAGGGGCAGAGGAAAGCTTGGTGTGTGGGTTTTCAGGTAAGGCTTGGTTGTGATCTTCATTCTTGGATGTTTCCCATTGGATTCCCAAACTTGTACGTGAGCTCTATTAGATTCCCAAATTGCATTAGCTAGGTTTAGTTGAGCTTTGATCATTTATTTTATGTAGGACCCAACTAATTCCTTGATAACTTCATTCATTCACTAACTGTTGATGAGTTTGAAACTAAGAACATTGTCCAGTAGAGCATAATTTTCTGCCAACCCTATTAGTAGTTTACAAGTAGATTTATAGCATCTTATGCTCTTTGGTTTGTTGTGTAAGTGTTGGGACCGGGTGCATGTTGACATGGATACGAGTTCGTAATTTTAAAATTTAATTATGTGCAGCGGAAGGTTTAGCATAAATAATTTCTCAAATTATTTTAACCACGTATCTAGCATGCAACCTTATGTTGTGGAGACATGATCATACATTTAAAATTTTACAGAAAGTAAACTAATTTACTTAATATCCCGCGTAACTCGTAGAAAGGGACGAGATCCAACCGTAGCGTCCCTTGGAAGCTCCGCCTCTATTCGCGTCCACGCCGAGTTTTCTTCGGGATGACTTCGCAAAGCCATAAGTTTCGTGCCGACAAGAACTACTAGATTCTCCAAAGGCACGACAAGAATATATATCAAGAGAGAGAGATGGAAACTAACCACCAAGCAACAGAATCAAGATTCCGGGGAAAGGAAGGAGTTGCGACCCGCTTCTACTTCTTCTTCGGCACCTTCTTGGTGGATGTGGCTCACGACAACTAGAAGGGGCGTCGGCCCTAGAGGAGGGAGAGGGCGCCGACCCTAGAGGAGGTAGAGGGTGCCGGCCCTAGAGGAGGTAGAGGGAGAGAAGGAGAGAGAGAGAGCTTGCTTCTTAATCTCTTAATTGGAATTCAAACCTTGCCTTGGTTCCTTTATATAGTAGCCTCTCCTTCGCCAAGTCTCCCTTCTAACGGAATAAATTTTCATAAGAAATTTATCTTATAAATTTTCCTATGAATTATTCTGTTATGCCAAGTTTTATTATAACTAAATTTATAATAAAAACAAACACATCTCCCCTTTTATTATGGAATAAATTTTCACAAGAAATTTATTATATAAATTTTTCTTATCATGGAAAAATCAATTTATAATTGATTTTATAAAATAAAATAAATCAATCCAAGGTTTATTTTATTTTTCATGAAAATAAATCTCTTTATATAAATTTCTTTATATAAATTTCTTTATCAATAATTTTATAAAACAAATCGCGTTGGATTTATTTTATAATTTAAACCAAATAATTTGGTTTCCCTCTTCATTGTGGCCAGCCAAACCAAAGAGGGTGGGGACCCTCTTTGGCCGGCCAAACCAAGCCGTCTCCTTGCGAATTAAACTTATTTAATTCGTCCAATAAGCCTTCAAAACACTTAGCCATTTTAAGCTTCCGGTGCGCCTCTGATAAATTCAGATTCAACTTATTTCTCTTGATCGGAAAAATCAATTTTCAACTCGTTTTAAATCCCTCGGATTACTCGTAGTGCGTGTGACTAAATAGGCTTTCGATTTATGTTGGCCGTCTATAATTAACCAATTATAGAACGATCATGAGTGGCACCTAGTAGTACATCATGATATCCAATTAATCGAAAGATCAACGGTTGACCTCAGAAATAATTCTGAAACCCTTCAGCAGCTATAATGAGTTGTGCCCCATTCCCTTCACCATCTTATACCCACTTGGTTCAGGACACGGTCTATGTGTGTCAGTCCCCACTAGGCTGACTACGTCACACCTAGCCCAAGTAATGTCTTTCTCGTCCAATGAATTCTAATTACTCTCATGTTTCTGAGAGATTCATACTCGGAACATGTGATGCTCTGGCCAGAGGCTTTGAGTAACAATCCGACGATAGGCCTTGGGTATACATCTCCTCGCAAGGAGTGGTGAATCCTTTGTAGGCTGTTCAAACATCTTCGGGCACTTCGGCTTATACCCAATCATCCTGGGTCCACACCTCCTTGGAGATGTTTGCTTAAGATGTCAAAGTATAAGTCTTCATGACCAAGATGACTTGAACACCGCAAGTCAAAGGAACATCGCACTTAAGCTGCAGTAAGAACTTCATTGACATGACTATATGTAGACTACCATATGAAGTTTTACAGTCAGTTACTCCAATGAACTAGTTCCCTTAACTAGCATTCATGTTTATCTCCGGACATCCCAATGTCACCAGCTAGTGAGAATCAGCTGATTAGAGAATAACCCATGCTAGTCTCAACAGAATTGATAGTGTCCGTATTTATCAATTCATCAACTAGGGACAATTTCAATACTTCACAATTGCACATGTAGAGATAATCACTAGTTGTGAATTCATCACAAATTCTCTCATGCTGTGAATTGTATTGTGGGCATTCAGTAAATGAGTTTAAGATCTCAATCAAATACACAAACATGTATACTCAAATAGTGAATATTCATTTATTAAAATAAATGATTACATTCATAAGGCGATTGCCTTAGGACACTTCTCTCACAATACTAACACACTCCCACTTGGCCTAATGCCAATCGCTACGGTATCCAATACCACAGGCTCTAACATGACCCTCAAACTTGCTTTGAGGCAAGGCCTTAGTTAAAGGATCCGCTAAATTCCTTTCAGTGGGAATTTTCTCAATTTGTATATCATTCCTACTTATAATCTCTCTGATCAGATGATAGCGGCGAAGAACATGTTTGGATCGCTGATGAGACCTTGGTTCCTTTGCTTGTGCAATAGCTCCATTGTTGTCGCATTAAACCGGCACTGCTTCATCAATGGTTGGAACCACACCAAGTTCTGAGACAAACTTCTTAATCTAGACTGCTTCCTTTGCTGCTTCCGAAGCTGCAATATATTCCGCTTCCGTGGTAGAATCCGCTACGGTGTCTTGTTTGAAACTTTTCCAACTTATTGCGCCTCCATTCAAAGTAAATACGTATCTAGACTGAGATTTGGAGTCATCCTTATCTGTCTGGAAACTGGCATCTGTATACCCATGTATTACCATATCTCCTTCTCCATATATTAGGAACACATCCTTAGTTCTTCTTAAGTACTTAAGGATTGTCTTGAGATGTAACACCCCAAATTTGTCAATGTAAAATCATGACAATGTATGAAAATGGTTATAATGAAATGATATGAATTTCATGAATCACATGCTATGAAATGTTATGAATGCATGAAATATTATATTCAGGAAATATTATTAGCATGAAATATTATATTCATGAACATGGAATATTAAAAATATTATGAAATAATATTTTTGGAATATTATGAAATATTCTGAATTCATAAAATATTATTCATATTATGAAATTTCATGATGGGCTTGGTTTAATGGGCTTTGACATGGGTTAGTGCAAATTGTGATAAAAAGAAGAGCTAGAAAGGAGGAGACAAGGATTGAACCTTGGACCTCCTAGTTGCACTCACCATGTCATAACCAAGGAACCAAGCAATATTTCATGTAGAAGGAGAAAGGAACATGCTTGTTAAGTGTGTAAGAGTGAAGAGACATGCTTCTTCACAAGAGGTGTATAAATAGGATTAAGAGAAGGAAGTTAGAGGAAGTTACTTCATTTTTCTTCCTCCTTTCTTCTTCTTGCCGAGCCTAGCCCTCTTCCCTTTGCCATTTTCGAAACCAACATCCAAGGGTTCTAACCCTAGGGCAATTGCAAGGAAGGGAAGCCAAGTGTCTTTGTCTTCTACCAAGACCAAGGAATACTAGGGAGAAGTTTTGGAAGAAGAGGATCTTCGCATACCCTCCAAGTGTAGGGTACCCTACGATTTAAAGAAGGTTAAAATCCAGCGCTAGGATGTAAGTATCCTCTCGCCTGTGGCATAATTGTTATCGAATGTATGTTAGATTCATTCTTTTGAAAAATCACAAGAACTTCCCTAGTGGAAGTTTCGGCCAACTCTTGTAAGGGGTCCAAGAGAAGGTTTTGATCCAACTTTGATGCATGGGAAGACCTTAAGACTTAGGGTATACATGTAGATGGATTTTCTTCATGGTGTCAAGAACAAAAAACTAGGGTTTTGTCCTTTAAGGGGTTTCGGCCACACCCTAAGGAATGAGTGAGGGAATTTTTCAATACATGAAAACAACCCTTAAGACCTAGGGTATACTCATATGTGATGTTTCCGAATTTTTGGAAGGACAAAATTAGGGTTTGATACCCTACAAGGTTTCGGCCAAACCCTTGTAATTTAGGGTTAGTGGATGCTAACCCCACTTGAGGCTTAAATTGTTAGCATGAAGTGTACTTGAGGTGTTTGTAGAAATGCTTGAATGAATGCTTTAATTGGATGGAAAAAAAAAGGAAATTCCCTTACATGTGACTTTCGGCCAACCCTAGTCCTAGGGTTGGGAAGTACTTGATGAAATCACGAAGCATGCTATTAATTATATGATATGAGTATAATGTATGTGACCTATCTTGTTAGGTATAAAAGCATGCCTTATAGCCCATGGGGCACTCTTATGACATGAGCATGATGTGGATGAGATGTGGTTGATAATATGCTTTAAAAAAAAAGGATACTCTATTGAAACTGGGATCAAGAGCACCCGAATGCGTGGTGTGTCCCTAGGGGATCAAGAGCACCCGAATGTGTGGTGTGTCCCTTTGAGAAGTGATTAAGAGTACCCTTAGGCATATACATATATGAGTAATTGCATGATAAATTACTTTACTTTGAAAGTTGTGTACCCGACTCGGAAGGGGGTCGTTAAACAAATCCAATGTGCATGTTAACTGAAGGTCATGGCATTGGTAGGACGGAAGGGTCCTGCTCTAATTAGATTGGTGGCTCGCTACCCCAATTTATTAGGGAACGCGCATGATGTGGTGGTACGACAACTGGGCCCTAGATGATGATGATATGATATTTTGAAGTACTTACCATTATGGAACCTTTTTGAAAAAAAAAACATATTTTCTCATCATGTGAACTTGTTCCGTAAAGTACTTAGAGATGAATTGATGTGATGTTTATGATGCTTTGATGAGATGCTTATGATGCTGATAATTCTATCTGATTACTGTGTACATGATATGATGTAATGATGTGGATTTTGCGAGTAGGCCCGGATTCTTACTAAGCATGTTTTGCTTACTAGTTCCTGTTATTTTTCTTATGCTGCAGATAGCGGTAAGAAATACTCGAACTAAAGGAAGAGGCAGAGGGAAGGTTGGAGGATGTGTGTGGTGATGGCTCGGGAAAGAACAAAGATTCTATCTACCTTGTTTTGTCTAGAATCTAAACTGCTTCCCATAATCACTATTGAAATTGTATGGCTATACTCTGAATGGGTGATGATCATGACTACTCTACTGTGATTGAGTTAGTGGCATGGAACCTGTAGTATGCTAGATAATACTATCATTAATGTTTAAATATCGTAGAATGCATGCTAAGGAAAATACTAGGTAATTACTATTTTCTGTTCTTATGAATGTTTCCTTTGCATGTATCTAGGACTAGATAACTTTTGCTATATTCCTATGTTGTATCTGTTCAAACCATGTTTGTTCCATGCTTTAGTGTGTTACATGATCTTCCTATTAGGTTGTACATGCATGTAGATATAAAAGAAAAGAAAAACCATGCTTGGTAAATTAGTCTTCAATAGGCATGTCTACTACATTTCTTGTATGTAACTGTTTCATTTGGATATACATGCTACACATGATTGTATAATATGAATGTATGGACCCGTAACCCCGCCTTAAGGGTAGATATAAGGACGGGTGTTACATGAGAGCCACCCAATGATCCATTCCTGGATCAGACTGGTATCTGCTCGTGACGCTCAGAGCATACGATACATCGGGCCTAGTACATAACATAGCATACATGATAGATCTTATCGCGGATGCATAAGGAATCTTATTCATGCAAATCCTCTCGTCTTTTGTGCGCGGACACATAGACTTTGAAAGGTTAATCCCATGCCTGATGGGAAGGTAATCTTTCTTGGATTCCGACATGCTAAACCTTTTTAGCACTCGGTCTATATATGTAGACTGCGAAAGACCAAGCAACCGTTTTGATCTATCTCTATAGATTCTAATCCCAAGGATATAGGTTCCTTTTCCCAGGTCTTTCATGGAGAAAGTTTTGGACAACCTAATTTTAACCGACTGTAAGACTGATATATCGTTTCCTATAAGTAATATGTCATCGACATATAATACTAGGAATACGACTGCACTCCCACTAACCTTCTTGTACACACAAGGTTCGTCAGGATTTTGTGAGAAATCAAACTCTTTGATTGTCTCATCAAAACGAATGTTCCAGCTCCTGGATGCTTGCTTCAGTCCATATATGGATCGTCGAAGCTTGCATATTTTGGTTTTATCAACCATTGTGAAACCTTCAGGTTGTATCATGTATACATCCTCAAGCAGGTTTCCATTAAGGAAAGCTGTTTTCACATCCATTTGCCATATCTCATAATCATAATGAGCTGCTATGGCTAGGAGCATCCGAATGGATTTATGCATAGCTACTGGCGAATAGGTTTCGTCATAATCAATTCCTTGTTTCTAACAATATTCTTTTGCCACTAATCTAGCCTTAAAGGTAACAACATTACCTTCCATGTCGGTTTTCTTCATGAAAACCCACTTGCACCCTATGAGCTTAATCCCTTCAGGTGGGTTAACCAAGTCCTATACTTGATTTTCGTACATGGAATCCATTTCCGATTTCATGGCTTCAAGCGATTTGTCCCTTTCTGAACTTTTCAGAACATCTTCATAACTGATAGGTTCGTCGTCGTTCGATTCACTTATGAGAAATCCGTATCTCTCTGGAATATTGCGTGTCCTATCAGACCTACGAAGAGGTGGTGTTATTTTAGGTTCAACTGATAGCTCATCATTAAGAGTTATTGGTTGTGGGTCTAGACTAGGTGTCTCTGTAATGTCTATTGGAGTTTCTTAAACTTCATCAAGTTCAATGCCACTCCCACTGTTTTCTTGTAAAAGAAATTCTTTTTCCAGAAACACAACATGCCTTGAAACAAACACCTTTTGTTCCAAGGGATGATTGAATTGGTAACCCTTCGTTTCCTTAGGGTATCCAATAAATAGACATTTATCAGACTTAGCATCCAATTTGTCTGATACAGTCCGCTTCACATAAGCAGGACAACCCCATATTTTAAGGTGAGTTAAATGAGGTTTCTTACTATTCCACGTCTCATATGGAGTAGTAGAGACTACCTTGGTCGGGACTCTGTTTAGCAAGTAAACAGCTGTCTTAAGTGCATAGCCCCAAAAGGATTTTGGAAGAGTTGCATGGTTCATCATAGATCTAACCATATCCATCAAGGTTCGGTTACGCCTCTCAGATACACCATTATGCTGTGGTGTATATGGCGGAGTCCATTGAGACAATATCCCATTGTCCCTAAGATAATCTTGAAACTCTTGACTTAAGTATTCATCACCCCGATCGAATCGAAGTATCTTAATACTTTTGCCAAGCTGTTTCTCTACTTCATTTCTGAACTCTTTGAATTTCTCAAAAGCTTCAGATTTGTGTTTCATCAAGAACACATACCCAAATCGTGAGTGATCATCGATAAAGGTAATGAAGTAGCTATAGCCTCCTTGTGCAAGAGTTGACATTGGTCCACATACATCAGTATGTATTAAACCAAGCAATTCTCCCACTGGATTACCTTTTCTGGAAAAGGGTAATTTGGCCATCTTGCCTTTTAAGCATGATTCGCATGTATCAAATGAACCGGGTTCAAATGATTCTAGAATTCCACATCGGTGAAATTTAGTCATGCGTTTCTTACTTACATGGCCAAGACGACAATGCCACGTATAGGAGTCTATTTGATTATCTATTCGAGCACGTTTGTTGCTAACTTCGATATTGAAAACGTCACCGGATAAATCTAACATGTAGATACCATTGTATAACGTTCCCATCCCATAAAGAACACCATTTAAAGTTATGTAACAACAATTGCTACTAAAAGTTAAATGATAACTCTTTTTATTCAAGCATGAAATAGATACAATGTTCTTTATTAACGAAGGAACAAAATAACAATTATCCAATTCTAAGACAAGTCCAGCAGGGAGCTTTAGCAAATATGTTCCTGATGGAAGCAGCAGCAATCTTTGCTCCATTTCCAACTCGCAAATTCGCTTCTCCCTTGACGAGTCTTCTTCTATTCCTTAGCCCCTTTATGTCATTACATATATGTGAGCTACACCTAGTATCTAGTACCCAGGTGTACGAGAAAATAGAGTGATATTCAATAACGAAGATACCTGAAGAGGATGGGGCATCGGATGCCTTCCTTTTCAAGGACTCAAGATAAACCATGCAGTTTCTTCGCCAGTGGCCCTCCTTGCCACAGTGATGGCAAGTACCTTTTGGTGCCCTTTTAGTCTTTTTGACCTTTTCTTCCTTCCCTTATTTTCTTCTTTGGGCTTCCTCTTAGAACCTTTCTTTGAGGAACCAACTAACAGTATCGTCTTCTGATCCTGCTTTACAGAAGGCTCTACAGTCTTCAGCAGGTTGAGCAACTCAGGAAACTGGTATGGAGTTGCATCTTCAGGAGGACGGTTGGGAAGTTGTTCTTCAAGGACATAAGCAAGCTTTTCTGCCTTGAGGACTATCCTCAGGTTTCTAAGCCAGTCCATGAAGTTTGGCCCAGTCAGCTTATTGGTGTCCAAAATGGAACGCAAATTCAGAGAAGACATGATCGAGTGATTATCCTAGAAATACAAATTGAGCTTAAGTGAGAAGAATGATGCATCAACATGCATTAATTAAATCCTATTTATTTTTCTAATTGAATAACCCTTTTTATCAATTCGGGAGATCGTAGGAACATCTCCAAATAGGTTGATATCCAACCATAGATAAGAACAACCATGGCTGTGGCCATCAAGTTATTCTTAGCTATGAAGGTAGGTCATTATACCGATTACATATCACATATATGTAATTATCACTTTATGCTATCAACTAATTGAATGTTTGCATAAATCATTGGGTTGTTAACTCATTAACAAGTATGCAACAATATACATAGCACCCAACTGTACCTCTCTTTACATCGACCTTGGCTGTGGCACAACAAATCGATGCTCCAAGCTTAAGGCTGACCCATTAATCAAGAAATAGTTTTAATATGGTTGGAGCTCATTCAACCGTTTAGTCAGGCTTGGATGTGTCCAACAACCAAAACTAAGGATTGACCTCTGTCTCCAACTATATTAATCATAAACTAATTCCATGGTTTGAACATGTCGAGGTTCAAGTCGGGCATGGATGTGTCCATCAACCCAAACGAGAAACAAAACTCCGGTTCTAACCATATTAATGGAAGGTGTTGGCCTTAATATTTTGTAAGGGGTTTTGGGTCTCATCCTTTTATTTTAAGCACATTCATGACATATAATTATGTCATGTTCTAACGATTTCCTTGATAAAGTATGTATGTGACTTAATTTATCAAGTCTCATTAATTGAATTAGGAACCGGATTTCCTAATTCTAATTTCACACTTTATTCAAGGAATTGTTTTGGGAAACAATTTCCTAAATTGTCATAATCAATTTCGGAAATAATATGTTTAAGACTTTGATTTCTCTAAATCAAATCTTATTAAATTAAGAGACAAATTCCCTTAATTCAACCACATATTATTTTCATGAAAATCTTATTTAAGGAAATATACTCTATAGGAAATAATTTTCCTAATTAATTTTGGAGACAACAATATGTAAGAGCATTACCTCTTAAATCAAATAAGGAAATTATCGTTTGAGAATCACCTCAAAAAATTCCAAGATTTGATCACATATTTTATTTATGGAAAATTAATATCAATAAATAACTTAATTTGGACGGCTCCCTGAGGCTCAATCCAAAATAAGAATTTATTGATAATATAATTTGGACAGCTCCCCGAGGCTCAATCCAAATTAAACATTTAACAATTTAAATTCAATTTAGGAAATTTAATTATAACAACTAACTTTAAATTGGACGGCTCCCCGAGGCTCAATCCAAAATAAAGAATTTTGTAAATAATTTAATTTCCAATTATGAATTTAAATGCCAATTAATATTCCATAATTTGTCTAGACTTTCTCGAAAGAAAGTGTCCAAAATTGCGAGCTTTCCATAAATGGAAAGTTTCCAAAAATAAAATTTTCAGAATAATTGTAAGTTTCTGGTAAAAAGAAAACTTATGTATTTTCAAAATTGGAAAATTTCCAAAATAGGAAATTTCCAAAATTGGAAAGTTTCCAAAAATGGAAATCTTTCATAATTATCATAAAATTTCAGAAATAGGGATATTTCAAAAGTTTACGAAATTTCATGAGGATTTCCAAATTTTGAAATTCCTAAATCTAAAATTTACCATAATTGAAAAATTTTCCAAAATTGAGATCATGACAAAGTTTTCCGCAAAACAATTATATGATTATGTCGAACGCTAACCGTCTCTGATACCACTGTTGGGACTGGGTGCATGTTGACATGGATACGGGTTCGTAATTTTAAAATTTAATTACGTGCAGCGGAAGGTTTAGCATAAATAATTTCTCAAATTATTTTAACCACGTATCTAGCATGCAACCTTATGTTGTGGAGACATGATCATACATGTAAAATTTTGCAGAAAGTAAACTATTTACTTAATACCTCGCGTAACTCGTAGAAAGGGACGAGATCCAACCGTAGCGTCCCTTGGAAGCTCCGCCTCTATTCGCGTCCACGCCGAGTTTTCTTCGGGATGACTTCGCAAAGCCACGAGTTTCGTGCCGACAAGAACTACTAGATTCTCCAAAGGCACGACAAGAATATATATCAAGAGAGAGAGATGGAAACTAACCACCAAGCAACAGAATCAAGATTCCGGGGGAAGGAAGGAGTTGCGACCCGCTTCTACTTCTTCTTCGGCACCTTCTTGGTGGATGTGGCTCACGGCAACTAGAAGGGGCGTCGGCCCTAGAGGAGGGAGAGGGCGCCGACCCTAGAGAAGGTAGAGGGTGCCGGCCCTAGAGGAGGTAGAGGGAGAGAAGGAGAGAGAGAGGGCTTGCTTCTTAATCTCTTAATTGGAATTCAAACCTTGCCTTGGTTCCTTTATATAGTAGCCTCTCCTTCGCCAAGTCTCCCTTCTAACGGAATAAATTTTCATAAGAAATTTATCTTATAAATTTTCCTATGAATTATTCTGTTATGCCAAGTTTTATTATAACTAAATTTATAATAAAAACAAACACATCTCCCCTTTTATTATGGAATAAATTTTCACATGAAATTTATTATATAAATTTTTCTTATCATGGAAAAATCAATTTATAATTGATTTTATAAAATAAAATAAATCAATCCAAGGTTTATTTTATTTTCCATGAAAATAAATCTCTTTATATAAATTTCTTTATCAATAATTTTATAAAACAAATCGCGTTGGATTTATTTTATAATTTAAACCAAATAATTTGGTTTCCCTCTTCATTGTGGCCGGCCAAACCAAAGTGGGTGGGGACCCTCTTTGGCCGGCCAAACCAAGCCGTCTCCTTGCGAATTAAACTTATTTAATTCGTCCAATAAGCCTTCAAAAGACTTAGCCATTTTAAGCTTCTGGTGCGCCTCTGATAAATTCAGATTCAACTTATTTCTCTTGATCAGAAAAACCAATTTTCAACTCGTTTTAAAACTCTCGGATTACTCGTAGTACGTGTGACTAAATAGGCTTTCGATTTATGTTGGCCGTCTATAATTAACCAATTATAGAACGATCATGAGTGGCACCTAGTAGTACATCATGATCCCCAATTAATCGAAAGATCAACGGTTGACCTCAGAAATAATTCTGAAACCCTTCAGCAGCTATAATGAGTTGTGCCCCATTCCCTTCACCATCTTATACCCACTTGGTTCAGGACACGGTCTATGTGTGTCAGTCCCCACTAGGCTGACTACGTCACACCTAGCCCAAGTAATGTCTTTCTCGTCCAACGAATTCTAATTACTCTCATGTTTCTGAGAGATTCATACTCGGAACATGTGATGCTCTGGCCAGAGGCTTTGAGTAATAATCCGACGATAGGCCTTGGGTATACATCTCCTCGCAAGGAGTGGTGAATCCTTTGTAGGCTGTTCAAACATCTTCGGGCACTTCGGCTTATA
This sequence comes from Boesenbergia rotunda, assembly GCA_024364735.1. Taxonomy (NCBI): domain Eukaryota; kingdom Viridiplantae; phylum Streptophyta; class Magnoliopsida; order Zingiberales; family Zingiberaceae; genus Boesenbergia; species Boesenbergia rotunda. Next base: position 59,783 of record JAGFNQ010010602.1, read on the forward strand.
CCCAATCATCCTGGGTCCACACCTCCTTGGAGATGCTTGCTTAAGATGTCAAAGTATAAGTCTTCATGACCAAGATGACTTGAACACCGCAAGTCAAAGGAACATCGCACTTAAGCTGCAGTAAGAACTTCATTGACATGACTATATGTAGACTACCATATGAAGTTTTACAGTCAGTTACTCCAATGAACTAGTTCCCTTAACTAGCATTCATGTTTATCTCCGGACATCCCAATGTCACCAGCTAGTGAGAATCAGCTGATTAGAGAATAACCCATGCTAGTCTCAACAGAATTGATAGTGTCCGTATTTATCAATTCATCGACTAGGGACAATTTCAATACTTTACAATTGCACATGTAGAGATAATCACTAGTTGTGAATTCATCACAAATTCTCTCATGCTGTGAATTGTATTGCGGGCATTCAGTAAATGAGTTTAAGATCTCAATCAAATACACAAACATGTATACTCAAATAGTGAATATTCATTTATTAAAATAAATGATTACATTCATAAGGCGATTGCCTTAGGACACTTCTCTCACAATACTGACAAACTCCCACTTGGCCTAATGCCAATCGCTACGGTATCCAATACCACAGGCTCTAACATGACCCTCAAACTTGCTTTGAGGCAAGGCCTTAGTTAAAGGATCCGTTAAATTCCTTTCAGTGGGAATTTTCTCAATTTGTATATCATTCCTACTTATAATCTCTCTGATCAAATGATAGCGGCGAAGAACATGTTTGGATCGCTGATGAGACCTTGGTTCCTTTGCTTGTGCAATAGCTCCATTGTTGTCGCATTAAACCGGCACTGCTTCATAAATGGTTGGAACCACACCAAGTTCTGAGACAAACTTCTTAATCTAGACTGCTTCCTTTGCTGCTTCCGAAGCTGCAATATATTCCGCTTCCGTGATAGAATCCGCTACGGTGTCTTGTTTGGAACTTTTCCAACTTATTGCGCCTCCATTCAAAGTAAATACGTATCCAGACTGAGATTTGGAGTCATCCTTATCTGTCTGGAAACTGGCATCTGTATACCCACGTATTACCATATCTCCTTCTCCATATATTAGGAACACATCCTTAGTTCTTCTTAAGTACTTAAGGATTGTCTTGAGAGCCACCCAATGATCCATTCCTGGATCAGACTGGTATCTGCTCGTGACGCTCAGAGCATACGATACATCGGACCTAGTACATAACATAGCATACATGATAGATCCTATCGCGGATGCATAAGGAATCTTATTCATGCAAATCCTCTCGTCTTTTGTGCGCGGACACATAGACTTTGAAAGGTTGATCCCATGCCTGATGGGAAGGTAATCTTTCTTGGATTCCGACATGCTAAACCTTTTTAGCACTCGGTCTATATATGTAGACTGCGAAAGACCAAGCAACCGTTTTGATCTATCTCTATAGATTCTAATCCCAAGGATATAGGTTCCTTCTCCCAGGTCTTTCATGGAGAAAGTTTTGGACAACCAAATTTTAACCGACTGTAAGACTGATATATCGTTTCCTATAAGTAATATGTCATCGACATATAATACTAGGAATACGACTGCACTCCCACTAACCTTCTTGTACACACAAGGTTCGTCAGGATTTTGTGAGAAATCAAACTCTTTGATTGTCTCATCAAAACGAATGTTCCAGCTCCTGGATGCTTGCTTCAGTCCATATATGGATCGTCGAAGCTTGCATATTTTGGTTTTATCAACCATTGTGAAACCTTCAGGTTGTATCATGTATACATCCTCAAGCAGGTTTCCATTAAGGAAAGATGTTTTCACATCCATTTGCCATATCTCATAATCATAATGAGCTGCTATGGCTAGGAGCATCCGAATGGATTTAAGCATAGCTACTGGCGAATAGGTTTCGTCATAATCAATTCCTTGTTTCTAACGATATTCTTTTGCCACTAATCTAGCCTTAAAGGTAACAACATTACCTTCCATGTCGGTTTTCTTCTTGAAAACCCACTTGCACCCTATGAGCTTAATCCCTTCAGGTGGGTTAACCAAGTCCCATACTTGATTTTCGTACATGGAATCCATTTCCGATTTCATGGCTTCAAGCGATTTGTCCCTTTCTGAACTTTTCAGAACATCTTCATAACTGATAGGTTCGTCGTCGTTCGATTCACTTATGAGAAATCCGTATCTCTCTGGAATATTGCGTGTCCTATCAGACCTACGAAGAGGTGGTGTTATTTTAGGTTCAATTGATAGCTCATCATTATGAGTTATTGGTTGTGGGTCTAGACTAGGTGTCTCTGTAATGTCTATTGGAGTTTCTTAAACTTCATCAAGTTTAATGTCACTCCCACTGTTTTCTTGTAAAAGAAATTCTTTTTCCAGAAACACAACATGCCTTGAAACAAACACCTTTTGTTCCAAGGGATGATTGAATTGGTAACCCTTCGTTTCCTTAGGGTATCTAATAAATAGACATTTATCAGACTTAGCATCCAATTTGTCTGATACAGTCCGCTTCACATAAGCAGGACAACCCCATATTTTAAGGTGAGTTAAATGAGGTTTCTTACTATTCCACGTCTCATATGGAGTAGTAGAGACTACCTTGGTCGGGACTCTGTTTAGCAAGTAAACAGCTGTCTTAAGTGCATAGCCCCAAAAGGATTTTGGAAGAGTTGCATGGTTCATCATAGATCTAACCATATCCATCAAGGTTCGGTTACACCTCTCAGATACACCATTATGCTGTGGTGTATATGGCGGAGTCCATTGAGACAATATCCCATTGTCCCTAAGATAATCTTGAAACTCTTGACTTAAGTATTCATCACCCCGATCGAATCGAAGTATCTTAATACTTTTGCCAAGCTGTTTCTCTACTTCATTTCTGAACTCTTTGAATTTCTCAAAAGCTTCAGATTTGTGTTTCATCAAGAACACATACCCAAATCGTGAGTGATCATCGATAAAGGTAATGAAGTAGCTATAGCCTCCTTGTGCAAGAGTTGACATTGGTCCACATACATCAGTATGTATTAAACCAAGCAATTCTCCCACTGGATTACCTTTTCTGGAAAAGGGTAATTTGGCCATCTTGCCTTTTAAGTTTGATTCGCATGTATCAAATGAACCGGGTTCAAATGATTCTAGAATTCCACATCGGTGTAATTTGGTCATGCGTTTCTTACTTACATGGCCAAGACGACAATGCCACGTATAGGAGTCTATTTGATTATCTATTCGAGCACGTTTGTTGCTAACTTCGATATTGAAAACGTCACCGGATAAATCTAACATGTAGATACCATTGTATAACGTTCCCGTCCCATAAAGAACACCATTTAAAGTTATGTAACAACAATTGCTACTAAAAGTTAAATGATAACTCTTTTTATTCAAGCATGAAATAGATACAATGTTCTTTATTAACGAAGGAACAAAATAAAAATTATCCAATTCTAAGACAAGTCCAGCAGGGAGCTTTAGCAAATATGTTCCTGATGGAAGTAGCAGCAATCTTTGCTCCATTTCCAACTCGCAAATTCGCTTCTCCCTTGACGAGTCTTCTTCTATTCCTTAGCCCCTTTATGTCATTACATATATGTGAGCTACACCCAGTATCTAGTACCCAGGTGTACGAGAAAATAGAGTGATATTCAATAACGAAGATACCTGAAGAGGATGGGGCATCGGATGCCTTCCTTTTCAAGGACTCAAGATAAACCTTGCAGTTTCTTCGCCAGTGGCCCTCCTTGCCACAGTGATGGCCTTGCGTGAATTTGCGTTAGAGGCCGACGGTTTCGCTGGGGGGCGATTTTAAGGCGATCTCTCGTTTTCAAATCGCGCGCGTCCCTTTCTTCCCTGGCGGCGTTGGCCGCCGGCGGCATTATGCCGCCGGGAAGGGATCCTGATGATTCTCATCCTACCACCCATTTTCCTACCACTACAACCTCATCTATCGATGTGGAAAAAACTACGAAAAATCAGGGGGTTTTCAAGCAGACGTATGCGCAAGCCCTAAAACCAAGCTCTCCACGCGCAATGAAGAAGAATTTTGAAGACATTGGAGAAGATTTCAATCCTATCACTGTATACAATAATGCTCCAGGAGTTTTTTTCTCAGAAGAAGAGGTAACAAAGATGGCCGAACCTTTTCAGTTTTCGCTGATTGGAAAGTTTTCAAGTATGCGCCCTAGCCCAGCGATAATCTTTCAAACTTTTAAGAATCTAGGGCTCGCAGATTCATACAATATACGTTTTCTGCGTGCGGGATACATTTTTTTGCATTTATCATCAAATGCGGATATGGCTAGAATATGGATTAGAGGTGTTTGGAGGATTGGGGGTGTGCCTTTGAGGATTTTTAAGTGGTCTCCAAACTTTTCTTATGAGGCAGAATCATCTGTGGTTCCAGTGTGGATACAGTTGCCAGATCTACTGATTCATTTCTTCAATAAAAAAGGTCTGTTTTCAATCGCAAGAGTTGTAGGAAAGCCAATCAAGATGGATGAAGCTACTGCGGACTGGACAAGATTGTCAGTTGCTCGGGTTTGTGTTGAAATAGATCTGTTAAAGCCGAAAGTGGAGGAACTATGGCTAGGTATTGGAAAGGAAAAACGGATGCAACGTGTGGTGTATGAAAAACATCCTTTATACTGTGAACATTGCAGACATCTGGGACATGAAATTAAAGAGTGTTATGTTTTGGGAAATAAGCCAGTCCCTGCCTGGATGTCAACTACAAAAAGCAATTCACTTCCTAAAGAAGATCTGCGGACTTTTCTTAACAGAAATGAAGCCAAGGAAGAAGAGAAGTGTAAGGGGATAATGAATACAGGTGAAGGCAATAACCAATCTGTTTTCAGAAATTTAAAGGCAAAAGAAAGTATTGGGGATAAAAGAGAGAATGACAAAAGTATTTGGGTTCAAAAACAAGGATCCTCAAAAAGCCAAACTATCTCAAATCCTGGCAACAATGGGATAAAAAATAAATTTCAGCCTTTACTTTCTATGGTGGAAGAGGAAAAATATGATATAGTGAAGGAAACTGATGTGGAAGGGAGCAAAAATGTAAATGCAGAGGATTTGGAGGATATGCAGATTGAATCAGATGAAATTTATTTAGAAACTGCAAAAGTGCCAGAAACTGATGTAGAAGTTGAAAAAATTTCTTTGTTATCTGTAGGAAAAAAGGATGATGTCAGTAGCAGAGATGATCAACAAAAAGAAAATCAAGAGAAGAGGAAAGTAATCCGCAAAAAGGCAATAGAGATATCAATGAAAACAGGCAGATATGAAATGGCTGGTTTCAAAGATTTAATGGACTCAACAGAAGCAGATGTGCTGGAGACTGAAGCAGCTAAGACAGTTTCTGTATCTTTGTTGGAATCAGATAATCCATTGGTTGCACAAGTAGAATATCAATTAGGGACAATAGCAGAATATGCAGATCAGAAGGAAGATCTACTATCGACAGTAGATAAAGGAAAAGAAGAACAATCTGGTTATGATTTCTCAAAGTCTTTTGAAGAGGAAGAAGATTCGGATGATAGGGATTTTTTTCAAAAAAAAGGAAAATCAACAAGACTGTTAAGTCCACAGAAAAACCAGAAAAATATACATACAAATGTGCTGGGAGGACTTCAAAGGATGACTAGGAGCAAATCAAATGCATATAAAACTTCCTCTTCCCTTTTTTTCTGATGTCAGGAATTATATGGAACATTAGAGGGATTGGAAATGCGGCCTCCCTTAGAAGAGTACACTATCTCAAAAAACAACACCATCTAAATTTCATAGGTATTTTAGAACCTTTTATATCTTTGGATGAAGCTTCTATTACCAGAAATTTGGGCTTTAATTATGCAATTTCAAACAATTCTGGAAAAATCTGGTTTGTGTATGATGCTAATATAGATTGTCGCATTTTGGAAGATCATGATCAGTTTCTTCATCTTGAATTAAAATCTTCTCTTTTTCCTATTAATTTGATACTTACTGTGGTATATGCCAAATGTGAAAGAACAGATCGCTATATCCTTTGGGAGAAGTTGCTTGAATTAAAACCGGTTTCTTCAGATTATTGGCTGATTGGTGGAGATTTCAATATTATTGCAAATGCTAGTGAACATTCTGCAGGGTGTATTTCAAGGCCGGGTGCAGTGGAGGATTTCAATAATTTTATGTTGATGGCAGGCTTAGTAGATGCCGGTTTTATTGGAGATAGATTTACATGGACAAACAACAAAATTTGGAAGCGACTGGATAGAATACTCATTTCCCCGTCTTGGAAAGATCATGGATTTTCGGTAAGAGTGGAGCATTTAAATAGAGCAGCATCTGATCATTGCCCTCTCTTTATTTCTTTTCCTGAGTTTGAGAAACCAGTGGCATCTTTTCGGTTCCAGAAAATGTGGGTCAAGCATCATGGTTTTTTACAGACGGTCAGGCTGAATTGGAATATGCCAAGTACTAGTTTTGGACTACACAGATTGCAGTTAAAACTCAAGAGGCTCAAAGCACATTTGAAGTGGTGGAACAAAGAAGTCTTCGGGAATATACATGATAATGTAAAAAAGGCTGAAGAGGAGTATTCAGTAGCTGAGAAATTGTTTGACTCTGATCCCACAATTGAAAACAAAATAAAAAAGAACAAAAGTCAAGCACAGCTTTTTAAAGTTTTGAGTATGGAGGAAGATTTTTGGAAGCAAAGAGCAGCAGTAAGATGGATGGGGGAAGGTGATAGAAACACAAAATTTTTCCATGATATGGTGCAAATAAGGAAAATAAATAATAGAATTTTCAGAATATGGGATGAGGGGATTTGTATTGAGAATTCAGAACTTATCAGAGCCTCTGGAGTCAAATTTTTTGAGGGCTTGTTGTCAGGGGAAAGTTATGACTGTAGCTCCATAAATATGGATCAGATTCCTTCGCTAGTAACCACAACAGAAAATGCAGATTTGATTGCAATACCTAATGTGCAAGAAATAAAGAAGATTATATGGGACATGTGTCAAGACAGTGCAGCTGGTCCTGATGGTTTTTCTGCAGCTTTTTATGTAGCCTATTGGGATATTATAGAGGAAGATGTGTATCAGGCTGTGGTGGATTTTTTTAAAGGAAGTTCTATACCTACAGGGATGTCAGCAACCACTATAGTGCTTTTGCCCAAAATTATTAATGCTCAAAATTGGAAAGATTTCAGACCAATCAGTTTATGCAATGTTTCATACAAGATCATTTCTAAATTGTTGGCCACCAGGTTAAGTCACATAATGGGAAAGATTATATCTCCAACACAGAGTGGTTTTGTAGAGGGGCGTCTGATATCAGATAATATTCTTCTAGCACAAGAATTAAATCATAAGCTGAATTATCACGTCAGGGGAGGTAATGTAATTTTTAAATTGGATATGGCTAAAGCTTTTGACAGAGTCCAATGGAGATTTCTTTTCAAAATAATGACAGCCTTTGGTTTTTCAAATGATTTCATTGATATTATTGAAAGATGTATTACAAATGCATGGTTCTCTGTTCGTATTAATGGCCATCTATCTGGTTTCTTTCAAGCAAAAAGAGGTTTGAGACAAGGGGATCCCATATCCCCTCTCCTTTTTATCATTGGGGCTGAATATTTATCTAGGGGTTTAAATGAATTTTTTGTTAAATATCCTAATCTTGAATATGCTACAGGATGTGGAATGAAGGTTTCTCACTTAGCTTATGCAGATGACATAATGATTTTCATGAACGGATCAATTAACTGTGTCAAAAAGGTGAAAGCTTTTCTTGACACATATGAAGCACAATCTGGACAGTTAGTAAATGCTGGAAAAAGTGTTTTTTATCCTGCCAAAAGAATATCTTTGGCTAGAAGACAAATGATAGCAATGGTTACGGGTTTTGGTGAGGGGGTCGGCCCTATTACTTATTTAGGAGTTCCAATATTTTCAGGCCAGAAGAAAATGATGTATTATATGCCCCTTCTAGAGAAGGTAAGGAAGAAACTCCTTGGGTGGAATTTATCAAGGCTGTCTTATGGGGGTCGGCTGCAATTAATTCAAAGTGTGCTGGTCTCTATGCCATTGTATCTTTTGCAAGTCATCCTTCCTCCTTTGGCAGTTTTCCATCAATTGGAAATGTTATTTGCTAAATTCTTTTGGGGCACTACAAATGCAAAGAAAAGACAACATTGGATTGCTTGGAGATCTATATGCAAGCCGAAATTGGAAGGAGGTCTAGGTATACGGAAATTAGCAGATATAGCTACTGCAATGGCGATAAAACTCTGGTTCAGATTCAGGGAACAAACTACTCCTTGGGCTAATTTTCTTACTAAAATGTATTGTGGTCGAATGTCTCCTACAATTGTTTCTTTAAAAAGAAATTCTTCCCCTGCTTGGAAGAGGATGTTCAAAATTCGAAATGTGGCAGAAGGCAACATGGGTTGGATTGTGGGTGATGGAAAGATAAATTTTTGGTATGAAAATTGGTTGGACAGTGGGCCTTTGTATCAAGCATGTGATACAATCAGATTCCCAAACCAAATGATTGCTGATTTCAGAAATGAGAAAGTCTGGGATGTGGAGAAAATTCAACAAGTGATACCAAAGAATTTAACATCAGAAATATTTGCAATACCAGTACAATCAAAAGATTCAGACAGGCTGATATGGAGGCTTTCGAATGATGGTTTTTTTACTCTGAAATCTGCATGGCATAGTATCAGAAATATTCAGCAACCAAGTATGATCTGGATTCCTATCTGGAGCAAAATTCTAATTCCGAGAATTTCCATCTGCGTTTGGAGATTTTTGCATCGTAAGCTGCCGGTTGATGAAATAATTAAACAAAGAGGTACTTCTTTAGCTTCAAAATGTTTTAGTTGCGAATCTGAGGAGACATGGGACCACCTTTTTTTCAAATGTTCAATTGCAATGGAGGTGTGGTCATATTTTGCTGGAGTATTTGATGTTACTAGCTATATTCATTTTGATAATTGGATGGTTGGTGCAGAATGGACAAAACAGGGGCATATGAGAGAGGCTTGTCCTTTTTTAATCATTTGGTTTATATGGGTGGCGAGAAATGATGCTAAACACAGGGGGCTACAAATGTCTACACAGAAAATCATTGGGAATGTTCTTAGTTATGTTTCAGATGGAGCGGCAGCTGGCATTATCAAGGATTGTCATTGGAGAGGCTACAAATCTGCTGCTCGACTCTTGGGAATGCATGTTAGATGTAATATAGTGCATACTATTGCTGTAGTTAGCTGGAAAAAACCCCTTCCTGGCACATATAAGATAAACACTGATGGGTGCGCGAAGGGTAACCCAGGGGCTTCTTCATATGGTGTAATTGTTCGGGATTCTCATGGAAGTGTGTTAAGAGCCAAAAATGGTATAATAGGGGAGGGTTCCAATATCCAATCTGAGTTATATGCGATATGTAAAGGTTTGGAACTATGCATTGAAAATAATTTTTTTCCTATTTGGCTTGAAACGGACTCTTTATCTGCTCTACAAATTATTAATGCTTCTTCCGTTGGATGGATTTATAGAGGGCTAGTGCTCAAGATTAGACATTATCTCGCCACATATGATATTCGTTGCTCACATACTTTTAGAGAAGCAAATGCCGCTGCTGATTATCTTGCAAACAATGCATTTCAATTTAATGGAGAAAGGATCATATATGGTGATGATATTGATAAAGAGCTCTATGCCATATGTAAGTTAGACAGGATTGGGCTGCCATATATTAGATGGACCTCTAAACCTTCTTAATACATGGCTTTTTTCTGTTCTGGACACAGTAGAATATGGAAAAAAGAGTGACAGAAAATTTTGTCTTTCGACTGACTGCTGCTGTGGTGCTGAATACTGCTGTTAGATGTGCTCTGTAATGGATAAATCTGTTTTCAGTCAGGATAAGATACAATTGCTACAGAAATATGTTTCGAAGATGTTCCCTGTGTGACAGGGAGCAATTTTTTGGATTTTCATTAGCGTGCTTTTTTCCATTTGGAATCTTCATCAGCGTGTCCTTTGGATATTGCTCATCAGATGCTGAAAAGTGATGAGCTGGTTCTCTATTAGATTTTTTTGATGTCCGGATATTTTGAAGACCAGGAGTTTCGAAAGCACATGTGATATAATCTTTACAAGAATTTTGAGACTGTTTTTTCTCATCAGATAAAATTTTCCAGTCAGAAGACTATTATGCTGAAGAGTGATGAGCCGATGTAAATTTTACAAAGATTTTTGAAACACATGAGTGAAATTTTGATAGCTGGAAATTTTGAATTTTTGAGAGATTTTTTGTAATCCTTTTTGAATTTCTTTTTTTTTTGTATTACCATATTAGAAGGTCAGGTTTGGTCCCCCTTCTAATATGGGTTTCCCTTTTCTTGGAATAAGATCCCTCTTCTTTAAAAAAAAAAAAAGTACCTTTTGGTGCCCTTTTAGTCTTTTTGACCTTTTCTTCCTTCCCTTATTTTCTTCTTTGGGCTTCCTCTTAGAACCTTTCTTTGAGGAACCAACTAACAGTATCGTCTTCTGATCCTGCTTTACAGAAGGCTCTACAGTCTTCAGCAGGTTGAGCAACTCAGAAAACTGGTATGGAGTTGCATCTTCAGGAGGACGGTTGGGAAGTTGTTCTTCAAGGACATAAGCAAGTTTTTCTGCCTTGAGGACTATCCTCAGGTTTCTAAGCCAGTCCATGAAGTTTGGCCCAGTCAGCTTATTGGTGTCCAAAATGGAACGCAAATTCAGAGAAGACATGATCGAGTGATTATCCTAGAAATACAAATTGAGCTTAAGTGAGAAGAATGATGCATCAACATGCATTAATTAAATCCTATTTATTTTTCTAATTGAATAATCCTTTTTATCAATTCGGGAGATCGTAGGAACATCTCCAAATAGGTTGATATCCAACCATAGATAAGAACAACCATGGCTGTGGCCATCAAGTTATTCTTAGCTATGAAGGTAGGTCATTATACCGATTACATATCACATATATGTAATTATCACTTTATGCTATCAACTAATTGAATGTTTGCATAAATCATTGGGTTGTTAACTCATTAACAAGTATGCAACAATATACATAGCACCCAACTGTACCTCTCTTTACATCGACCTTGGCTGTGGCACAACAAATCGATGCTCCAAGCTTAAGGCTGACCCATTAATCAAGAAATAGTTTTAATATGGTTGGAGCTCATTCAACTGTTTAGTCAGGCTTGGATGTGTCCAACAACCAAAACTAAGGATTGACCTCTGACTCCAACTATATTAATCATAAACTAATTCCATGGTTTGAACATGTCGAGGTTCAAGTCGGGCATGGATGTGTCCATCAACCCAAACGAGAAACAAAACTCCGGTTCTAACCATATTAATGGAAGGTGTTGGCCTTAATATTTTGTAAGGGGTTTTGGGTCTCATCCTTTTCTTTTAAGCACATTCATGACATATAATTATGTCATGTTCTAACGATTTCCTTGATAAAGTATGTATGTGACTTAATTTATCAAGTCTCATTAATTGAATTAGGAACCAGATTTCCTAATTCTAATTTCACACTTTATTCAAGGAATTGTTTTGGGAAACAATTTCCTAAATTGTCATAATCAATTTCGGAAATAATATGTTTAAGACTTTGATTTCTCTAAATCAAATCTTATTAAATTAAGAGACAGATTCCCTTAATTCAACCACATATTATTTTCATGAAAATCTTATTTAAGGAAATATACTCTATAGGAAATAATTTTCCTAATTAATTTTGGAGACAACAATATGTAAGAGCATTACCTATTAAATCAAATAAGGAAATTATCGTTTGAGAATCACCTCAAAAAATTCCAAGATTTGATCACATATTTTATTTATGAAAAATTAATATCAATAAATAACTTAATTTGGACGGCTCCCCGAGGCTAAATCCAAAATAAGAATTTATTGATAATATAATTTGGACAGCTCCCCGAGGCTCAATCCAAATTAAACATTTGACAATTTAAATTAAATTTAGGAAATTTAATTATAACAACTAACTTTAAATTGGACGGCTCCCCGAGGCTCAATCCAAAATAAAGAATTTTGTAAATAATTTAATTTCCAATTATGAATTTAAATGCTAATTAATATTCCATAATTTGTCTAGACTTTCTCGAAAGAAAGTGTCCAAAATTGCGAGCTTTTCATAAATGGAAAGTTTCCAAAAATAAAATTTTCAGAATAATTGTAAGTTTCTGGTACAAAGAAAACTTACGTATTTTCAAAATTGGAAAATTTCCAAAATAGGAAATTTCCAAAATTGGAAAGTTTTCAAAAATGGAAATCTTTCATAATTATCATAAAATTTCAGAAATAGGGATATTTCAAAAGTTTACGAAATTTCATGAGGATTTCCAAATTTTGAAATTCCTAAATCTAAAATTTACCATAATTGAAAAATTTTTCAAAATTGAGATCATGACAAAGTTTTTCGCAAAACAATTATATGATTATGTCGAACACTAACCGTCTCTGATACCACTGTTGGGACCGGGTGCATGTTGACATGGATACGGGTTCGTAATTTTAAAATTTAATTACGTGCAACGGAAGGTTTAACATAAATAATTTCTCAAATTATTTTAACCACGTATCTAGCATGCAACCTTATGTTGTGGAGACATGATCATACATGTAAAATTTTGCAGAAAGTAAACTATTTACTTAATACCTCGCGTAACTCGTAGAAAGGGACGAGATCCAACCGTAGCGTCCCTTGGAAGCTCCGCCTCTATTCGCGTCCACGCCGAGTTTTCTTCGGGATGACTTCGCAAAGCCACGAGTTTCGTGCCGACAAGAACTACTAGATTCTCCAAAGGCACAACAAGAATATCAAGAGAGAGAGATGGAAACTAACCACCAAGCAACGGAATCAAGATTCCGTGTGAAGGAAGGAGTTGTGACCCGCTTCTACTTCTTCTTCGGCACCTTCTTGGTGGATGTGGCTCACGGCAACTAGAAGGGGCGCCGGCCCTAGAGGAGGGAGAGGGCGCCGGCCCTAGAGGAGGTAGAGGGCGCCGGCCCTAGAGGAGGTAGAGGGTGAGAAGGAGAGAGAGAGGGCTTGCTTCTTAATCTCTTGATTGGAATTCAAGCCTTGCCTTGGTTCCTTTATATAGTAGCCTCTCCTTCGCCAAGTCTCCCTTCTAACGGAATAAATTTTCATAAGAAATTTATCTTATAAATTTTCCTATGAATTATTCTGTTATGCCAAGTTTTAAGTACACCTACAGATATTATTTATTTGAAAATAAAAGCAAGACTAATCGAGTGGTGTTGATTAACAAAAAAGAAAAGAAATAAAATGAAAAGAATTTCGTAAATCCGAAAAACTCTCAAATTAGTGGTTGCACCAAATTTGAGCTTCCCCGCTCTGATACCACTTGTTGGATCGTGAAAACCGATAGAGGGGGGGTGAATATCGAAAATCGTTCGGACTTTCGTAAAGAGCACGTACGCAGCGGAAATAAAATAAAACAATCACAGCACAAAGACACAGTCGATTTACTTGGTTCGGAGCCTGTGTCGACTCCTACTCCAAGGCCCACGGTCGTTGACCGTTTACTTTGGGCAATTCTATATACGCGCAAATCAGTTTACAATAATTTATTACAAGTAAGTGCACTAACAATAATAATAAAAAATTCGATCTTCGTTACCGACGTCCGGAGTGGATTGACTCTTTCGGGGCAGCGGGACGTCGTCGGCTCGAGTTGGAGTGTTTCCGGAGCAAGGCACGAGCGTAGAAGATCTTTGGGGCGTTGAGAGAACAGTTGTCTTGAAGCCTTGGTCGAGGGCTCTTTATAAAGGGCCGGGGGCGCCCGGGACGTCGGGGGCGCCCCCCACGTGGCCTTTGATCCGCCAAAGTCTCGGTCGCGTCTGATCCTCTGGATCCGCTTTGACCGGGGCGCCCGGATTGACCGGGTCAAACTTTATCCGCTTGGCTTCGAGGGCTTTTGGTTCGATGCATGCGCATGGGAGCGCCCAGGACGCTGGGGACTCTCGGGAGCAGCGCGGGCGCCCGGGAGCACGGGGGCACCCCGCCCAGTAGCTATTCAAGCCCTTTTTTTTCTTTGACATGTTTTGTATGTACCTTGGGGGCGCCCGGGACACTCCGGGCGCCCTACTCAGCCTTTGCCTCTCTCCTTTGAGGCTTTCTGAGCTGCAGACACACGTTCCTTTAGTCCTGCATCCAGGGTTAGTCCAAAACACAATAAAGCAATAATGTATTTGTTTATACAGCCTTAGCTGTCTTGGTTTTGACTTTGGTCTCCAAAATGGAGCCCTAGGTCGAACCGACGCCTACTGTTCCCTCGACGGGGAACGCGTCCTCACCTACTCCTCTCGGGAGAATTTACCTGATGCCAACCGTTCCTCTGGTTGGACTTTTGCCTGACGGTTCTTTGTCAGGTCTTGGATACTGGCAGTCCTTCGCCAGTTGCCTAGTAGTCCTTCGCTAGGTGCCTAGCAGTCCTTCGCTAGGGCTTGGATACTGGCAGTCCTTCGCCAGGTGCCTAGCAGTCCTTCGCTAGTTGCCTAGCAGTCCTTCGCTAGGGCTTGGATGCTGGCAGTCCTTCGCTAGTTGCCTAGCAGTCCTTCGCTAGGGCTTGGATGCTGACAGTCCTTCGCCAGGTGCGTAGCAGTCCTTCGCTAGGGCTTTTTCTGCACACTCAGTGAACAACGTTAGATCACTAATAAACTTAACTTTGAATCCTTTGCCAATATCAAAACCAGGTTCGATATAGTGCTTCCTGCACCAACATAAGCTACTTGAAGATGCCGAGAAATGCCTATATCCTGGATGTACCAAATTCACAAAGTTATCTGCCATTGTGAAATTATTTAATTTGAAGGCAAAATATAGTTGGAGTGATACAAGTTTCACTGATCTACTTATTTTGTTTGGAGAAATGCTTCCAACTGACAACGAATTGCCATTATCTCTGTATGACGCAATGAAAAGCTTACGTGCATTAGGGATGAATTATGTGAAAATTCATGCTTGCCCTAATGATTGTATCTTATATCGAAAGAAGTATGAAGACTTTGCCAACTGCCCTACTTGCGGGACATCAAGGTGGAAGTTAAGCAACAAATCCAAGGTAAAAGAATGAGTTCCTGCAAAGATCCTATGGTATTTTGAGAATGCACTAATTTTGTGTACTTCTGTGTGGTTTTCATTGGACTCTCACTCTCATTAATCCTCATAAGGAGATTGTTTACTTATTGGATTCCCAAGGTCCTCGCATTCGTGATAACGATTGGAAATATGTTGTGGAAATGTGAGTTTATATATGTTTTTTGTTAGTATGCATCTAAATTAGTCTTAAAACAATAGTTTATCAACTACTGTACCTAATGTATAATTGAAGGGCAATAAAATTGTTTAATTCGTTCCAAGGAAGAAAAGGAAGAAAACAAGTACAGTGGGAAGTGATTAAGGTATTTGTACTTCTATTTAAATCAAAATTTTTTATTGTGTATAATATTGGTATTTTAAGCATTAAAAATATAAATTATCTTTGCCTTAGGTTCCTAGGCAACCGGATGCCAAACAATGTGGATATTATGTGATGAGATTTATGAAGCAAATTACTGAAGAAGTTACATCAATTGAGGGGGATGCATTCCGAACGATAGTAATAATTTCTTTATTATCTCAAATATTTAAAGTTATCTAGTTATAAATTTTTTCAAGTTGTTATGTTTTATTCTGTACAATCATATAATGTGTTTTTGTTCATAGTTTGCAAAAGCAGAGTACTCCCAAGATGAAATTGATGAAGTGCGCTCCGCGATAGCTGATTGTATACAGGATTATATTTGATAATAGGTATGTAAATGTTAGTTACTAAGGTTTAAACTTTTCCTGGTAAATGTTAGTTACTAAGCTTTCGGGTGATATTCCCCTGAATCAAACAATATACATCAACAATATTTTTTTTAGAGATGTTGTAACCTGAGATTATTTTTTATACGTTGGAGAACAATTAGTTTAGTGGACATGAAAGTTACTTAGATGTTCAAGTAGATTCCTTGAACAATAGAGTCGTACTAGTTTGGCCAAATTCCTTTTAATGCTGTGGTCTAAAACCTGCAGAAACTTGATATTTAGTTGCTTTCTTGCATCTCTACTTGAATTTGCAGCCTAGCCTTTCAAGTGTTCTCATTTAAGGAGGATAAACTAATCACCACTACAGATCACTGAACTCATCACTAGGAATTAAACTTTTCAACAAGCTGCATTTACTACTACATACGATTCAACTCAAATATCATATTACTCGAAATAATAGTGGACAGACTGAATTTGGCATGACTAATTGTATGATCGTATGAAATTAACATAAATATAAACACATTCATCCAATAAAAATTCCTTCAATACATTTTTTTTCAATATATTTTGGAGCTTCAGCAGTTCTGCCTAACATCCCTGATTGGATGCAATTCTTCAATATATTTTTTTATTTGCCTAAACAGACACAGTTTGTGATTCAGAATATGATTCTGAATCACAAACAATCAATCAAGAACATGTATCAGATATTTAATATGGTCGTCTGAGTATTTTCCTTGAAAAGTGGTTGCAAGGCTGTAAATGTCTAGATAAGCCAAGCTAGCAGTTTCCTTATAATTGCAAGTGCTGATACATGCATATCTTTTTTGTTTGTTTGTTTGTTAGTTTGTTATTTTTGTTGTTTGTTGATACATATCTTCATGGATCATTTTTTATTGGACATATGCATTTAATAGAATAACTAATTAGAGTGTTTGTTCTCTTTTTTCCAGCTGCAGGGACTTGTTCGTGATCATGTTTGAAGACCATTAATCTGACCTTCCAAGCTATAATTTTTGTGATTTGAACTTCATTGTAAGTTTAGTTGGGTTAGAATTATATATAATTTAAACTCTTGTAATTTGGGTCAGAAGATACTTTAGTG
Organism: Boesenbergia rotunda; assembly: GCA_024364735.1. Classification (NCBI taxonomy): domain Eukaryota; kingdom Viridiplantae; phylum Streptophyta; class Magnoliopsida; order Zingiberales; family Zingiberaceae; genus Boesenbergia; species Boesenbergia rotunda. Next base: position 76,793 of record JAGFNQ010010602.1, read on the forward strand.
GTTTCGTCTGTAGAAAGGTTTTTGGACAGAAGATACTTTTGTGGTTTCGTCTGTAGAAAGGTTGTGGTGGATCTTTATTGTAAATATGTTGATGATGTTTGATATATATAGTTTTTGTTTCGAGGTTAAATTATTGCCTTTTAATTGAAAATATAATGGAAATATCTTTGTTGTCAAATTGGTATGAAATTGTTGTGGAATAGTACAAACGCACAACAGGTTTTTTTAAAGCTAAAATGTTGTTGTAGATAAACGACAACAGTGCTATATAGGTAAAACTGTTATCGAATATAATAGAAGACAACGGTGAATATGGTATATGACAACAGTGATAAATTGTTGTCGTTGATATACGACAACACAGTGATAAAATTGTTGTCGAATATATTAAAAGACAACGGTGAATATGGCATACGACAATAGTTAAACACCGTTGTTAAAGTTTTTCTAAACGACAACGGTGAATATTATAAACGACAACGGTTTATCACTGTTGTCATTGATAAACGACAACACAGTCATAAACTGTTGTCGAATATAATAAAAGACAACGGTGAATTCGGTATACGACAACAGTTAAACACCGTTGTTAAAACTCATCTAAACGACAACAGTGAAAACTCTAAACGACAACAGTGATAAACTGTTGTTATTGATATACGACAACGGTTATAAAACTATTGTCGAATATAATAAAAGACAACAGTGAAAAACTGTTGTCAAAATGTTGTCGAATGTGATATACGACAACAGTGTCAAACTGTTGTCGTAGACCAAACGACAACAGTGATTCACTGTTGTCGTAGACACCCCCTTTAACAACATGGCCTTTAACAACAGTGGTATTTGGCATACGACAACAGTGATTCACTGTTGTTGAATGTATTTTTTCTAGTAGTGCACATACATACATCATAAGCGCGCATCCCTAAGTAAATACGAGGTAGCGAGCCCCGACCTACTAGGGTAAGGACAGCATAGTCGGTAGTCCCAGAACCGGGGCGTTCTTAAGGTGCCCATCCCTGTTGCACAGCTTCGGTAGTGCCAGAACCGTGGACAGCATAGTCGGTAGTCCAAAATCGGGGCGTTCTTAAGGTGCCCATCCCTTGGACCCATACTTCGGTCCGGTACAAGCCCATTCATAAAGTAAAATAATTTCACATGTTTCATTATTCATGGGACATTCATAGCATATTTAAGCATAGCATAACCTTGTTACATGAAGCATGACATAAATCATACTTGGTCTTTCATCGTTCATACTTAATGCATAGCATCATGATGCCCTAAGGCATAAGCATTATCTTCATTCATAAACATAGCATGCTTACATAAACATCATTCTTGTTCATAGTGCTTGCATGATCATAGTACATAAGGTAAGCATTGCATTGTATTCATAGAATATGACATGTTTACAGAGACCATCATCCTAATTCATAGAGCTTGCATGATCATGATACATAAGGTAAGCATTGCATTATATTCATAAAACATGACATATTTATATAGACCATTCTCCTAATTCATCTAACTTGCATGATCATGATACATAAGATAAACATTGCATCACATACATAAGTATAGTATCTATCACAAGCATGCATGGGTAGAACTTCTATGAACATACTACTTACTATCTAGGAGCATGGCATAACACACAAGACATTCATAAAAAAACCCTATTAAGCATGGCATCAAAGATAACATACCAACATGAAACATAACACTTAAGGTTAGGGTCATAGGTAACATCATTTTCTACCACATGCTTGATCCTATATTTATACATCATAATAAGCCATAAACCATCATTCTTGAAACCCTAACTCCACCTAAACCCTAATCAAATAGCTTGGCCAAAACATGTAAGGAAGGGTTCAATCATTCAAATGACATGTAAGGTAACATAAGGTAAGGAAAAGACCATACATTACTTATAAAGCCATAGGAAGCTATTAGGGCTCATGCTTAGGGTTAACCCTAACTCCTAGCCCTTCTTCTTGGGGTTGGCCGAAACATACAAGGGCCATGGGTTCATGGAAAATTTCATAAAATTTCCAATTAATCATCTAACACCATCCCTACCCTACCGTAGGAGCCCTTGGGACCCTTACTTGAAGTAAGGCCTAACTTTTTGCCCTATTATCCATCTTGGCCGAAACTTGTAGGGTCTCTAGGCCATGTGAAAATTCACATAAAACATCCTCAACTTTCCTTGTATCATGAGGGTATACAAGACATACACTTGAAGGGTTAGATCCAACCCTAACCATGGGATCATGGTGGTGGCCGAAAACCCTAAGGGTACTAGGGTACTCCAAAAATTCTCCAAATCATATTTTAACCTATATTCATCATGAGAAAATATTAGAAAGCATGAGTGAAATTTTTAACATCATCTTGGACCCAAAAACCATGGTGGCCGAAAGTCCTAGGGGTCCAAATCATAATTTTCTCAACATCAAACCCAACCAAACTTCATATTATGATAAATATAAAAAAGAACTATTATACTACAGGTGAGGGAGTCTTACCTTGGTTTATCTTGGTTATAGACCTTAGATAAGGGAAAAGATGAAGATCTTGTTGTCTCTTGATCACCCCTAGTCTTTGTAACCTTGTAAAAGCTTTGGGTCTTGGAAGATAGACCTTCTTGTGGATTTTCCCAAGGGAAAATCCCCCTTTGGGGTTTCGGCTAGGATGAGGAAGGAGGAGGGAGAAGGGTGGACTTGATGGAAGAAGAGAAGTAACTCCCATGCCACCTATTTATTCCACATTAAGGAGGCAAGTGAAGAGTCATGGTGTCTCTTCCCTTCATGACTCTTCATATTCCCCTAAGCCTTAACCAAAATCTACTTCATCCTCTACTAGCACTCCCTTGCTAGGTGAATTGGTTAGTGCATGCATGGTGGTACAAGAGGTCCAAGGGTCAATCCTTGGTGCATGCACCCATTTTTTATTTTATTTTTATTTTATTCCGAAAATTCCTCTAAAATTCACCCATAATCATGCTAATATTGCCAATTAAAATCCATTTATATTTATATTAAATTTTGCCCAAAATCTACCAATAACCATGGTACTAAAAAGCCCATATAAGGCCCATTAGTACTTAGTTTCTCAATTTAAATGAGAAAATCATGGATTTCTAGGCTAAGGTTCGTACTAATATCTCTAGTTCCCTCGGAAAATTATCTAGACATGATCAATATTTTAAAGAAAATATTGAGAGAATTTTTCGGCTAAGGTTCCAGAGCATTTGATTCATTATCTTCAGAAGTATGGGATTAGCAAACACCAGCAAAATAATCGGAAGACCCTCAAAACCATGCAAACTAATACCTTCTTTGCTTTATAAGAAGACCAAAAGATAGGATCTTCAAACATATTCAGTAGAACCAATGTAAAAAAAAATTATCAATCATGGAAAAAGACCAAAAAAACCAGAACACCATCTCTAAAATCAGCATACTTTCCAGCACAAGCACCAAACCTTTCAATAGAACTAAATCGGATGAATTCCCGCATCTTGCATTTGATATTCACTATCAGATCTACAGCATTTTTAGAATTATGGATTCAGCAATCAAATAGAATAATTTAGAAGGATTCCCATATCTTGCATTTGATATTCGCTGTCAGATCATTTGCATAGTTCAGAATTATGGCATCAACAATCCCAACAAATATAACCAGAAAGCCCTCAAAACCATATAATCTTCTTTGCTTTATAAGAGGGCCAAAAGATAGAATTTTCAAACGTATTCAGCAGGACCAATTTTAAAATCCATACCGTAGAAGAAAACCGAAAAAAACCCAATACTCCCATCTCTAAAATCAGCATACTCCAGCTCAAGCAGCATACCTTCTGACTTCAAAAATCACAGCCTTAGATTATTATTCAATTGAGAACCCCTTAGTCCATAGGATCACCCAAACAGAGACCCCCCTTTGTCCAGGAAGGCAAAACCATCCACATAGGATCTATATATGAAAACCAAAAGACCATCCTTATAGCATCAGCAAAGGATTTGCGGTCTATGCAATGAACTTGCGTGCCAATCTGATATATGGCAAATCTAATTTATCAGTCTTGCATATACCATATAGAGTCTTATTCTCCTTCCAATCCATTAATGTTGTTTCCCCCTTAAAACCAAAGGCTTGATTTGTGAGATAGTATGCCGCAGCATTTGCTTCTCTGTAGACATGTGAACAAACATCTTTGTACTTCCTGATCCAATATTTTATTCTTAAAATAGCCTTCCGAAAATCCCAACCTACCTTCAAAGACTTGATAATCTTCAAGGCAACTAAAGAATCAGATTCATGCCAGACTGGCCATAGATTGTGAGCCTCACACATCTCTAAACCAGAAAGAATTACCACCAATTTTGCCATTATATTATTGCCAAGTCCTAGAAACCCATGTTTAGCCATTACAAGATGACCTACATGATCTCTAATAATTGCTCCATACGATGCTACCCCTGGGTTCCCCTTCGAACATCCATCCGTATTCAGTTTAAAACTTCCCAGCCTTGGCTTTCTCCAATACAAGACTAAGATTGTATTTCTAGTATGAATTTTGAAGTCCATTCCCCAAGCCATAGCTACCGAGATATATCCTTTCCAATGCTTGTGATTTATAGTTCCTATAGCTTTCCCCATGTGAAGGTAATGTATAATGTCTTTACAGATCTTTTGCCCCTCCATTTTGATTTCACGATGCTTGGCGTCATTCCTAGCAATCCACAGATGCCATAGAATTAGGAAGGGCAGTGCTTCTTTGATGTGTCCACCTTTCGACTAGTTATGGCCGATTTTCCAAACCTCCCATGGACGAAATCTGCTTAAAGAGAAAGCACTAGTAAAATAAGTCCATTCCTCCTTAGCTATTGGGCTAGAAAAGAATAAATGATCCCAGGACTCCACTGAGCTACAACATTGACATCTAGAAACCAAGTGAATTCCTCTTTGTTGTAAAATATTATCTACAGGAAGCCTTTGTTTCTGAAAACGCCTTGCGAAAATAGAAATGTTTGGAGTAAGGATACCACTCCAAATAACAGATTTAAAGGAGTCCATAAACTGACTCTGCTGTAAACTATTCCATGCAGATTTTAAGGATAAAGTGCCATCCATCGAAGGTTTCCATACTATCTGATCAGATTTCTCCTGCTGTATAGGAATTCCGCTTATTTCTTCAACTACACTTTCTGATAAAAAGGTCCTGAATTGATGCAACATCCAAACCCCATTATCCATGAATTCTGTTAACAATGTATCAGGCTTCCCTGACAGCGAACTGGACTGATATAGAGGCCCGCTATCCAACCAATTATCAAACCAGAGATTGAGCTTACCCTCTCCCAAAATCCAGCCAACATTTGACTCTGCCAAACTGTAAATTTTATGCATCCTTTTCCAGCATGATGAGGCGCTACTTTTAACATGAACAGCTGCTGGATGCATCTTTTTAAAATACATCCTTTTATGATATATTGCCCATGGAGTAGCTTGCTCTCTAAATCTATACCATAACTTGACTGCCATTGCTGTGCTAAAATCAGCCAAACTCCTTACTCCTAAACCTCCTTCCATTTTCGGTTGACATATCTCCTTCCAAGCTATCCAATGTATTTTCCTATTCGAGTCCGATGACCCCCAAAAGAAATTCGCAAAGATCATCTCCAGTTTATGAAGTATGGATAATGGAGGAAGGAGCACTTGTAACAAAAACAATGGCATAGAGCACAGAACACTTTGAATCAAAATAAGCCGACCACCATGCGATAGTTTTGATAAGTTCCATCCAAGCAGCTTCTTTCTTATTTTATCCAGCAAAGGTTGGTAATATATCATCTTCTTTTTGCCATTAAAAATAGGGGATCCCAAATAGGTTATTGGCCAGCAACCGACTGCAAATCCTGTAATCCCAGAAATTAAATTCCTGCGTGTATCTGTGATGCTTCTTGAAGGATATGCTAAACTCTTCCCTGCATTTATGGCTTGTCCGGATTGAGCCTCATAAGAGCTTAGAAAGGTTTTAATCTTTTTAACACAGTCAATGGAGCTATTCATGAATATCATGATATCATCTGCAAAAGCTAAATGAGAAACCTTCATGTCACAACCCGTAGCAAACCACATTCTGGGATTTTTAATAAAAAACTCTTCCAAACCTCTAGATAAAAATTCCACAGCTATAATGAATAGAAAAGGGGAGATAGGATCTCCTTGTCTGAGCCCCCTTTTTGCCTGAAAAAATCCAGAAAGATGGCCATTAATTCGAACTGAAAACCAACAATGAGCAACACATCCCCTAATGAGATTGATAAATGATGTTGAAAAGCCAAAAGCTAACATTATTATGAATAGCAAACTCCACTAAATACGGTCAAAAGCTTTAGCCATGCCCAATTTAAGAATCAGGTTCCCCCCCCTGCACATGATAGTTAAGTTTGTGATTTAATTCCTGAGCTAGGAGAATGTTATCTGATATCAGCCTTCCCTCCGCAAAACCACTTTGTGCCGGGGAGATTATCTTATGTAAGATCTTTCTCAATCTATTTGCCAAACATTTGGAAATAACTTTATAAGAAACATTGCAAAGACTGATAGGTCTGAAATTTTGCCAACTTTGAGCATTTTCCACTTTTGGAATCAATACAATGGTTGTAGCATTCATGCCCTTTGGAAGAGACTCACCTTTGAAATAATCTACCATTGCTTGGCATACATCCTCTTTGACAATATCCCAACAGGAAGTATGAAAGAAAGCTGAAAATCCATCTGGTCCAGCTGCACTGTCTTGATCCATTTCTCCAATGACTTGTTTTATTTCCTCCATGGTTGGCATCGCTATCAAATCTGCATTCTCCATATTATTAATTAGCATAGGAATATGAGTTAAATCTGCTACATTTTTGTCAAAACTATCACCTGTTAATAGTTTTTCAAAAAATTTGGCCCCCGAATCTCTAATTTGCTCCGGCTCATCTAAGCAAATCCCCTCATCACATATCCTATGAACTCTGTTAGCCATCTTTCTTTTTTGCGCCAAAGAGTGAAAGAATTTTGTATTTCTATCTCCTTCCTTCATCCATTTGACTGCTGCTTTTTGCCTCCAAAAATCTTCTTCCATTTGCATGGTTTTGAATAGATGTGCTTGGCATTGGTTCCTCTTGATCTTATTCTCATCAGATGGTTCCAAGTCAAAGTTTTTCTCTGCCTTTGAAAACTGATCCTCTGCCTTCTGGATATTATCATGGATATTCCCAAAAATCTCTTTATTCCACCACTTTAGATGGTTTTTAAGCCTTTTCAATTTGAAATGTAGTTTGAACAATCCAGAACCATAGCTGGGCAAATTCCAATTTAATCTCACAGTTTGCAGGAAACTTTGATGTCTCATCCACATCCTTTGAAACCTGAAAGAAGCTATAGGTTTCTCAAAACTTGGAAAAGAAATCAAGAGGGGACAGTGATCAGAGGCCGCCCGACTTAAATGCTCCACCTTAACTGAGTAGTCGTGATCTTGCCATGATGGTGAGAGCATAAGTCTGTCCAGCCGCTTCCATACTTTGTTATTTGTCCAAGTGAAAGGATCCCCTACAAATCCAGCATCTTGAAGCCCCGTTAGCATTATAATGTTATTAAAATCTTCAGTTTCCCCAGGACTGTTAATGCACCCTGCAGAATGCTCCTTCACATTAGCAATGACATTAAAATCCCCTCCAATCATCCAAAGCTCCTCACCAGTTGGTTTAATTTTTTCTAACCTTTCCCAGAGTTCATATCTGCTTACCCTGGAGCACATTGCATATACTACCGTAAGCAATATATCAGAAGGAAATAGAGCAGATTTCAAAAGAAGGTGAAAGAATTGTTCATGATCTACCAAGACCTTACAAACTATGTTAACATTATGAGCAAACCAGATCTTCCCTGAGCAATTTGAAATAATGGAAACAAAGCCCAATCTTTTTGACATAATATTAGCATCCAGTGCTATAAAATGTTCTAAAATTCCAAGGAAATTCAAATTGAAACGCTTTTTAAAAAACAAGATTATTCTAAGAGAGGCTGAATTACCTATGTCCCTAATATTCCAAAGCATACCTGCCATCTAATAAATCGCAGAGGGGGAAGCTTGCAATGCTTTCGTTTTGCTCCTAGTAACTCTCTGAAATTCTCCTAGTTGAGCATTTATGCTTTTTGGATCACAATTCAGAATAACCAGTTTATTTTTATCCAGAGGTAGCGAAGAAGATCTGCGCAACTGCCCTACTCCTTCCTCCTCAGTACCAGATTCCACCATAAAAGATTTACATTTGGCTCCTCCATCTGTCTCCTCCACTAGGAATAAAGACCCTTCAAAAGTTCTCTGCACATCTTCATTCTGTACTTCCTTCTGCACTGGTAAAATAAATCCTTCAATATTACCTTGCTCATCATCTTGTTTTTTATTCTGAATTCTTTTAAAATCTTCTGCTACCACAGTCTCCTTTGCTAACAAGTTTTCAACTGACTTATGCTCTTTTCTAGTTTGGTTGCCCGCAGTATCATCCAAACTAATTCTTTCAACATCTACTGCAAATTTTTCCTCCCGTGTCCATCCATTTTCTATTAGATTCATTTTCCCCTGATCATCCCCTTCTAAAGCTTCCAACATATGAAATTGATTACCATTCTTCTCCCTTACCTATTCTTCAACTATTTTGGGATTGTTAAGATCTGTCTTTTTACTCCAAATTTGTTTATCAGCCATATGCAAACCAAAACCGCTTACTCCCTTGGAGAATTTTCCCCCCAGTTATCTGTTAAAATTCCTTGAGTCTTATCATTTTGCCACTTAGTGCGCTCCAGTCCATGATCTGCAATTCTTTGTTCTTCATTTAAACTTCGTTGATTTGTAATAGCTTCTGCTTCTTTTTGCTTATCACCCTTCCATTCCGGCTTTGGCTTATTTCCTAACATGTAACGATCACCAATTGAATGACCCAAGTGCATGCAATGTTGACAATATTTAGGAAGTTTTTCAAATACAACATGTTGGGTTCTCTTCTCTGCACCTATTCCAATCCAAAATTCTTCAATCTTTGGCTTCAGAAGGTCGATTTCTACACAAACCCTTGCCATCAAGAGCCTTGATCCATCTGCAGTGGCCTCATCCAGCTTGATTGGTTTCCCTACTACTCGAGCAATGGAGAAGAGGCTCCGTTTGTTGAAGAGGTGGATTGGCAAATCTGGCAGTTGGATCCATAACGGTACGAGTGATGATTCTGCCTCATACGAAAAATAAGGAGACCATTTGAAAATCCGTAATGGAATCCCTGCAATCATCCAAATTCCTCTTGTCCATAACCTTGCCATATCTTCATTTGAGTTTAGATGTATAAAAATGTATCCCGCTCTTAGGAAACGAACATTATACAAACTTGAAAGCCCTAGATTCTTGAAAGATTGCAGAACAACAGCATAACTTGGGCGTAATCCTGAGAACTTTCCAATCAAACAATACTTGAACGCTCTAACAAATCAACTATCTCTTCTTCAGAGAAAAAGATGCCTAGCTTATCATTATAGAGCATTATCGGCTTGAAATCATCTCCAATATCTTCAAAGTTCTTCTTTATAGCTCGGGGTGAAGCTGGGTTAACTACTGATGCATATGATGGTTTGACAACCACCGGGGAGGAATTCACGATAGGTGGAATCGGGGGGATGGAAGAAGAAGGGAGATTCATCGCCAGCTGCCCGAGGCGTCGGCAGAGGCACGCGGCGCAGAAGCGCCCGAATCAACTGAGAATCGCCATGTTTTCATATTTTCATATCATGCTATATTTCTTCTCCAGGTTTTCTTATCATATTATTTTCTTTGTTTTGCCATATCTTTTTTCCATATCATATTCTTTATTTCTTTATCGTAAGTCATAAGTATCAAGTCCCTCAATTTTCTATTTCATCTCTATCATTTCATATATCTTCTTTAACATGTTCTAATAAAGGTTTTGTAGATGTGGATCTGAAGCATGAATAATGGTGGAGAGTAGATAACAAGCAAGCCTATGGTAGTGCAAAAAGCATCTGTGTTTGAGTGAGCTCCACTTTCATCATGAACTTAGAACTCAAGAAGAGAGCCACCAAAACTTCCCTTGAAAGGCTTAGTGAGTTAAATTCATCTCAATGAATCATGAAGGATGAAAATGCTATGTTGTTGATTTAAGGACAAGTCTCTAGTCCATTGAGCTTAGATTTTTGAGAATTGACAACCCTAGGTAATTTTCATTCAATTGTTTCTAACTATTATTGAGAATAATCTAGGGGAATACATCCTTAGTTTACTAGATGGCTTGTGCGAGACGCCCAAGAGTAAGTGTGTAACGCCCGCCCTTATATCTACTCTCGGGGCGGGGTTACGTATATTCAATCATATAGTAATATATTTTTTTTTTCTATTTCTATCTTTTAGCATGACATTAAAACAACAATGCAAGGACTTAAGGGAACTAGGTACTAAGCATGCTTGCAAAAATTATCAAATGTCATTCTATAACATGATAACATCACTAGTAATGTAACTCATAACATAATCAAGTATAAGAGACCTCCAAGGTAAACACTATCATGCCATGTCAATCCTAATCACTAATACTTATTGTCAAGGAGCATAACATAAGCATAAATATGTAGATATAGAAATCTTTCTTCCCGAGCCACCACCCCACACATCTTCAGCCTCCTGCCTCTTCCTTCCATTTAAGTGTTATCTGCAGCATAAGACAACACATAAACTAGTAAGCAAAATGCTTAGTAAAGATCCTGTCCTACTCGCAAAATCCGTGCGAAAGAATATAACATGTACACATAATCAATCATAAGTATAAGTTCATCAAAGCATATTAAACATCTAAGTTTCTAAGCATGCAGTATCAAGTACCATAAGCATACTCTTCACATATAACAAATGCTTTCAATGAATGTTTTCAAAACAATTCCATAATGGTATTACTTAAAAATACATCCATATCATATTGGGCCCTGTTGTGTACCAACTATCGCGCGGAAACTATTGCGCGTTCCCTAATGAATTGGGGTAGCGAGCCACCAATTCATTAGAGCAGGACCCTTCCGTCCTACCGAAGCCACGTTAACATGCACCCCGGATTTATTTAACGACCCCCTTCCGAGTCGGGTACACAACTTAAAAGTAAAATACTTATCATGCTGTTACATATATGCTAAGGGATACTCCATATTCACTCTTATGGGACACACCACTCTTCAAGGGTGCTCATGATCCCGTAGGGACACACCACACAACATAAGGGGTGCTCTTGATCCCATACTTATTTGAGTATCCATTTAAGCATTTTAACATATCACATGCAATTTCATAAATGTACCTCATGGGCTATAAGGCATGCTCATACATACATCATATTTCATACATGTTTATATATTCATCATATTTCATACATGTTCATACATGCATCATATGTCATACATGTTCATATATTCATCATATTTCATACATGTTCATACATACATCATATGTCATACATGTTCATATATACATCACATTTCATACATGTTCATCATATTTCATCATACATCATATTTCAACCACTTACCCTACCTTAGACCTGACAAGCTTTGGTCACATAGGTCATACTCATATCGTAGAAAGTGGTAGCATGCTATCAATTAAGATTTCAATCAGACATCTCATTTAAACACCTCATACATAAACATATCAAAGCATGCTAACAATTAAGGTTTCCTTATCAACCATTCCATTTAACACCACATACATATACATATGATCATCCCCAACCATAAACATATATCATAGGGTAGTTTGACCTTTACAAACCCTAGTCCTAGTGGGTTGGCCGAAACATCAAGAGTAGGGAAATATTAGGACTTTTGCATTAATCATTCACACATACATTTATTCAAACACCTTGTATACTTATCTTAAACATGGATATATTGTAGGATAATTCAACCCTCACTAACCCCTTTTTCTAAGCCTTGGCCGAAACCCATCCAAATTCAAAACCCTAGGTTTTGCTATCACAAAAATGTAGGGACACAACATATAGGTATACTCTAAATTCCAAGGGTCTTCACATGCATCAAGGGGTAACCAAGGTCCCTTCTTGGGTGTTGGCCGAAACCTACACAAGGGTGTAACCCTAGGTTTTGTTCACAACATTTGCATAAACCACACATATACATATATCCTAAGTTCCAAGGGTCTAATTATGTAACAAAAGAGAACAAGGCCTTCCCCTAAGGGGGTGGCCGAATCTTACAAGAACCAAAACCCTAGTTCTTCTTCCCTTTTGTTCAACTATCATGAAGGAAATCAATATACACATATTCCCTAAGTATCAAGGGTCTAATCATGTAACAAAAGAAAACAAGGCCTTCCCCTAAGGGGGTGGCCGAAACATACAAGAACAAAAACCCTAGGTTTTTGTTTACAACATGTTAAAGGATACCACATTCAAGAACTATTACACTGCAGGCGAGGGGATACTTATATCCTTTCGCTTGATTTCTACTTCTCTAAGATCTTAAGGTGCCCTTGGTTGAAGGAAGGTGAGTGTTTCCCTTGTTTGCCTTCTCTTAGAAATCTTGGCCCTAGTAGAAGGCAAGAACCTTAAAGGGTTCTTCTTCCTTCCAATTCCCTAGGGTTAAAACCCTAGGGTTTACTTTTCGAAAATGGAGAGGGAGAAGAAGAGACTTTCGGTGGAGAAGTGAAGAGGAAGATGAAGAGGTAGTTATTCTAACCACTTCCTTCTCTTATTTATACTTTTCTCTTGAAGAGACATGTCTCTTCACTTCCCTAGCTTTTAACAAGCATGTTTCTCCTTCTCTAACAAGAAACATGGCTTGGTGCAATGGTTAAGACATTGCTAGTGCAACTAGGAGGTTCAAGGTTCAATCCCTGCTTCCTCCCTTCTATATTTCCTTTTTATTACATTTTGCACTAATCCAAGCCCATTAAGCCAAGCCCATCATGAAATCTCCTAATATTAATTATATTCCATGAATTCATATATTTCTTAATATTTCATGATAATATTTCATGAATTCCATAATATTTCCTATTTATGAATTCATAATATTTCATAATATTTCATGATACTATTTCATAAATTCCATAATATTTCATATTTATGAATTCATAATATTTCATAATATTTCATGATACTATTTCATGAATTCCATAATACTTCATATTTACGAATTCATAATATTTCATAATATTTCATGATACTATTTCATGAATTCCATAATACTTCATATTTATGAATTCATAATATTTCATGATACTATTTCATGAATTCCATAATACTTCATATTTATGAATTCATAATATTTCATAATATTTCATGATACTATTTCATGAATTCCATAATATTTCATATTTATGAATTCATAATATTTTCTAATATTTCATGATACTATTTCATGAATTCCATAATACTTCATATTTATGAATTCATAATATTTCATAATATTTCATGATACTATTTCATGAATTCCATAATATTTCATATTTATGAATTCATAATATTTCATAATATTTCATGATACTATTTCATGAATTCCATAATATTTCATATTTATGAATTCATAATATTTCATAATATTTCATGATAATATTCATGAATTTCCAATATTTCATATTCATGAATTCATTATTTCATAATATTTCATATGGGAAATTTGGGGCGTTACAATCCTCCCTACCTTATAAAAAGTTCGTCCCGAACTTTAAAATAATTCCGGATACTTCAATCGTATTGCCTCCTCTCGTTCCCACATGGCTTCTTNAATATTTCATATTTACGAATTCATAATATTTCATAATATTTCATGATACTATTTCATGAATTTCACCATATTTCATATTCATGAATTTATATATTTCCTAATATTTCATATGGGAAATTTCGGAGCGTTACAATCCTCCCTACCTTATAAAAAGTTCGTCCCAAACTTTAAAATAATTCCGGATACTTCAATCGTATTGCCTCCTCTCGTTCCCACGTGGCTTCTTCGAATCGTTCGTTCCGCCCCAGAACCTTTACTAAACTTCCTTGTTCCTTAGCTTTTTGACTTCCCGGTCTAAGATCTGAACAGGTCATCTATCCGGGGTAGAGGGTACCTGTTCTTGATAGTCACATTATTTAGTGCCCGATAGTCGATATACATTCGCATCGACCCATCCTTCTTTTCTTTTACAAACAGTACGGGAGCTCCCCAGGGGGAAATGACTAGGGCGGATGAATCCCTTGTCAAGTAGCTCCTGTAACTGTCCTTGCAACTCCTTTAATTCTGTCGGCGCCATACGGTATGGTTCCTTAGAAATAGGGTTGGTACCAGGAACCAACTCAATTGCAAATTCTATATCTCTTTCAGGTGCTAACCCTGGTAAGTCATCGGGAAATACCTCTGGGTAATTGCATACAACCTTGACGTCTTCTAGCTTTGGCCCCTCTGTAGGACTGGTATCAACCACATGAGCTAGAAATCCAGAGCATCCTTTTTCTAACATCTTTCTTGCTTTCAGAGCCGACAAGAATTTACTTGTCCTCTTCTTCGGCTCTCCGATAAATTCGAACAGAATTTTCGCCTCAGGTCAGAAGATAACTCTTCGTTTACGGCACTCAATAGAGGCGCCATATTTGTTCAAGAAATCCATGCCTAATATCACATCATAATATGACATATCTAGCACTATCAGATCGCAGTAAAGTTCCCTATCTGCGATTCTGATTGGTGCGGCCCGTAGCATTTGGGTAGAGGGCATCACCTCACCTGAGGGCAGTGTTGTCAGAAATTTACAATCTAAATCTTGTAGTGACATATTATTTCTTTTGGCATATTGCATAGAGATAAACGAATGCGTTGCCCCAGTGTCAAATAAAGCAGTAGCATACTGACTGTAAATAAATATCTGACCTGTGACAACAGTAGAGGCAGTCGCCACCTCTTCTTTCGTAAGAGAGAAAACCCTGGCGTTTGTCGTGGCAGGCGGGGCTTCTAATCTCCCCTGGCATATATGTGTACCATCTATAGCTGCCTGCATCAGGTGTAACTGGGGAGGAGCACCTTTGTACTGATCATATTGCGGCTGAGGTGCTTTGGCTGCGGCAGGACACTCTCTGGCCATGTGTCCTCCCTTTCCGCAAGTATAGCATCTCCTAGCGCCTAAAAGGCATGTCCCTTGGTGCATCTTCCCACAATTGGCACATTGGGGATATTTAGGCTTCTTGCCTAAATAACCACTGGCAGATTTATCCCCTGGCTTTCTCTTTCCATTTTGGTTCTTCATCCAGTGGGGGTTGCTATTTGGAGGTTTCTGACCTCCCGACTGATCCTGACTCTTGCTAGCGGTCAGTGGTTGGCTCTACGGGTTCATCTTCTTTAGATAATGCTCAGTAATAAGGGCACTGCTGAACAGCTCCTCTGTGGTCTGGGGCCTATTAACGCCACCAGCTACATTCAGAGCTATCTCGGGCCTGAGCATCTTGAGCATTAATCTGACCCTTTCTTTCTCTGTACTGACCAACTCCGGACATAATCGTGCCAGTCGGTTAAATTGCTTAACGGCATCGTTGACTGAGAGATTTCCCTGCCGGAATTCAGTGAACTCATCAAAGTGCCTGTTTGTGACTCGCATATTAAAGAATTCCTCCAGAAATTCGGACTCAAAGTCCTTCCACTTCATCTGGTCCACTGACCTTCTAGCCTTTACCCGTTCCCACCACATCCTTGCGTCGCCAGTAAAGCAGAACGAGACACATTTAATTTTCTCATGCTCAGGCCAGTCTAATAACTCCACTGTGCTCTCAACTGTCTTGAGCCAGGCCTGAGCATCCCAGGGCTCGCAGGTACCCGAGAACTTTTCCGGCTTCAGTCTCTGCCACTGAACCAGATAGGCCTCCTGTCGGACTCCTCGGGCCGGAGTGTCCGGGGGTGCCTGTGCAGTTGGAGGCTCAGTAGGCATTACATTCTGACTTCCCTGCGGGGTTGCAGTGTTCCCCTGCTGGGTCATCAGAGTGTTTATTATCTGCTGTTGTTCAGTGACCTGACGCTGCAGATCTGTGATCACTTGCATCATATCAGGTGGGGGTACTGTCTCGTTACCCCGATTGCTACGTCTTCTAGCCATGTCTATCATACAGGTGATAATTAAACTAACATAAGAATTATCACTACTTTCCTTTGTTATGCAAGCATAAATCATCTCTATATTATGCAAGCATAAATCATCTATATCTCATGCAAGCATATATCATCTCTATATATATCATTACTGTACATGAAATAAAATAAAGCGAGGTTAGGATTTCTTACTTGGAAGCGGCAGAAGGAAGCTTGATGTGTGTGTGGTGGAGGGGAAACTTGCTCTGATACCAACCTGTAACGCCCGCCCTTATATCTACTCTCGGGGCGGGGTTACGTACATTCAATCATATAGTAATATATTTTTTTTTCTATTTCTATCTTCTAGCATGACATTAAAACAACAATGCAAGGACTTAAGGGAACTAGGTACTAAGCATGCTTGCAAAAACTATCAAGTGTTATTCTATAACATGATAACATTACTAGTAATGTAACTCATAACATAATCAAGTATAAGAGACCTCCAAGGTAAACACTATCATGCCATGTCAATCCTAATCACTAATACTTATTGTCAAGGAATATAACATAAGCATAACTATGTAGATATAGAAATCTTTCTTCCCGAGCCACCACCCCACACATCTTCAGCCTCCTGCCTCTTCCTTCCATTTAAGTGTTATCTGCAGCATAAGACAACACATAAACTAGTAAGCAAAATGCTTAGTAAGGATCCTGTCCTACTCGCAAAATCCGTGCGAAAGAATATAACATGTACACATAATCAATCATAAGTATAAGTTCATCAAAGCATATTAAACATCTAAGTTTCTAAGCATGCAGTATCAAGTACCATCAGCATACTCTTCTCATATAACAAATGCTTTCAATGAATGTTTTCAAAACAATTCCATAATGGTATTACTTAAAAATACATCCATATCATATTGGGCCCTGTTGTGTACCAACTATCGCGCGGAAACTATTGCGCGTTCCCTAATGAATTGGGGTAGCGAGCCACCAATTCATTAGAGCAGGACCCTTCCGTCCTACCGAAGCCACGTTAACATGCACCCCGGATTTATTTAACAACCCCCTTACGAGTCGGGTACACAACTTAAAAGTAAAATACTTATCATGATGTTACATATATGCTAAGGAATACTCCATATTCACTCTTATGGGACACACCACTCTTCAAGGGTGCTCATGATCCCGTAGGGACACACCACACAACATAAGCGGTGCTCTTGATCCCATACTTATTTGAGTATCCCTTCAAGCATTTTAACATATCACATGCAATTTCATAAGTGTGCCCCATGGGCTATAAGGCATGCTCATACATACATCATATTTCATGCATGTCCATACATACATCATATTTCACACATGTTCATACATACATCATATTTCATACTTGTTCATACATGCATCATATTTCATACATGTTTATACATACATCATATTTCATACTTGTTCATACATATATCATATTCCATACATGTTCATACATACATCATATTTCATACATGCATATACATATTATTTTGCTAAACATAATCATGTCCCGTAGGGTAGTTTAGCCTTCACATATTATTCATGCAACTTATTAAACATAAAGCATATCATGAGATAATTATACAACCCTAAACCTTAGTCCTTCTAGGGTTGGCCGAAACTTAAGTATAGGGAAAATTAGGGTTTGAACTAAATATTCACACATACATTCATTCAAACACCTCATACATAAACATATCATAGCATGCTAACAATTAAGGTTTACATATCAACCCTTCCATTTAACACCACATACATATACATATGATCATCCCCAACCATAAACATATATCATAGGGTAGTTTGACCTTTACAAACCCTAGTCCTAGTGGGTTGGCCGAAACATCAAGAGTAGGGAAATATTAGGACTTTTGCATTAATCATTCACACAACAATGATACAAACATCTTGTATACAATATCACATCATACACTAAGCATGAATATTTTCTAGGATAATTCAACTCTCCTTGACCCTAATTCATTGCCTTGGTCGAAACTTGTAGGGTAGGGTAGGCTAGGTTTTTGACATCCAATCTTTACACAAATACTTTATCTACAATACTAATCATGGGAACACAATAGGATAGCAACCAACCCAAAAGCCCTTGCTTATTCCCTCTTGGCCGAAACATGTAGGGTACCAAACCCTAATTTTTGTCCTCTCAAAAATTTGGAAAACAACATACATCCATACCCTAAGTTCCTAGGGATATCCTCATGCATCAAGAAGCAACCAAAACCTATTTCATGGTGGTGGCCGAAAGTCTTATAAGGGAGGAACTCCCATTTTCGAAAACAAGAACACAAGGAAAACATGCATAAACCATTACACTGCAGGCGAGAGGATACTTACATCCTTTCGCTTGATTTTCTCCTTCTCTAACTTCTTAAGATGTCCTTGGTTGAAGGAAGGTGAGTGTTCTCCTTCCTAGTACTTCTATAGAACCCTTGGCCCTAGTAGAGAGAGCAAGGTCCTTGGGTGAGATCTCCTTCTTTCCAAACCCCTAAGGTTGAAACCCTAGGTTTTCTTTTCGAAAATGGAGAAGGGGAAAGCTTGAGTTTCGGTGGAGAAGTGAAGAGGAAGAAGAAGAGGAAGTTATTCCAACTTCCCTTTCCCTTATTTATACTTTTCTCATGAAGAGACATGTCTCTTCACTTTCCTCGCTTTAACAAGCATGTTCCTATTCTCTCCACAAGAAGCATGGCTTGGTGCATTGGTTATGACATGGCTAGTGCAACTAGGAGGTTCAATCCCTGCTTCCTCCCTTTTATATTTCATTTTTATCACATTTTGCACTAATCCAAGCCCATTAAGCCAAGCCCATCATAAAATCTCATAATATTAATTATATTCCATGAATTCATATATTTCATAATATTTCATGATAATATTTCATGAATTCCATAATATTTCATATTTATGAATTCATAATATTTCATAATATTTCATGATACTATTTCATGAATTCCATAATATTTCATATTTATGAATTCATAATATTTCATAATATTTCATGATACTATTTCATGAATTCCATAATACTTCATATTTATGAATTCATAATATTTCATGATACTATTTCATGAATTCCATAATATTTCATATTTATGAATTCATAATATTTCATAATATTTCATGATACTATTTCATGAATTCCATAATACTTCATATTTATGAATTCATAATATTTCATGATACTATTTCATGAATTCCATAATACTTCATATTTATGAATTCATAATATTTCATAATATTTCATGATACTATTTCATGAATTCCATAATATTTCATATTTACGAATTCATAATATTTCATAATATTTCATGATACTATTTCATGAATTTCACCATATTTCATATTCATGAATTTATATATTTCCTAATATTTCATATGGGAAATTTCGGAGCATTACAGCGTGCTTGTTCATAATTTACGATTTCTAATCGTAAACCATAAATACAAGGAAATAAAGCATATGAAAAATCAACCGAAACTACTTATACTGCAGGTGAGGGATACTTACATCCTGCGCTTGTTCTTACGACTCTAAAGCGTAGGTTTTTGGGAAAAGGAATGATCCTTAGAGTTTCGGAGAGCTTCTAACGGAGAATTCTTCCTCGGAGAGATTCCCTAACGTAGCCTCCTTCTTAAATCCTTTGGATCTTCCCTTGGTTCGCGCGCGCGGGAGAGAGGGCGAGAGGAGAGGTCGCGTGCGTGAGGAAGGGCGTCGGCGTCGCTGGGTTGGGAGATAATTAACCTAAAACTCGTAACTCCCTCTTTTATACTTATGGGGCGAATTTAACTAATTCTACCTTATCTATTGTTTCTCTTAATCTATTTCAACAAATGTAAACCATCCTAGTCGGTCCGCCCTTTCTCCTCTCACCGCTTAGGTTTAGGGATGAAATCCCCCTTAAGCGTTTTTTCCTTTTTATCCCTTTTTGTCATTTTCGTTTATTGAAAAATTCTATAAAAATATCCATAAATTCGGAATAAATTCTAAGATATTTCTAAAATTAGTTTCAAGAATTTTCAGGTGTTACAATCCCCCATACCTTATAAAAAGTTCGTCCTCGAACTTAAAACAACTCTGGGTATTTCTGTCTCATGCTGTCCTCTGGTTCCCAGGTTGCCTCTTCGACTCTGTGATTTTGCCATATGACTTTCACTAATGGTACCTCTTTGTTTCGCAATTTCTTAACTGCTCGGTCTATTATCTGAATAGGCCGACTATCATAACTGAGATCTTCGCGAACTTGTACCGTCTGTGGCTCTATCACCTGGGTGGCATCTGGGATATGCTTCTTCAGCACGGAAACATGAAATACATTGTGGATAGTTGACATCTCCTGAGGTAGCTCCAACTCATAAGCTACTTTGCCAACTCTTCTAGTGATGGGGTATGGTCCTACATATCTGGGACTTAGCTTGCCCTTCTTCCCAAAACGCATTACTCCCTTCATGGGAGCCACTTTGAGGAATACTGAATCCCCAACTTCAAACTCTAATAGTCTGCGCCGTGTATCAGCATAGCTCTTCTGGCGGCTCTGAGCTGTTTCTATTCTCTGGCGGATCTGCTGTATGGCTACGGTGGTATCATCTATAAGATCTGTCTGTAGGCCTAACTCTTGCCTCTCACCACCCTCGTACCAGCAGATAGGAGATCTACACCTCCGCCCATATAAAGCCTCATAGGGTGCCATGCCGATAGTGGCCTGATAACTATTGTTGTAAGTGAATTCCGCTAAGCACAAGTATCTGCACCAACTGCCCTTGAAATCTAAAGCACAAGCTCTGAGCATATCTTCTAGTACTTGATTAACTCTCTCTGTCTGACCATCTGTCTGAGGATGGAAAGTTGTGCTAAACTTCAGTTTGGTACCTAGTGCTGTCTGTACGCACTCCTAGAAGTGCGAAGTGAACCTACTGTCCCTATCTGAGATGATAGTCCTAGGGACTCCATGTAGTTTGACGATCTCCTTGAGGTATAACTGAGCTAGCTGTTCCATGGAATAGGAGATCCTGATAGCTAGAAAGTGGGCAGACTTAGTCAATCTGTCAAATATTACCCAGATTGCATCATATCCATTCGTTGTTCTGGGTAGTCCCACTATAAAATCCATGGAAATATCTTCCCATTTCCATTCTGGAATCTGAATAGGCTGCAGAACTCCACCTGGTCTCTGATGTTCTGCCTTGACTCTTCGGCATGTTAGACAAGTACTGACATATCTGGCGATGTCTCTCTTCATCCCAGGCCACCAAAAACGTCCCCTGAGGTCTTGGTACATTTTGGTGGAACCAGGATGTATCGCATAAGGAGATCCATGTGCTTCCTCTAGGATCTTCCTTCGGAGCTCTTCTTGGTTTGGAACACATAAGCGGTCACCGCAGTACAGTATCCCACTATCTGATAGGCGAAACTCCCCATTTTCTGATTCTGCTATCCCCTGCTTGATTTTCTGAAGGTCAGGATCTTGATCCTGTGCTTTCTGGATGTCTTCAAGCAGGGTTGACACTAATGTTAAAGTGGAGAGCTGCCCAACTATAATTTCCAGTCCGAACCCGGATATTTCCTTCCGAAGGGGCTGTGACATCGTAGACAAAGCTAGTAGGGTGGCACTAGATTTACTGCTAAGCGCATATGCCACCTTATTAGCTTTACCTAGATGGTAGAGGATGTCAATGTCATAATCCTTGACTAGCTCAAGCCACTTGCGTTGCCTCATGTTTAGATCCTTCTGAGTAAAGAAATACTTCAGACTCTGATGATCTGTGAAAATCCTACACCGAGCTTCGTATAAGTAATGCCTCCAGATCTTGAGGGCGAACACTATAGCAGCTAGCTCCAGGTCATGAGTAGGGTAGTTCTTCTCATAATCCTTGAGTTGTCTAGAGGCATAGGCAATAACCTTGCCATTCTGCATTAGTACTGCTCCAAGTCCTAATTTAGAAGCATCACTATATATGACAAAGCTGTCAGTGGTCTCTGGAAGAGTCAAGATGGGAGCGCTAGTCAATCTTCTCTTTAATTCTGTAAAACTGTTCTCGCAGTCCTCTGTCCACTGAAACCTTCTATTCTTTCTGGTAAGAGCTGTCAGTGGGGAGGCTATTCTGGAGAAATCCTCTACAAACTTCCTGTAGTAACCGGCTAGACCCAGAAAACTTCTGACCTCACTGGTATTCTTTGGTCTAACCCAGTTACTTACTGCTTCTATTTTGCTGGGGTCTACCATCACACCATCCTTGGAGATGATGTGACCCAGAAAAGACACCTGATCGAGCCAAAACTCGCACTTAGAGAATTTCGCATAGAGTTGGCCCCGCTGAAGAATCTCTAATACTGTTTTCAGGTGTTCTGTGTGTTCCTTCTGAGTCCTGGAATATATCAGAATGTCATCGCTGAAGACGATAACAAACTTATCTAAATATTCTCGGAACACTCTGTTCATGAGGTCCATAAAAGTCGCTGGAGCGTTCGTTACACCAAAAGGCATAACTACAAACTCATAGTGTCCGTATCTTGTTCTGAAAGCTATCTTGGGGATGTCACCTTCCTTAACTTTCACCTGGTGATATCCCGATCTCAAGTCTATTTTTGAGAACACTGCTTCTCTCTTTAGCTGATCGAACAAGTCGTCAATTCTTGGCAAGGGATACTTGTTCTTGATGGTGACTTGATTCAAGGCCCGGTAATCTATACACCAGCGCATGGACCCGTCTTTCTTCTTCACGAACAATACAGGAGCTCCCCAAGGTGAATGACTAGGGCGTATGAAGCCCTTGTCGAGCAGCTCCTGAAGTTCTCTTAATTTTGTTGGAGCCATACGATATGGTGCTTTTGAACTGGGATTGGTACCTGGAATGAGATCTATCTCAAACTCTATCTCCCTGTCTGGTGCTAAGCCTGGTTACTCGTCAGGGAAGACTGCTGGGTAGTCACATACCACTGGGACCTCTTCTAGCTTTTGGTCCTTCTCTTTCGATATTGACTACATGTGCTAGAAATCCGGTACATCCTGAATCCAGCAGTTTCTGTGCTTTTAGAGCTGAGAGAAATTTCTTGGCCTTTCTCTTGGGTTCTCCGATGTATTCAAACTGCACTCCTTCTTCAGGTTGGAATATGACTTTCCTTTTTACGGCATTCTATGGAGGCACCGTACTTGATTAGGAAGTCCATTCCAAAAATGACATCATAATCTGTCATATCTAGTACTATCAGATCACCATAAAGCTCTCTACTTGCTATTCTAACTGGCACTGCACGGAGCTAGTGCGTGGATGCCATGGTCTCTCCTGAAGGTAGGGCGGTTAAGAATTGGCCACTGAGTACATCTGGAGGTATAGCTAACTTCTCTGCTAATGCCCTGGGGTTTCTGAGTTCCTGGACTGCCTTGGCCTTTACTTTCTATCATGACTGACTTCTGCTGTTGCATGCGGTTCAGGTAGTGCTCGGTGATCAGAGCACTGCTAACTAGTTCTTCTGAGATTTGCGGCCTATGGACGCCACTGGCCACATTCAATGCTATTTGTGGCCTTAGCATCTTGAGCATTAGCCTGACTCGCTCTCGTTTAGTGCTGACCCGTTCAGGGCACAGACGAGCCAGTCTGTTGAATCTCTTCACGACTTCCTCTACTGATAGGTTACCTTGACGAAATTCAGTGAATTCATCATAATGCCGGCTAGTAACCCGCATATGAAAGAATTCTTTGAGGAACTCAGCTTCGTAGTTGGCCCACGTCATTTGATTTATGTCTCGCTTGGCCTTCACCCTTTCCCACCACATTCTAGCATCTCCTGCTAGGCAGAAAGAGGCGCACTTCACTTTCTCTTGTTCTGGCCAGTCCAGAAGCTCCATGGTACTCTCCAGGGTTTCGAACCAGGCCTGTGCATCCCATGGTTCACTAGTGCCTGAAAAGGTCTCTGGTTTGACCTTCTGCCACTAAACCAAATATGCTTCTCTTCTAGCCCCTACTGCTGGGGCTTCTGGTGCTATTGGTGGGATTGGTACTCTAGGTGGAATCTCTGTCACTATTAGGGATTCCACATTTGGTCCTGGCGTAGCAGTAGGTGTGGTCTGCTGATTAGCCCTTAAAGTGACTATCTCTTGCTGCTGCTCAACTATTTGTCTCTGGAGCTGAGCCACTATCTCCACGAGATTAGGTGGAGTCACTATGTCAGTTGCCTCCTATTGAGGCTCAGTAGCTGGTGCCCTTCTAGTTAGGCGTCCTCTAGCCATTATCTAAATAACAGAGGACATACAGTTCATATTCTAATTCTAAAAACATGCTATCAGATATAAACTAAAGTATTAAACATGCTTCCGTTAACTGTAAACAAGAACTGACTAGAACACAGATAGCATGAATAACATGAAAATACTATAAATCTGAAAGCAAGAAAATATGGTAATGTGAGAGATACTCTTACTTGGAAGCTGCAGGTCTGATGCTGATGTGTGTGAGGAGGAAAGATGGAACTTGCTCTGATACCACTCTGTAACGACCCGCCTTCTGGTGCTAAGCTGTAAGGCGGATCGCTACTAACTAACTGACTAATTAATGATTTCTTATAATACTAAACTAACTGGGAGAATTTAAAAAAAAATTCTTATTTCACTATTTGTTGAACTAACAATTTATAATCATGTCGAAAGTACTAACTAGCCTAAAATAAAGCAAACTTGTATTTTATTATCTTGGCAGGACTTGATCCCCCAACCTTTACATTGCATGGCTAAAGCACTAACCAGCTGCTCTACATCAGTTTTGTTTTACACAGTACCAGTCGACTGCTATATGCCAGTCGACTGGTGATAACTATCATTTTGTTGATTATTTTAGGCTCTAAAATTCATGTTTGATCCACATTTTATATGCTTAAGTTTGTAATTTTATTAGGTTTCATGTATTCCCTTCGTTTTGGCTTTTAATTCAAATCTTTGTATATTTGGGATATTTTTGGCACTAAATTTAAATATCATTTTATAGGCTTCAATTGATCATGGACCTAGATCAAATCGGGTCAGACTTAAGGCAGCATTGGATCCAGATCAAAGGGATCAAGCATCGGATTGATAGGAGCCATCCATTCCAGAGAACGACTAGATCTGAGCCATCGGTTAACTGCTGGTCGATCCGAGTTCAAGATAGAATCAATCATGACCAGAGAGCAAGATCTGAAAATTTCAGCCAAATCAGAAGTGATCTGACCGTTGGATCAAGCTCAAGATGTTCTAGACCATCCATTCAAGAAAAGGGAAGATCTGGACCATCCGCCACTGATCTGGTTAATCCGAGCTGGGAACAGGTAGATCAGGACCATTGATTGAGATCTGTGGAGTTTGGTTCAGATCTGAAGAAATTTGACCGTTGGATGAAGCCAAATTGATCTCAGCCGTCCGTTGCTAATTTCTTCTGATGCTGTGAAATCTGGCTGGGTTGGCTGAACCAACTGCTGGCTTGGCTGACTGGGTCGACCCACAGAACTGGGCTGAACTCAAGCTGAGCTGTGGAAGCTGGCTGGACTGAACCAAGCTGAACTCGACTGACTGAGCTGAACCAGAGGGCTGAACTCGAGTGCTGGCTCGGTTGGTCGAATCCAAACGCTGAACTGGCTGAGCTGGGCTGAAGCCGAGAGAAACAAAAGGAAGCAGAGATCACACAGCTAGGGCATCGGACTCCATACGCAGGCTTCTCGCGGCGATTCTTCTCCTCCTCCATCTTCATCGTCGCCGCAACCAGGGTTAGGAGTTCCAACCCTAGTCGGCCGAAGCTTCGATCAACCGAGTCGAGGGGTTCCCGACTCATTCATCCACTTCCACCTCCACCGGCGTCTCCACCACTTCATCTTCATCGCCGCCGACCGGAGAAGATCTGATAGCAGTTTGAGGGGTTCCCGACTGGAGCTAATCTTCTCCATCCGCTCTCCACTCCACCACAGCTAGGGTATCAGGTCCGTGCCCTAGTCGACTCCACCGCAGCTTTCTCTCGAGTTTGAGGGGTTCCCGACTCGATCGAGGCTGTCATTCACTCCACTACCGCAGTTCCTTATCAGCATCACAGCAGTTTCTCTTTTCTTAGATTTCACAATTTCTTCCCAGCTTTACTTCAGTAGTTTCATTCACTGCAATTCGATTCTAGCAGTTTCCTTCTTAGCAATTCTGTTTCGCAATTTTCCATTTCAGGCAGCATTTTCACTTCACAGCTTTACTTCACTAAATTTCGGCAGCAGACTTTTCTTTCAAATTCTGGCAGCACATCTGGTAGCCAATTCAAATTCGGCAAAATTTCATTTCCCTGTCATCTTCACAGCAGTTTTAATTCCAGCAGCAATTAACCCTTCATCCAGCCTTCATAAGTTTCATAGCAGTTCTTCTCAGCAGCAATTTATAGCAATTCTTCCGTTTACAGCCGAGTTTGGTAGTTTCGTTCCAATTCCAGCAGATTTCATCTGCATTTCAGTTCTTCAAATTCAGTATCACAGCAATCCCAGCAGTTGACAACTTCTTCACAGTTCTCCGCAGCTTCTTCACAGCAGTGTTGAATCTGAATTTGTGTGTCTCAACTTGAGATGGGTATTGGTTGTTGTGATTAGTTGGTTGTTTGAGTTAAATGAGGAATGTTTGTTATGTGTTGATGTTTGTATTAAGCTTGATCTCTCGTATTTTTGAATGATACATACCTTTGTCATTTAAATTCATGCTCAACTTGCGTTTGATTAAATGCCCCTTAGAACAATTATTTCAGATTCCATTGTTATGTGATAGTTCGAATTGCTATGTGTTTGATTGAGTGAATGTTTGTATTTGATGATCCTTCCCCATTTCAATTTGCACTTACTTGAAGAAATTTCAATCATGTCTATCATGTGTTCGTTTAAATGCCTCTTAGAATAGTTAATTTCAATGGTGATGTGTCTTAGTTGATTAATTCTTGTTTTGTGTTGCACTTCCTATTGCTTTTAGTTATATGTCTTTATTGCATGCAATTAGGTTAGGAAATTAAATTTCTTTCATGCTATAGGTTTTATTTCATGCTTAGGTTTCATTAGTGCTTAATTTCAAGTTGTCTTTTCTTTACTGCAATTGTAATCAAGATAAACTAGATTTCCGTACCTGCCTTGTCTTTCCTTAATTAGACTAGATTTCATACTTGCTCTGTTATTCATTTCGTAGTCATAGCTCTCAAATCCAAAACCAAATTTCATATCCAAAACCCAAAAGCAATAAAATACGATCACGAGAATTATCAAGTACCAACTACATTCGTTGGGAGACGACTCGAGTTACTCTATGCTACATTAGTTTAGAGGAATTCGGTACTTAAATTGTATTTGAAACCGTAACACGACAAAAACGGTTATCAACTGGTCGGGCCACAGAATGTTGCTATGCCCGATACCAGTCGACTGGTATTTTCCCAGTCGACTGGTAGT
Organism: Boesenbergia rotunda; assembly: GCA_024364735.1. Taxonomy (NCBI): domain Eukaryota; kingdom Viridiplantae; phylum Streptophyta; class Magnoliopsida; order Zingiberales; family Zingiberaceae; genus Boesenbergia; species Boesenbergia rotunda. Next base: position 104,454 of record JAGFNQ010010602.1, read on the forward strand.
TCTGAAAACCCAGATTTCAGAGTTTCAGAATGTGCCAAAGTCGACCTATTCCGTACCAAATGCTCCATAAATTCATATCTAAGCTTCCTAACAGGTCTACAATGATTCTAGGGCATTTGATACATGTTTTTAGGGGGGTTCTAGCATGTATAGCAACTTAGAAATCATAAAAGCGACATGTAGAAACATAAACATGAAAGTGCCATGTTTGTATCAACTTCTTATTGAAACCATTCGTTATTCATATCTAAGGGCATTCTTAGCTACTACATGTCATTCTATATGGTGCATATATCTTAGAACAAGCATATCCTATGTATGTAGCATGTAAATCAAAAGTATCAAGTTCTTATCTCTAAAGCTTAGGCATGGATCTAAATTACCATATTACAAGTAGTAACTCATATCATTCAACATTCGCTAAGCAAGTATTAACACAGGTAAATAAACTACTTTAATATACTAGGCACCACAAATAATGAGTCTAAACAGGTTAATACATGGTTCTCGTAATATATTGCGGAATAACTAAAGAAGCATAATAAAGACTATTTCTATGCTTTGCAAGTTCCGAAGACTTTATTCCAACTCCACCATCACACACACTTTGCATCAAGCCCACCGCCTCCGCTACTAGTGCTTTCCTTTACCTGTATCTGCACAATAAGGAAATGCAAACTAATAAGCATAAAGCTTAGCAAGTACCATCTAGCCTCACAAAACTATGAAAACTCGAATTATGCTTTTGTAAAACATGCTATGCACATATATGCTCATATCCATAAGTAATCATGCTAGGCTCATGCTAAAATACATATCATAGAATGTCATAGCATATAACTGAGACATGGCACATACTGAACTAACACTGAAAAGTAAACTATAGCATGACATACATATCTGAACTGGAACTAAAACTAACTAACATAAAACTAACTATTAAATTCACCACATGCTAATATGAATTTCTGAAAACTAAATACATATAGTAGGTGAAAGTAATAATCAACTGGTGTGGGCCCGGCAATGTACCAACTGTGCACGCATCCCTAATAAACCCGAGGTAGCAAATCCCGAATCCATTAGGGTTCTACTAGGTTATCTAAACCTAGGGGCAACTAGGAGCCCATCCCATACTAGGTTATCTTAAACCTAGAGGCAACTTGGAGCCTATCCCTGGACCGAAGTCCGGTACAATGCCAACTGAAAATAAAATAGTCCTTTATACTTTTCTTTCCTTTTCTGATTCTTGCTTTTACTAGGTTATCTAAACCTAGGGGCAACTAGGAGCCCATCCCGTTGGACCTTGGTCCCAATCATAAACTGAAGCAAGAATTTCTATTATTTAATGCTTTCTATAGCATTAACTGAACTGAACATTTTAACAACCACCTAACGTGCGTGCTTGTTCATAATTTACGATTTCTAATCGTAAACCATAAATACAAGGAAATAAAGCATATGAAAAATCAACCGAAACTACTTATACTGCAGGTGAGGGATACTTACATCCTGCGCTTGTTCTTATGACTCTAAAGCGTAGGTTTTTGGGAAAAGGAACGATCCTTAGAGTTTCGGAGAGCTTCTAACGGAGAATTCTTCCTCGGAGAGATTCCCTAACGTAGCCTCCTTCTTAAATCCTTTGGCCCTATACCTTAAGTAATCGTCCATGAAAGAGACAAAGTATCGTTCATGAATGAGACAAAGTATTCAAAGTCACCTCTAGACTGGATCGACATAGGACCACACAAATTAGAATGAACCAATTCTAACGCATCTTTGGCCCTATACCCCTTGGCCTTGAAAAACCTCTTGGTCATCTTACCTTCCATGCAAGATTCACAGGTTGGGAAGTCTTCCACCACCAATGAACCTAAGGGCCCATCGGCTATCAACCTTTGAATCCTACTTAGGTTAATATGACCAAGCCTTAGATGCCAAGATATGTTTGGTTCATCTTGGATGGTTCCTTTCTCTTATTTTGGCTTGATGATGAGCTATTAACTTTTATTTGCATCGTGGGAGATTTTGGTTCTAAAATATACAAATTGCCAACCAATTTACCTGAACAGATAATCTCTCCATTTCTTTTTATAACAACACGATCATTAAAAGCAATAGAATATCCATCCTTTATTATTTTAGAAACCGAAACAAGGTTCTTTCTAAAACTAGGTACATAAAGGCAATTTCCTTAAACCAAAATTTTATTTCTCTTAAAAGATAAATAAATGTCTCCCACTGCAATAGCCGCCACCTCCATAGCATTGCCCATGTCGACAGTAATCTCTCCTTCAACTAGTCATCGGGTTTCCTAGAACCCCTACAAAGAAATGCAGAAATGATCAGTGGCTCCTGTATCTACACACCAGGTACCAGTAGATTGTTAGGATGTATACTAAAAGCTTTACCTTTTGGTTAAGGATACATCTACATTTTAAAGAGAATCAGAAAATCACACAGTGCATGTTTATATTGGTATGTGTACTAAATGTCTAATGCTTGGCATTGTAGATAACATGGTGAGTGGCGTCGCATAGAAGAGCATGTTATCAGTTTCCTTGTCAAAATATAAGAAAGAGGCTCACACCCGAGATGGAGTTGGACAACCCATTGGAATGATTGTAGTGTAATCAGGTGTGGCTTATCTTAACCATAGGATTACACTAGTGTACTTTGTGTACATTGAGTAGGACCAAAAGAGAGGTCATCCAATTTTTATACTGACTTAGTAAATTGGATTAGACCTCGGTTGCTATTATGAAGTATGATCTCTGAATCTTGAAATTATGGCGGGTATATATTATTAATTATTAAATCTTTGATTTACCAATGGGCGAGATCTATTCTATTAGATCGATAGACCCGGTAAATTGGGAGATAATATTAATAGTATGATGTGCCATTGATTATTGACGGAATCCGTGTCCTAGTGAGTCAGGGTGATGATGCCCCCTTGGTGAGCTCAAAAGGATCGTCATGTCAAATCATGCAAGTGGACCATGGTCCGACATGTTGAAAAGGTTGAGTGGTACTAATCAAGGATCAAGAAGATAATTAATTTAATTATCAGTAAATTAAATTAATTATCGAGCATAAGATAGAAGACTGCGAGGTAAACAGTGAGGTATATTTCTCCCGAGCTCCAATTTACTTATGCATTGTTTCATTGTGCCATGTTTTATCTAGCTCGTCATTTCATGTGTGTTAGATTATTATTTTGATTTGAAATCTTAGATAATAATAATTAACTGGACCCCGAAGATAAACACAAAAACCGGCGATCCAAATCATTATCTTTTCCCCGGTTAGTTAATCCAGAAAGTTACAATGCCTTTTGGCTATGTTGTGACTTGGATTAATTAACACGACGACGAATCGGTCATTATAGGGACGGGTCTCTATTCGGATTAAAATTTTTAATTTATGGACATAGAGAGGTCTCTTAGATACGACCACGTGGTTGTCTTGGAAACCGCCAAGCCGTACCTACAATTGGTATTAGAGCTGTGTTTCCGATTTTGTGTGTTTACGATTCGGTTATTTTTCTGCACATTATCATGTACATTTATTTTGCTGGATGATATTTTGGATGTACATAGGCTAACTTTGTGTTGTAGGCACTTGATTCCAACTATTATGGCAAATTATGTTGTGTGTATGTGATTGATTGTGTGATGTAAATTATTTGAATCCTCGGGGTTGACGAGGCTAGATAAGCTATTTAATTTTTGTAATTAAATATGACACTTGTTTATCCAAGCATTCTATTTACTTTTGATCTAGATGACATGTACACTCCTTCATGGAGTTTAGGATCAATGGATGTAAATTAGTTAACTAGTCATCTCGGCTCGGGGACTCCTTCATGGTGGTTTGCGAATGGATAGGATGGAGTGGATGAGGTGACGACATGACTAGAGTCACATTGGAAGACCAAGGCCATAATAGTTGGAAAAATATAGGATTTATCATTATTCTATTATTTTGGTTTGTGTGTGCTTGTTGTGTTAATGCATGTAAAAACCTCAACGCAAATAACTAAGTGGGAGAGGTACCCTAAGGGTCTCATGGCCTCCACTACAATCTGACAAGTGATGCGAACAAGTCTGCGCGTCAGCTCTGAGTGTCTTCCTCCCCATCGGATGGGCTTGTTCTGCGGATCACTAGGTCAGAAAAGACTATAGGAAATTATTGATGTGCGTGTGTACTTCCCCATCGGAAGACACATAATCAGAAATAATTTTTCTTGGTGTCGTGTGGTGGTAAACACTTAGAAACAAATAATAAGTATCCTCCCTATCAGAGTCACTGCAATTATTTATAGGGCCGAAGAGGACCAACTATTAATTATACTTGTCAAAAGGTTAGGATGACAAGATAGTAAAATTAATAGGTAAAACCTCCTCTCACGAACGTAGATTTCGTATACGTCCACACCATCGTGGCATACGAAATTCTCGATGTTTGAGGTGTTGGTAGATTTTTGTAATAAATTGTTTTAAGGTGCCAATTTATTTCGTAAATCTAAAGTGTGTGATTGTTATGATTCTCAGGTATTTTAAAATGGAGCTAGACCCACAAGGCCTAATTCAAAGAGAAATCCAATTAAATGCCCCTATTGATAAAATGGATTGGGAATTAAATATGGATTTTATTTCTACTGCCGAGGAACCTAAGTGTGATCTTGCCGAGTTCTATACCGAAAAGCCTAACGAGATTAATACCGAAGACGAGTTTGAATATTTTAGGAAATGGCTAGAAGCAGACGAGACGACCGAAGGTCATCAAAATCAGGCTTCTTCCATTACCAGTGAAAAAACATCCAAACTCGATGAACTCTTTGGTCAGGATAATCGAGCCGCTAGGCAGATGGTAATTAAGAACTTGACCACTACCATCTTGGTTGAGGGGATGCCCGTGAGGGAACATGCTCTCAAGATGATGGCTTGGCTGAAGGAGATAGAAATTCTTGGAGCTCAGATTGATAGGGAAACCCAGGTCGATCTTATCCTCCAATCTCTACCAGGGAGTTTTGAG
>JAGFNQ010010602.1:109872-209059 GCA_024364735.1 Boesenbergia rotunda
CTAGGGGCATAGAGCCAATGACATATAGAAATTGGTTCATCATGATAAGTATAGGCCCTTAGTCTATTCAGAATAGAGGTACCATTAAATACCTTGTTTATTAACAAAGAATTAGTACCTCTAGGAATAATTGTAGGAATTACTTATCAAAGAATTGAGATTTGATCCCAATTCACTGCACTCGAACTGCCCCAACAGTATGGTGAAATGGTTGAAAGGAAGAAGGTCTCTTTAGGTAAGTATGTTAAGAAGATGATAAGCCTCTCCAACATTAGCAAATTTGTTCAAAGAAGTATGTCATGGATATGAAGGTGTGTATGCTTGATTCTAGACCAGTAGTCTCTTAAGATCATAGAATGTGGACTATGCAAAGGCTTAGTCTATGTCATGTTCAGATTATGAGTAGTAAAGAGACACTGACAAGTTGGAATCTAGTGCATATATTCATAGGATATCCTAAGGGAACAATAAGGTGGTTGATTAGTCCTAAGGATCAGAGGATGTTCGTTGGGACGAATATCTGATTCTTGGAAAAGGACTATGTAATAAACCACAAGTTCAGGTGTAGAGTAACTCTGAGTAAAATAGAGGGACGTTGCAATCCTAGTACCACATGTATAGGAGGAGATACCATAAGGTACTGCACCTCGTGTCACTAAAGATAAGTATATGGTATCTTATCACAGTGGGTGGGTTGTTGTTCAACCTAAGAGATCTCATGTTCTTGGAGAGTCTATGGATTGGGGTACTGAGTGAACATTGTAGGATCGATTCCGTATGCTGAGGGGGCCGCGGGGGGGGGGGGGGGGGGGCGGGTGAATAGCGTTTTTCCGAATTCATTTTACCTACGTTGTTAGTTGCGCTAACAAACCAGATTTTACTTGGTATCCACCCCGGATGGGTGACTAATCCAAGAATTCGTCGGTGGATCACTCCCAGGATAACCTCCGGCTAGCCCTCGTCACTCCTTGTGGGTGGAGAAACCTCGCCACATCACCAAGCACACCTCTGAGCGTAAGGAGACTACTAACAAGCCTTAACCAAGCTTGTTTCGTCAAGAGTCTCAGCCCAAACCGAGTTCTCTTTAAATAGAACTCGGGCTGAAAACCCTCGCTGGCAGTCGACTGCCCCACTCAGAATTCGACCGTTGACACCCCAACGTTCAAATTTTGCCAGCTCACCGGCTGTTACCAGTCGACTGCTCCCAGGGCAGTCGACTGGTCCCTTACTAAGCCTAGGGTTACACTCCCCGAGTACATTTCAATCTGCACTAGAACCCTGGGACTTCCCGAGTACAATCACACAACACTCAAACTCTCACGACTCGACTAACTACTCATCTGTAACCTCGACTATTGCCTTCGCGCCCTCTTCATCTTCGGCTCTCGTCCCTCGGATGCACGCATGCCTCCAGCTTGCCTCCATGTCATCCTTCACACATGCCTCGAAGTCCGTGCCCATCAGCTCATCGTCCCTGCTCTCCAAGGTCCCTCGGGTGCACACAAACTTCCATCTTGTCTCCATGCCACCCTTCACCATACCGAGGAAGTCCAGTCAAGTTCATATGTGTAACCTGTACAACCTGCACACTCAACATACACATATAAGAACACAAGGGTAAACCTAACTTAAACCCTTTGCCCAAACTTCAAAACACTTAGTCACTCCGGACCACAAATTGCCTCAACAAACATGAGTTGGATCACTAGACCTATGACAAGGATCATCCACTTTGAAGAGATAAATCTGGTAATATGGATTTATTCAAAGGATGGATAAGATTGTATTTGACAGAAACGAAGTGGTATTCTTGTTCTATATGTAGAAAGTATTTTGTTAGTTGGAAACAATAACAGAATATTATTAGACGTAAGGGTATGGTTGTCCGCACAATTATGAAGGACTTGAGAGAAAAGAGACACATCCTTGGGGATCAAAGATCAAAGGGACCTCTAGACAAGGATGATGTGCTTATCTCAAGCTTCATATAAAACATTGTCCTAGCTCATTCTAGCATGGATACCTCCAAAAGAAAGTTTTGTACTTCTTAGTTTTGGAGCTACTCTATCTAAGAGATATGTCTGGATTATCAAAGGTGATAGAATAGGAAATGATGGTTTTTCTAGCATCAGCTAAAGGAAGTCTCTTGTATGCTAGAAATGAGCCCAAATATCTATTGTGCCATGGGCAACAGATATCGGAGTATCCTAGGTCAAAGAAATTGGAATACGGTAAAAGCATGTATTAGTGCCTGTGAAGGACTAAAGACTATATGCTGATTTACCGGGCAAACCAATTTCTGTAGGTTATATGGATACAGAATTCAATCTAGATAGGGGCATATATAAATATTCCTTGGGGTTTGTGTTCACTTTTAGGAGGAAAACCATTGTTTAGTAGAGGGTTGCCCAGTGTCTGCGTAATGAGCCCTACTGAGGAGGCTAGATATTCTGGCAGCCTGCGAGGCAGCCAATACAGCTACATGGTTCAGAGACCTCAAGATGTAGTTCGATGTGATCCCTGGTTTTCTCGGTAGTATCACATGTGATGTGATTAAAATGGTGCAGTTCCAACTCGAAGGAATCACGAGTCCATAAGGTATGTAAACACATAGAGAGCAAGTGCTACCCTAAACAGGAATAGCAATTGTTGCCTAGTTTGCATCGGAGAATGATCTTGGTGGATCATTTCACTAAGGCCTTAGCAGTGAGAGCTTTAGGCTTGTGACGGAACTAGAGGTCAGATGTATGGTATTTTGAAGACAGCAAAGTCTTTGAGTATAAGTGGGAGATTGTTAGGATGTATACTAAAAAATTTGCCTTTTGGTTAAGGATACATCTACATTTTAAAGAGAATCAGAAAATCACATAGTGCATGTTTATATTGGTATGTGCACTAAATGTGTAATGCTTGGCAATATAGATAATATGGTGCATGGTGTCGCACAGAAGATCATGTTATTAGGTTCCTTGCTGAAGCATAAGAATGAGACTCACAAGCGAGATGGAGTTGGACAAACCATAGGAATGATTGTAGTGTAATTAGGTGTAGTTTATCTAACCATTGGATTACACTAGTGCACTTTATGTACATTGAGTAGGACCAAAAGAGAGGTCATCCAATTTTTATACTGACTTAGTAAATTGGATTAGACCTCGGTTTCTATTATGGAGTACGATCTCTGAATCCCGAAATTATGGCGGGCATATATTATTAATTATTAAATCATTGATTTAACAATGCGCGAGATCTATTCTGTTAGATGGATAGACCCGGTAAATTGGGAGATAATATTAATAGTATGATGTACCATTGATTATTGACAGAATCCGTGTCCTTGTGAGTCAGGGTGATGATGCTCCCATGGTGAGCTCAAAAGGATCGTCATGTCAAATCTTGCAAATTGGCCATGGTCTGGCATGTCGAAAAGGTTGAGTGGTATTAATCAAGGATCAAGAAGATAATTAATTTAATTATCAATAAATTAAATTAATTATCAAGCATACGATATCATAAACATGGGGAGATGGACGACTCGTAATAGGTGGATCCCATATGAAAATATGGGGGGTGGTGAGGAAGTACAATGAGATCCTTTAGTTGAATGGATCTCCATTAATGGATCGGGTTTGGATCCATTAGAGGGCCAAGAACCAACTCCTTCTCATGGTCCCTATCTTAGCCCAATCAAGCCCCATAAGAGTCATGATAAAAGGCCAAATTAAGTAAGGAATTAATTTGAGATTAATTAATTAATCTCGAATTAATTAAAGAATTTAATCATGGAATAATTAAGGAATTATTCTTTATAAAAATTTGCATTGAATAATTAAAGGAATTGATCTTGGATTAATTAAAGAATTATTCTATATATAAATTTTTATAATCAATCCATATTTAATTGGAAAATTTTTTCCAATTAAACATAACAAACCCCCTATATAAACCCAAGCCTCTCTCTCTTCCTTAACTCTTCTTCTTCTCGTCTCCTAGGTCATTGACGCAAGAAGAAAGAAGGAGTCCTTCTTTCATTCTTCTCCTTCCCTTCTTTCCCACAGTTCTTCGGCCGGTGATCATAGATCAAAGGAGAAGCTAGCCTCCTCTTTTAGTGTTCGGCGAGGCTTAAAGTTGGGAGAGAAGCCGGCGATGGTGAGGAGAGGGCTGCGCCGATGGCATTGATGGAAGAAGGTTTCTAAGGAAGATAGGCATTGATCTTTTCCCTTCCTTTGATTCTTCCTTGATTGAGCACGCATAGGGGAAGGGAGTAGAGATAGCCGGCGGTGAGGAATTCTTCTCCTCTAGCTTCGGCGGTGAGGTGTTTGGTCAAGTTGTCGGCGGCAACAACTCATGATTGTAGAAGGAAGAAGGAGTTGTTCCTTGGGTCCTTCTCCCATTCTTCAACTTCCTTATCATCCTCTTGGTCCTATCTTACGGATGTCCAGGTCTTGGAGGCTGCGGTGGCCGGCAGCGCAAGAAGGAAAGGTGGAGAGATCGCCGGCGCAAGCTAACCCTAGCTTCCTAGGGTTTTGGGTTGGTGATTGGAAGTAGCTTGAAGAAACGGGATTGATTCAAGGCCTTAGTGACTGCATGACTTGGGAGATCATCACCCACACGACGTCCAAGAGGAGAGTGTCATAAGATAGAAGACTGCGAGGTAAACGGTGAGGTATATTTCTCCCGAGCTCCAATTTACTTATGCTTTGTTTCATTGTGCCATGTTTTATCTAGCTCGTCATTTCATGTGTGTTAAATAATTATTTTGTTTTGAAATCATAGATAATAATAATTACCTAGACCCCGAAGATAAACACAAAAACCGACGATCCAAATCGTCATCTTTTCCACGATTAGTTAATTCGGAAAGTTACAAAGCCTTTTGGCTAAGTTGTGACTTGGATTAATTAACACGACGACGAATCGGTCGTTATAGGGACCGGTCTCTATTCGGATTAAAATTTTTAATCCATGGATATAGAGAGTTCTCTTAGATACGACCACGTGGTTGTCTTGGAAACCGCCAAGCCATACCTACATAGATAACATCGCTAAGCATGTTTCAACGACAAAAGAAAAAGATATACCTTTGTCTTGACGACAGGGATAGTTCGACTTTCAGTGTCCAGTCTGCTTGCACGTGAAGAAGCCGGAAGCACTTGCCTTTCGACTTCTTCACGCCATCCCAAGGTGCCTGAGATTCTGCCACCTTCTTAGCCCCACCTTGTTTCTTCTTCTTCCTGCCTTTCGGCACAGAAGTAGAAACCTTTTGAGTAACCAAGGCATGAGAACTCTGACAAAAATGCTCCTCTGCCGCTTGGAGTTCTTTCAGAAGTTCCGCCAATGAATATGTACGTTTGTTCATATTATAGTTTAGGTGGAATTGCTCAAAACTCCAAGTCAGAGACTGGAGAATGATATCGACCTGGGGTTCCCCATCGATCTCCGCTCCAAGGACTTCCATCTCATTGAGATGGGTCATCATCTTAAGGACATGATCCCTCACGGATGTCCCCTCGACCATGGTAATCATCATCAAGTTTCTCATTGCCTCCTGCCTAGCGGCCCGATTCTGGTCTCCGAAGATTTCTTTGAGATTGAGCAACATGTCATAGGCAGTGGGCATTACCTAATGCTGATGTTGCAATACATTTGACATAGAAGCCAAAATGTAACACCGCGCCATCTTATCAGCCTTGATCCACTTTCTATAACTCTCCCTCTCTGTAACACCGAATAATTTTCTGGTATTATTAGGGATTTTTCGGAATTTTTCTAGTATTTTTCAGAATTAAAATAAAAAGAAAAAGAAAAATGGTCAGGGAGAGATTTGATCTCGCGACCAAACGGCAAGCCGATCCTTAAACGAACTCGGCTAGCCAGAAGGGCGGGGGTATCAAGAACAGAAAAGAAAGGTTCGAAATTATGTTATAGGTAAGTTAGGCTGTTTCATGAAGAGGTATTTACACTTCCACTTAAGTCGCGTGAAGCCCCGATTAGGTTTTCGTGAGGCTGCGAGAGGGGGCGCGTGGAGACTGCGAAACAAAAGGAAAACTCAAGGGATCTTTTCCTTCTTCTTCTTCCTCTTGAGTAGAACATCTAGCGCTTCTTCGCTAGGGTCAAGGAGGGAGGAGATTTGCGCGAAGAAAGGGAAGAGGAGTGCTACGTTGGGATTTAAACCATACTTAGTGAGTTTTCTTCAAGATAAGGGTAAGTAGATCACTCACCTAGAATAGGAGTAGCTTTCTTATGTAAGTTCTTGTTGTAGAATCATGTTTTGTGATGCATGCTTTAAGAATATGGTTATCGTGTATTTTAAGTTCTCAAAGATGCATGTTTTCTCATGATAGAAACTGAATTGGGATAGATTTAGTGTATGAAATCTAAGTATGATAAGATTTAATTTTTAAAAAGTCCCAAAAATGAGTTTTGGGTTAAGGGCACGCAAGGTGCTCGATGAAAGTCCCAAGTAAGAAAGGTAAAGGTGTTAAGTGCAAAAAATCATTCAAAAGTAAGATAGTTTGATACGTATGAGTATTATAGTAAGAAAGTATTTTATTTTCGTAAAGTGACATGTACCGGGCAAATGGAAGGCCCACAGAAAGTTAGAAAGAAGCTCTAATAGGGTATGGTGGCTAGCTACCCGGAAACCTATTAGAGAAGCACGCAATTGGTACATTGATACCATGGTACCATGTCAAGGCCTGAGGAAAGTTGATTATTATTTTCAAGTATATAAGTATTTGCAAGTGTTTGTCAGTTTTAAGTACGTGCCTTTATTTCATATGTTGACATTGATACATTGCAAGCATGTTAAAGAGTAAGGGTAAGGAAGTTGTGTTTTAATGTATGAGCATGTTAAGTTGCAGGTGTTTTAAAGAAAGTAATGTTTTCAAGCATGAATTGAGCATGACAAGTATATGAAAGTTTTCCCATGTGCATGTATTTTGGAAGCAAACATTCTTTGAAATGAGCATGTTTATTATCGATAGCATGAATTTGTGAGTTAGGATTTACTTACTAAGCAATGTGCTTATTAGTTGCATTCCTTCTATTGCAGATAAAGGCAAAGAAAAAACCATAAGTTATGGACGCGACCAGGGCTTGCATTGATGCTCAGTGGCGGTGGAACCGTGGAAGAGATCCATTGGGTTAAGGCTTAGAGGCTATTTCTGAAGTTTAGAAACTTATGGTTTGGTGTTTTGGATTGGTAGAACGAAATGATTTTGTGTAAACTTTGCATAGAGACAAGCTTGAGTACAAAACTCTAGTATAGCTTTAATATTTAATATTTTGATTGGTAAAATGTGAACATTGTGTTTAACTTCCACATAGAGTCAAAAGTTGATACAATCTTTAGCACGATTTCATATGGTTTGGTAGTCTTGTTAAATTCCGCAAAGATTCTAATTTCAAGTCATTAGATTTGTTTTGAGTTGCTAGGATGTTTATAAAACTAGTACAGAGTATAAGAATGAAGTTATGTCTTTGTATGTCTTGAAAGTATATGATTTGTGTATGTCTTTAGCACGATTTTGATTGGTGAAGTCAAAGGTTAAAGTTAAGTGAGTAAAGGTAATGGTAGTAAAGAGCGACAATCCAGCTTAAGTATAGGGTAGAGAAGTCGGGTCGTCACAGAGTGGTATCAGATCTAGTTTTCCACCCTTCCGCCACACTGACATCAAGCATCAATCCTGCCGCCTGCCAAGTAAGAAGTTCTTATATTGTAGTTTATACGCTTTTCTTTATTGACTGTTAGTATCAGTAAGTGCATGATGATAGAAAAGTATATTGGTATTATTTTATGCTAATATGTGTAAGGAGATAATGAAGTAAGTTAGTAAGAGATAATGAGTTTTTATTTTTTTCTTTACACTATAGAGTAAGGGAATGGCAAGAGGACGTCCCAGAATTGTCCGAAATGAGGAGCAAGCTCCTAGAGAACAGGAGTCCATGAAGTCAGTACCACCAACAGATCTTCAAGGAGTAGTAGCCCAGCTGTAGAGACAACTTGCTGAACAGCAACAAGTTATTGCTACCTTGATGGCTAATCAGCAGGCCACTCCTGCTACTACGCCAGTGGCGCCAGTGGCGCAAGTAGTGGCACCAGTGGTGACAGCGACTCCCCCAGTGTAGCGACCCGCCTTCTCTACCTTTGACGGACCGTTACTTTGTCTACTTCTTGACTCTAATGCACGACTAAAAATGCGGAACTTTTTTTTTTGTATTTAATCTATCTAAGAATGAGATTCTAACTTTAATAGTCATGCATGATACAATGACACATTACTAGCAATCCTAACCATTTAAACTCATCACACAAGGTTCTATAACATTACTAAAGCATTATGGAATATGAATGCAACTTTTCTAAGTATATTTAAAGCAACAAAACTTAATTCAAAAGGAGACTAACAACATCCCTATCCAAACTCCACTTATAAGATTCTATAACATTTCTAGAACTTCATAGAATGTAAATCTTACTTTTCTACCGAATTTACAAGCATTTTAAGCACAATTAGGACCTAGTCCAAAAGGGAATAATAAGCTCAAGAATAAGTCTAAAATTCAATGTATCAACATGCTAAACTACTCATGCCCTTGCTCATCTAGTGCATTCACAAAAGTATGCATACTAATTGAAATGACATGGAATCTTCATTCTACAAAATTGAGCATGTAAAACTATCCGAAGCATAAATGTTTAATAAACTCCATAACACAATAACTTGGAATTTAGAAATCTTAAACATTGCATTTCAAATAAGCTAAACTGTCTCGTCCCAAGGATCTCTCCAAGGTCAGCCACCACACACACGTCACTCAGCACCGCCTCGTCGCCTTCCTTCAGAATTGCTTGCCTTTACCTTTTACCTGCAGCAAGAGGAAATGCAACTAATAAGCATAAAGCTTAGCAAGTACTATCTAGCTCACAAAATCTCGAAATGTGCAAGCATGCTTTTTAAACAATGTGAAATCACATGAGATACTTTTACGCTTAAAAGAAACACTAAAACATGTATAACTCAAAACATGCATACTCAAGCATTAATAAGTCTTAACTCACTTTTTCTTGGCTTAACATGAAACTTTAGCAATTCTTTAACTTTAAATCTTTCTTTAACTTTTAGAAAACTTCCTTAAACTTTAGAAAAACTTTGCTAAAGCATATACTTGAAAATAATAACTCACTTGGATCCACTTAAGACGTAAGTACCATCTTATGCGCGTTCCCTAAAAGGTTGGGGTAGCGAGCCGCCAATCCTAATAGAGCAGACCTTGGTCTACCAGGGCCAAGACCTTGGAATTGGACACCTGGATTTCTTTAACGACGCCCTTGGACGCCGGGTACTGGCCTTAGAAAATAAAATAGCTTTTCTTTCTTATCTTTAAATGCCTTGGCATTTTATCGAACACCTTGTGTGCCCAAATCCCTAAGTCTTGACTTTTGGGGATTTCGTAAGGCCTTGGCCTTCTCTTTTCTTTTTCTTTATCTTTCTTTTCTTTTCTTATAGATTTCTTAGACCCTAAACTCACATAGGGTACTCTATCAAATACATATAAGCATATAATGAACTAAGATCACATGCAACATCTTAACTAAAAGTAAATATCTCCTTTAAAACTTTTAAGGGAAAATTCTTGCGGAAAACCGCCTCTTACTGTAGGTGAGCAGTACTTACCTTGATTTCTTGGACTTACAACCGAAATTAGACGACTAGGGCTCGGGTGAAACTTGAGATCTCTACGAACCGTCCGCGCCTACGTGTTCTTCTCGTCGAGATGAACGAAACGCTCCGCACTCCTTGCTTTTCCTTGGCCTGCGCCCCTTAGGAGAGAAGAGGAGGAAAGAAAACCTAGGTTCCCTTTTGTTTTCGCCGCCCCTCCCTCGCCCCCTTCTCGCACGCACCCGAAAATTCTCCTCCAAGGGCTTCACGCGACTTAAGCGGGGTTTAAATACCTCTTCATGAAAAACGTAACTACTCTATAAAATTATTTCTCTCCACCTTTTGTTGTGCTTGATACCCTAGCCCAGCCGGTCACTTGCGCGCCCTTAATGGCTTGCTCCTCCTGTGGTCGCGGGTTCGAAGCCCCCTGCTACCCTTTAAAGTTTTTCCTTTTTTTTTAAAATACTAAACGGACTCGGAAAATTCCATAAAAATATTCTAAAATTTCCTTAAAATATCTAGAATATTTCTAAAACATTTTTAAATAGTTCTAAGGACTTTAAGGACTTAAAATGGAAAATTTGGGGCATTACAATCCCCCATATCTTATGAAAAGTTCATCCTCGAACTTAGAATAATTCTGGATATCTTTCTCTCATGCTGTCCTCACGTTCCCAAGTAGCCTCCTCATGCTTTTGACTCTGCCAGATGACCTTCACTAGTGGCACTTCTTTGTTTCTTAATCTTTTAACTGCTTTGTCCACTATCTGTGTCGGTCTGCTCTCATAGCTAAGATCTTCTTGGATCTGCACTGACTGAGGCTGAATCACTTGGCTAGGATCGTGAATACACTTCTTTAGCATAGAGACATGAAATGTACTGTGGATAGCTGACATATCCTCTGGTAAGTCCAGCTCATATGATACCTTACCAACCCTCTTTATGATCTTGTAGGGTCCTATGTAGCGAGGACTTAGCTTGCCCTTTTTGCCAAATCTCATCACTCCCTTCATAGGAGCGACCTTGAGGAATACTGAATCTCCAACTTGGAATTCCAGTGGCCTACGGCGTGTGTCAGCATAACTTTTCTGTCTACTCTGGGCAGTCTCAATCCTCTGGCGGATCGTCTGGATAGCCTGAGTGGTCTCATCTACCAGCTCAGTCTGGCTGCCTATTTCTGATTCCGTCTCTTTCTTTTCACCAGCTTCTTGCCAACATATGGGTGATCTGCATTTCCTGCCATATAATGCTTCATAAGGTGCCATTTTAATAGTGGCCTGATAGCTATTGTTGTAGGCAAATTCAGCTAAACACAGGTACTTGCACCAACTGCCTTTAAAATCTAGTGCACAGGCCCTGAGCATATCTTCTAAAATTTGATTTACTCTTTCTATCTGTCCATCAGTCTGGGGATGGAAGGCTGTGCTGAATTTAAGTTTGGTGCCCAGTGCGTGCTGAACACACTCCCAGAAGTGAGAGACAAAGCGCCCGTCTCTGTCAGAAATGATAGACTTCGGAACTCCATGAAGCCTGATCACCTCTTTCACATATAACTGCGCCAAATGCTCTACTGAGTGCGACACCTTGATGGCTAGAAAGTGGGCAGACTTGGTCAATCTGTCCACTATCACCCAAATTGCATCGTGTCCATGGGTGGTCCTTGGGAGACCTGTGATAAAGTCTATGGATATCTCTTCCCACTTCCACTCTGGAATGGGAAGAGGCTGCAGAACTCCTCCTGGTCTCTGGTGCTCTGCTTTGACTCTCTGGCAGGTCAAGCAGGTACTGATATATCTGGCCACGTCTCGCTTGAGTCCAAACCACCAGAACCTTTTCTTTAAATCTTGGTACATCTTGGTAGAACCAGGATGCATAGAGTACGGGGTACTGTGGGCTTCTTCTAGAATATTCTTTCTTAGTTCCTCATCATTGGGGACGCAAAGGCGGTCTCCAAGATAGAGGATGCCACTATCTGATACTCGAAACTCTGAATTTCTGCCTCTTGGATCTCCTGCTTGATCTTCTGGACTCTGGGTCTTGACTTTGCTTTCTTTGTATATCCACAAGCAGGGTTGACTCTAGAGTCAATGCAGAAAGTTGCCCATTATTACCTCGACTCCAAAATCCTTTATTTCTTTCTGAAGTGGTAGAGACAGTGATGATAGGGACATCAGTGCTGCACAGGATTTCCTGCTCAGTGCATCTGCCACTTTATTAGCTTTACCTGGGTGGTAGAGGATTTCACAGTCATAATCTTTGACCAACTCTAGCCACCTGCGCTGCCTCATATTCAGATCCTTCTGAGTGAAGAAGTACTTCAAACTTTGATGGTCTGTGAAGATTCTGCACTGCACTCTATACAGGTAGTGTCTCCAGAGCTTCAGTGCAAAACCACAGCTGCTAGCTCAAGGTCATGAGTAGGGTAATTCTTCTCATAGTCCTTGAGCTGTCTGGAGGCATATGCTATTACTTTACCGTCTTGCATGAGGACAGCTCCAAGGCCCATCTTGGATGCATCACTGTAGATGTCAAAGGCCTTGTCACTCTCTGGAACAGTCAGGATGGGAGCACTAGTCAATCTTTTCTTCAGTTCTAGGAAGCTGTGCTCGCATTTATCTGACCACTCAAACTTCTGATTCTTTCTGGTCAGGGCTGTGAGTGTAGAGGCTATTCTGGAAAAGTCCTCCACAAATTTTCTATAATATCCTGCCAGTCCTAAGAAGCTCCTGATTTCACTGGCATTCTTGGGTCTACGCTAGTTGCTGACTGCTTCTATCTTGGCTAGATCAACTTGAATGCCTTCTTTGGATACAATGTGACCTAGGAAGGACACCTGATCTAGCCAAAACTCACACTTTGAGAATTTTGCATAGAGCTTCTTCTGCTGAAGGATCTGCAGCACTATCCTCAAGTGTGTAGCATGGTCCTCTGGAGTCTGTGAGTATATGAGAATATCATCAATAAATACAATGACAAATTTATCGAGATACTCCCTGAAGATGTGGTTCATCAGCTCCATGAAGACTGCTGGAGCATTGGTTACTCTAAAAGGCATCACTACAAATTCGTAGTGGCCGTATCTTGTCCTGAAGGCCGTCCTGGGGATGTCACTTTCTTTAACCATTAGCTGATGATACCCAGAACGCAGGTCTATCTTCGAGAACACTGTAGCCCCTTTGAGTTGATCAAACAAATCATCTATTCTAGGAAGGGGGTACTTGTTCTTGATGGTTACCTTGTTCAGAGCTCTGTAGTCTATGCACAGACGCATAGACCCATCCTTCTTCTTGACGAAAAGTATGGGAGCTCCCCAGGGTGAATGACTCGGGCGAATGAAGCCCTTGTCTAGTAGCTCCTGGAGTTGCTCTTGTAATTCCTTCAACTCTGTTGGAGACATACGATAGGGGGCCTTCGAGACTGGACCGGTACCTGGTATTAGCTCGATCTCGAATTCCACTTCTCTGTTGGGAGGTAGTCCAGGTAGTTCTTCTGGGAATACTTCTGGATACTCACAGACTACCCGTACATCCTCCTGCTTGCGCTCTTCTTTTGCTTCTATGTCCACTATGCGTGCAAGAAAACCAGCACACCCTTGTTCTAGCATCTGGTGGGCTGCCAAGGCTGAGAGGAATTTCTGAGTCCTCCTCCTTGGGGCTCCTTGAAACTCGAATGGTGGTTCTCCTTCTGGGCTGAAAACCACCTTCCTTCTACGGCAGTCCACTGAAGCGCTGTACTTACTGAGGAAATCCATGCCCAGTATGATGTCGAAGTCTTGCATCGCAAGGACTATCAGATCGACATATAGCTCTCGGTCTGAAATCTTGATTGGCACAGCCCGGAGCCGCTGGGTGGATTCCATGATCTCCCCTGAAGGGAGAGTTGTCAGNCAGGTAGTGTCTCCAGAGCTTCAGTGCAAAAACCACAGCTGCTAGCTCAAGGTCATGAGTAGGGTAATTCTTCTCATAGTCCTTGAGCTGTCTGGAGGCATATGCTATTACTTTACCGTCTTGCATGAGGACAGCTCCAAGGCCCATCTTGGATGCATCACTGTAGATGTCAAAGGCCTTGTCACTCTCTGGAACAGTCAGGATGGGAGCACTAGTCAATCTTTTCTTCAGTTCTAGGAAGCTGTGCTCGCATTTATCTGACCACTCAAACTTCTGATTCTTTCTGGTCAGGGCTGTGAGTGGAGAGGCTATTCTGGAAAAGTCCTCCACAAATTTTCTGTAATATCCTGCCAGGCCTAAGAAGCTTCTGATTTCACTGGCATTCTTGGGTCTACACCAGTTGCTGACTGCTTCTATCTTGGCTGGATCAACTTGAATGCCTTCTTTGGATACAATGTGACCTAGGAAGGTCACCTGATCTAGCCAAAACTCACACTTTGAGAATTTTGCATAGAGCTTCTCCTGCTGAAGGATCTGCAGCACTATCCTCAAGTGTGTAGCATGGTCCTCTGGAGTCTGTGAGTATATGAGAATATCATCAATAAATACAATGACGAATTTATCGAGATACTCCCTGAAGATGTGGTTCATCAGCTCCATGAAGACTGCTGGAGCATTGGTTACTCCAAAAGGCATCACTATAAATTCGTAGTGGCCGTATCTTGTCCTGAAGGCCGTCCTGGGGATGTCACTTTCTTTAACCCTTAGCTGATGATACCCAGAACGCAGATCTATCTTCGAGAACACTGTAGCCCCTTTGAGTTGATCAAATAAATCATCTATTCTAGGAAGGGGGTACTTGTTCTTGATGGTTACCTTGTTCAGAGCTCTGTAGTCTATGCACAGACGCATAGACCCATCCTTCTTCTTGACGAAAAGTATCGGAGCTCCCCCGGGTGAATGACTCGGGCGAATGAAGCCCTTGTCTAGTAGCTCCTGGAGTTGCTCTTGTAATTCCTTCAACTCTGTGGAGACATACGATAGGGGGCCTTCGAGACCTGGACCGGTACCTGGTATAGCTCGATCTCGAATTCCACTTCTCTGTTGGGAGGTAGTCCAGGTAGTTCTTCTGGAAATACTTCTGGATACTCACAGACTACCCGTACATCCTCCTGCTTGCGCTCTTCTTTGCTTCTATGTCCACTATGCGTGCAAGAAAACCAGCACACCCTTGTTCTAGCATCTGGTGGGCCTGCCAAGGCTGAGAGGAATTTCTGAGTCTTCCTCTTGGGGCTCCTTGAAACTCGAATGGTGGTTCTCCTTCTGGGCTGAAAACCACCTTCCTTCTACGGCAGTCCACTGAAGCGCTGTACTTACTGAGGAAATCCATGCCCAGTATGATGTCGAAGTCTTGCATCGCAAGGACTATCAGATCGACATATAGCTCTCGGTCTGAAATCTTGATTGGCACAGCCCGGAGCCGCTGGGTGGATTCCATGATCTCCCCTGAAGGGAGAGTTGTCAGGAATCTGGACTCCCAACTCTCTGCAGGCACCTATAACTTACTAGCAAAAGGTACTGATACGAAAGAATGGGTCGCCCCAGTGTCAAACAGTGTAGTAGCTAAATGCTGAAAAATAACTATTTGACCTGTTACGATCGTGGAGGCGCTGGCAGCTTCTTCCTTCGTGAGGGAAAAGACTCTGCCATTGGTTGGAACTGGTGCTGCTTCCAACCCTCCCTGACTGATCTGAGGTCCCTCCAGTATAGTAGGCATGTAATGTAACTGAGGCTTGCCTCCATACTGTACGAACTGCTGAGGAAGTACCTTAAACTTGTTTGGGCAGTCTTTGGATCTGTGTCCCTCTTGTCCACATGAGTAGCATCCAGTTACACCCAAAAGGCATGCTCCTGGATGGGTCCTCCCACACTTAGGACAAGGTGGATACCTAGCTTGCTTGTTCTCTGGGTTTCCTTTTTGGCTGCCAGGCCACTGCTTCCTTTTGTGGTTCTTGTTCTTCCAGTTCTAGTTATTTGACTGAGGCTTCTGGCCTCCGATTGTCTTGTTCTCAATCAGGACTGGCTTCTGCTGTGTTTGCTGTGCCTTGATGCTATTCAGATAGTGCTCTGAGATTAGAGCACTACTGACCAACTCCTCGCTGGTCTGGGGTCGGTGCGTCCCGCTGTTCACGTTAAGTGCTATTTCAGGGTTCAGCATGCGGAGCATCAGTCTGACTCGCTCCTTCTCTGTGCTGACTAGCTCTGGGCAGAGGCGAGCTAGTCTGTTGAACTTCGCGACTGCTTCTCCCACTGGTAGGTTACCTTGTCTGAACTCCATGAAGTCCTCGTAGTGCTTGTTGGTAACCCGCATGTGGAAGAACTCCTCATAGAACTCTTGCTCGAAATCTGTCCAGCTCATCTGGTTGACTATCCTCTTACTCTTGACTCGCTCCCACCACATACGAGCATCTCCAGTTAGGCAGAAGGAGGCACATTTGACCTTCTCGACTTTTGGCCAGTCAAGAAGCTCCATTGTGCTCTCTAAAGTCTTGAACCAAGCCTGGGCATCCCAGGGCTCAGTCGTGCCTGAGAAGCTTTCGGGTTTCAGCCTCTGCCACTGGATGAGGTATGCTTCTTGTCTTCGGTTCACGGCAGGGGTCTCCTGTGTGACTGGTGGAACTTCAGCCACCACTGGAGTTCCCACTCCTGCTGTGGGTGGTGTAGGGGGCACTGGGTGCTGATTTGCCATCAGTGTGGCGATGGTCTTCTGTTGTTCTGTAATCTAAGCTTGCATTTGAGCAATGATTGCCATCAGGTTTGGCTGTTC
This sequence comes from Boesenbergia rotunda, assembly GCA_024364735.1. NCBI lineage: Eukaryota > Viridiplantae > Streptophyta > Magnoliopsida > Zingiberales > Zingiberaceae > Boesenbergia > Boesenbergia rotunda. The sequence goes on from JAGFNQ010010602.1 coordinate 126,252, forward strand.
TGTGCCAGGCTCATTGTTATCTTGAACTGGAGTTCTGTTCCTTGCATTAGGAGCTCGGTCTCTTCTTGCCATCTAATAATGCATAAGGGAACAAGAATCACCACTATATTTCTAGGTATAGAACTTGTTTTCTTACTTAGTAACCTAATATCCATTCTAGGGATTAAACATGATTCCGTGATACTAAGGTATTAAACATGCTTCCTTGTTCTATGCACATATGAGTAAGTACTTAAGCATTTCTCTATACTGCAATTAAGTAAAGGAGCAATAGAAAAACTGAAACTTAAAGCTTTCTTACTTGAAGATGGCAAGGTTGATGCTGAGGTGTGTGTGATGCTGGAGAATGGGAACTGCTCTGATACCAACTGTAGCGACCCGCCTTCTCTACCTTTGACGGACCGTTACTTTGTCTACTTCTTGACTCTAATGCACGACTAAAAATGCGGAACTTTCTTTTTTTTTGTATTTAATCTATGTAAGAATGAGATTCTAACTTTAATAGTCATGCATGATACAATGGCACATTACTAGCAATTCTAACCATTTAAACTCATCACACAAGGTTCTATAACATTACTGAAGCATTATGGAATATGAATGCAACTTTTCTAAGCATATTTAAAGCAACAAAACTTAATTCAAAAAGAGACTAACAACATCCCTATCCAAACTCCACTTATAAGATTCTATAACATTTCTAGAACTTCATAGAATGTAAATCTTACTTTTCTACCGAATTTACAAGCATTTTAAGCACAATTAGGACCTAGTCCAAAAGGGAATAATAAGCTCAAGAATAAGTCTAAAATTCAATGTATCAACATACTAAACTACTCATGCCCTTGCTCATCTAGTGCATTCACAAAAGTATGCATACTAATTGAAATGACATGGAATCTTCATTCTACAAAATTGAGCATGTAAAACTATCCGAAGCATAAATGTTTAATAAACTCCATAATACAATAACTTGGAATTTGGAAATCTTAAACATTACATTTCAAATAAGCTAAACTGTCTCGTCCCAAGGATCTCTCCAAGGTCAGCCACCACACACACGTCACTCAGCACCGCCTCGTCGTCTTCCTTCAGAATTGCTTGCCTCTACCTTTTACCTGCAGCAAGAGGAAATGCAACTAATAAGCATAAAGCTTAGCAAGTACTATCTAGCTCACAAAATCTCGAAATGTGTAAGCATGCTTTTTAAACAATGTGAAATCACATGAGATACTTTTACGCTTAAAAGAAACACTAAAACATGTATAACTCAAAACATGCATACTCAAGCATTAATAAGTCTTAAAATGGAAATTTTGGGGCGTTACACCCAGTACCTCTGGCAAGAGAAGTGAGATAGGAAGCATATCTGATCTAGTGGCAGAGATTGAAGCCCGAGAATTTTTCTGGCACAAGTGAACCATGGGATGCTCAGGCATGGTTCAAAACAGTGTAGAGTATAATGGAGTTACTGGACTGGCCCGAGGTGGAGAAGATAAAGTGCACATCCTTCTGCCTTACTGGAGATGCCAGGATGTGGTGGGAAAGTGTGAAGGCTAAGAGAAATTTGAATCAGATGACCTGGGCCGACTTTGAAGAAGAGTTCTTGGAGGAGTACTTTCATATGAAGGTAACAAACAAACACTACGATGAATTCACTGAGTTCCGTCAAGGAGATCTATCTGTAGATGAAGCAGTGAAGAAGTTCAATCGACTAGCTCGCTTGTGCTCGGAGTTAGTTAGCACTGAAAAGGAAAGGGTCAGGTTGATGCTCAAGATGCTGATGTAATGCCCGCTATTTTTTTTTGTAAAGCGGCGTTACGTTAACATACATAGGGCATGTGAACATCGTACTGCATCGGAATAATTTAAACATACACATACATGCACCTAACTATCTTTCTTGTCATAGTGACATGGAACTTAGCATATTAACATCATACTTAACATCATGTCATACAATCACATAAGTCATCCATTAAGCACATAAGTAGCAAGCGTAAATTGTTCTTGACAACATCATCCTAGGTTTAGCATAAGACTTGTAAGTATGTCTTTCCTTGACCAAGTCACTACCACACACACATTCTTGCACGTCCTTCCGCTTCCTTATTGTCCTCCTGCTTGATCTGCGGTATGAGGAAAACAAGACTCTAAGCACATAGGCTTAGTAAAACCCTTTTCTACTCACTAAAACATTCGTCACATAAACATATGCACACGAAACATTAACATAACTTGGTGCTTAACATAAATCGTAAGCATATGAAATCATTCAGCATGACATAGTTCCTAGCGTAGAACATGAGCATAAAATATACTTAGCATGACATGATACATGACATAAATATAAACATAATTATTCATAACATGACGTGATACATGGCATAAACGTAAACATAAAATATACTTATCATGACATGATACATGGCATAAATATAACATAAAACATACTTAGCATGGCATGATACATGTCATGAATATATCATAAAACATACTTAGCATGGCATGATACATGGCATAGAGAGAAACATAAAACATAAGCATAAAATATTTTCTATTATGGCATAGTTCTTTAACATAAATCATAAGCATAAACCTTTTCTATCATGACATAATTCTTAACATCAAACATAAACATAAAATATTTTTCTATCATGGCATAATTCTTAACATAAAACATAAACATAAAACATTTTCCATCATAGCATAATGCATAACATGAATGAATGCATGAGTCAAAATGCATATACATAGGGATGCTTAATTTTAAATTCATACTTTTAAATACTTAAACATAATCATCACATCATTGGGGTCCCCGGCTTGTACCACATACATACATCATACGCGCGCATCCCTAAGTAAATACGAGGTAGCTAGTCTAGACCTACTAGGGTAAGGTCAACTACGGTAGTCCCAGAACTGGGGCGTTCTTAAGCTACCCATCCCTGTTGGACAACTTCGGTAGTCCCAGAACCGTGGACAGTATAGTCGGTAGCGCAAAACCGGGGCGTTCTTAAGGTGCCCATCCCTTGGACCCATACTTCGGTCCGGTACAGGCCCATTCATAAAGTAAAATAACTTCACATGCTTCATCATTCATAGGACTCTCATAGCATATTTAAACATAACATAACCTTGTTACATGAAGCATGACGTAAAGCATACTTGACCTTTCATCGTTCATACTTAATGCATAGTATCGTTAGGCCTTAAAGGCATACATATTATCTTTATTCATAAACCATGGCATGCTTACATAAAACATCATTCTTGTTCAAGTGCTTGCATGATCATGGTACATAAGGTAAGCATTGCATTGTATTCATAGAACATGACATGTTTACATAGACCATCATTCTAATTCATAGAGCTTGCATGATCATAATACATAAGGTAAGCATTGCATGACATACATAAGCATAGTATCTATCACAAGCATATATGGGTAGGACTCCTATCACATGCTACGTGCTATCTAAGTGCATGGCATAGAACATAAGACATTCATGAACAAACCCTACTAAGCATGACATCTAGCATAACATACCAAACATGAACATAACACTTAAAGTTAGGGTTAGAAGTAACATAATTTCTACCACATGCTTGAACCTATATATATACACATCATAATAAGTCATAAACAATCATTCTTGAAACCCTAACTCCACCAAAACCCCAATCAAGTTGCTTGGCCGAAACTTGTAAGGAAGGGGTTCTATCATTCAAGTGACATGTAAGATAGCATAAGGAAACGAAAGACCATACATTACCCATAAGGCCATAGGAAGCTACTCGGGCTCATGATTAGGGCTAACCATAACTCCTAGCCCTACTTCTTGGGGTTGGCCGAAACTTGCAAGGGCCATGGGCACATGAAAAAATTCATAAAATTTCCAATTAATCATCTAATACCATCCATACCATACCATAGGAGCCATTGGAACCCATACATGAAGTAAGCCCTAACTCCTTGCCCCAAAACCCATCTTGGCCGAAACTTATAGGGTTACAAGGCTATGTGAAAATTCACATAAATCACCCTCAACCTCCCTTGTATCATGAGGATATACAAGATACATACTTGAAGGGTTAGATCCAACCCTAACCATGGAATCATAGTTGTAACGACCCGGAAAATTCTCTTAATATTTTCTTAAAATATTAAGCATGTTTAAATAATTTTCCAAGGGACCTAGAAATATTAAGGAGAACTTTGGCCTAGAAAATCCATATTTTCTCATTTAAATTGAGAAAACTAAGTACTAATGGGCTTTATGTGGGCTTTCTAGTACCATGATTATAGGTGGATTTCGGTAATAATTAGTATAAATATAAATAGGATTTAATTAGGCATATTAGCATGATTATGGGTAAGTAATAGTTTAATTTTCCTATTTAATTTGAGAAATTAGGTACTAATGGGCTTTAAATGGGCTCCAAAAGTGGGTATTAATTGGGTAAAATTTATATAAATATAAAAGAATTTTATTTAGGAATATTGGCATAATTATGGGTGATTTTTGGAGAATTTTCGAAATAAAAAGGGAATTTTCGAAAATAAGAAAAAGGGTCAAATAAAATAAAAATAAAGGTGCATGGGCCAAGGATTGAACCTTGGACCTCTTGTACAACAATGAACGCTTTAACCAACTCACCTAGCAAGGAATTCTTGTGAGGAAAGGAGGTGAATGGTGGTTAAATGGTAGAAGAAGATGAAGGGCCATGGAAAACTCTTCATTCACCACTTTAATGGTTGATTAATAAGGGGGTTTGGGAGTTTCATTCTTCATGCCATCAATTACATTTGCTCCTCTCTTCCTTCTCCATTCTTGCCGAGCACACAAGGAGGAATTCTCCCTTGAGAAAACTCCACAAAAGGTCTCATCCTCCTAGATCTAAGGGCTTCTCAAAGTTTCCAAGGGCTAGGTGTGGTCAAGTCTTCTTCCTTCTTTCCATCCAAGGTCTAAAAATCTAGAAACCCAAGGTAAGACTCCCTCACCTGTGGTATAATAGTTACCAATGATTTCCATGATTTTTGGCATGATATATGGGTTAGTTTCGGATTTAATGTTGAAGGGAGACAAAATCAAGGTTCCTATGTTCAAAGGTTTCGGCCAGCATGTTTTAAGGGTCCATAATTATGCTAAAAATCATGATAATTTTATTTTATGTTCCCTTATGATGTTTAGAACTTAATTATAATTTTTGGGAATTTTTGGAGTACTCTAGGACACCCTAGAGTTTAGGCCAACATGAAGGAAGCAAAACCCAGAACTTTAAGTTCAAGGGTTTCGGCCAGCATGTTTTAAAGGTCTAAAAATAAGTTAAAAATCATGATAATGTTATTTAGTGTTCCCTTATGATGTTTAGAAGTTAAGTAAAATTTTTGGGAATTTTTGTAACACCCTATAGGCTTCATATGTTTCGGCCAACATGAAAGAAGCAAAACCCAGAACCTTAAGTTCACGGGTTTCGGCCACCATGTTTTAAATGTCTAAAAATATGTTAAAAATCATGATAATGTCATTTAATATTCCCTTATGATGTTTAGACATTAAGTATAATTTTTGGGAATTTTTGGGATACCCTAGAGGCCCCATATGTTTCGGCCAACATGAAAGAAGCAAAACCCAGAACCTTAAGTTCAAGGGTTTCGGCCCCCATGGTTTAAATGTCTAAAAATATGTTAAAAATCAGGATAATGTCATTTAATGTTCCCTCATGATGTGTAGAGGTTAAGTATAAATTTTGGGAATTTTTGGGGTACCCTAGAGGCCCCATATGGTTCGGCCAACCCCAAGGACCCAAGGGTTAGGGTTGAGTCTTTAACCTCAACTTATGTTTTGTGTTGCCATGATATAAGGATGATGGATGGCGATTGTGTGAATTTTCACATGGCCATGGGACTCCACAAGTTTCGGCCATATAAGGGTTAATAGGGTAAAAGTTAAAATTTATTTCAAGTAAGGGTCCCAATGGCCCTATGGTAAGATGTGATTTATGTTTATGAATGATATGCTATGTTATGAATGATATGCCATGTTATGAATGATATGCCATGTTTACGAATGATATGCCATGTTTATGGATGATATATCATGTTATGAATGATATGCCATGTTTATGAATGATATGCCATGGTTATGCATGATAAGAATGAAAATGATGAATGAAGGTTAAGTATGATGAATGAATGAATATGCTAAACGGCACGGTCGATGGTCGACGGTACGACGGTCATATGGACCGGTAAATGGGCCGGTAGACGGGCCGAGCCGTAACAAGTTATGTTATGATATGTATGCCATGAATGACTTATGAATGATGAAGCATGCAAAGTATTTTATTTTATTTTATGGGCTTGTACCGGACCTAAGTAAGGTCCACGGTTCTGGACTACCGATGATGCTGTCCACGGTTCGGGACTACCGATGATGCTGTCCTTACGGTTCGGGACTACCGATGATGCTGTCCTTACCCTAGTAGGTCGAGATTAGCTACCTCGTATTTACATAGGGATGCGCGCATATGATGAATGAATGTGGTACAAGGCAGGGCCCAATGATGTTATGATGATGATTTAAAAGCATGTTTTAAAGATTAAGCATCTTTATATATATATATGTGCACAGTTGTTACATGCATCCATTCATGTTATGCATTACGTTATGAAAAGTATGTTTAAGAAAAGTATGTTCATGAAAAGGATGGTTATGCCATGATTTATTTATGTTTATGCCATGATTTATCTATGTTATGCCATGATTTTTATGCCATGATTTATTTATGTTTATGCCATGATTTTTATGCCATGATTTATTTATGTTTATGCCATGATTTTTATGCCATGATTTATCTATGTTATGCCATGATTTTTATGCCATGATTTATCTATGTTAATGTCATGATTTTATGCCATGATTTTACTTATGTTCATGTTAGTTTAGGATGCCATGATTTTATGCTAGTTTAGAATGTCATGCTTTGATTATGTTTATGCTAAGTTAGGATGCCATGCTTCTATTTATGTTCATGTTAGTTTAGGATGTCATGATTTAATTATGCTTATGTTATGTTAGAATGCCATTATTTTATTTATGCTCATGCTAGTATAGGATGCCATGATTTTAATTAGGTTATGCCATGATTTTATGTCCATGCCAAGTATTATGCCATGCTATGAATGTTTACGATGTTTATGGATTGTGTCTATGCCATGCTATGAATATTTTATGATGTTTATGTTTATGCCATGCTATGAATGTTTATGATGTTTATGTTTATGTCAAGTATGATGCCATACATGAATGTTTATGGTTATGTTTATGTCATGCTATGAATATGATGAAGCCATGTCCATGACATGTTGAATGAATGCTAAGTGATGATAAGGATGACGATCTAAGTCAAGCATTAAGTATGCTAATGTTTCATATGTTTATGATTAAGTGACGGATGGTTTTAGTGGGTAGGAAAGAGTCTTACTAAGCCTGTGTGCATATAGTCTTATTTTCTTATACCGCAGATCACGCAAGGGGATAACAAGGAAGCAACAGGAGGGCATTGCAGAATGTGTGTGATAGTGACTTGGCCAAGAGACCATATGTTTGTTTGTCTTATGATAGAACTCTACCTTTACTACTAAGTACTTGAATATGACTCTATGACATGATGCTAATGTATGACATGATGCTAAGTATGATATGATGCTAAAATATGACATGATGCTAAGTATGATATGATGCTAAGTACAAAGTTAATATGCCAAGCTTCCAGGTTATGATGGTAGGAATGGTAGTAAGTGCATGTAGGTGTAAGTTTAAAGTTTTCCGCTGCATTATGATGTCTACATGCCTAAGTATGTTAATGTAACGCCGCTTTATGATGGTCTAAAAAAAAAAACGGGTGTTACAGGTTGGTATCAGAGCAGTAACCATCTCACTACACACACATCAAGCCCTCTTCCTGTCGCTTCCAAGTAAGTACCTCTTTACATATCTTATAGTAGGAAGATGTTTTATGATTTTAAGATATGCAAGCATGAACGGTATTTATAATGAAAAAGTACGTTACGATATGTAACGATGAATGATACTTTATTTTCTTTTAGGAATTAAATATTAGAATAATATAGGGGTAGGAAAAAAAACTATAATTTATGATATTATGTATAATCTATAATATAGTCACATGTAGAAAATTTTCTGATAGCCTACATACCCACAGGAGATTATAACACTCTCACCTATGTTAGCGTATAGCATTAGTTCCATGATATTAATACTGATATAATTAATGGTATAGGTCATACGGTATAACTTAGGTAGGGACGCATAGGGTAGGGTGCTAATTATTTTAACACTTATTATAGGTTATGGGTTACTGATGCCTTATATATAATATATAAGACTACCTTAAGTTATTTTATGGTAATATAATAAGTAGGATCTCACCTATTCTATAATAATCATACAACTAATATAATTCGTAACCCGGGTTGAGAATTAATATTCGGAAGCATACTATTATTATTAGGTACCCATGATTAAAATAAGTATATAACTATGATGTATGCATATAATTATATCATGGAGTTAATAATGACATTAGCCAATTATATGTCAAAGAAATAATAAGAACTTCGATATATACAGCGATGCTTCCAAGCTAGGACTTGGAGCTGTACTTAGGCAGAGTGGTAAGGTCATTGCTTATGCCTCTAGGTAACTTAAGGAATATGAACAGAATTACCCCACTCATGATCTGGAACTGGCCGCGGTGGTCTTCGCTCTTAAAATATGGAGGCATTATCTCTATATGGAGCGCAGTGTAAGATTTATACAGACCACCAGAGTCTGCGATATTTCTTCACTCAGAAAGACCTGAATATGAGACAACGCCGATGGCTCGAGTTGGTGAAGGTCTACGACTGCGAGATCTTCTATCATCCAGGAAAGGCGAACAAAGTGGCCGATGCACTCAGCCGGAAGTCAAGTGCCACCTTGATGTCCATATCTAAATTATCCCGACCACTTGAAAAAGAAATTATGAATTTTGGGGTCGAAGTCATCTCCGGGCGACTTTCCACCATGACAATATCACCCGCGCTATGCGAGGACATATTGGAAAAACAAAATGGTGATCTGAGTCTCCAGAAAATAAAATAAGAGATCCTAGAAGGAAAGGGCGATAGTTTTCATATCGCCGAAGGGGGAATACTCTACCTTAGGGATCGTCTATGTATCCCTAGTGATCCGAAGCTTCGAAAAGAGATACTGGCAGAAGCTCACGGAACCCCTTACTTGATGCATCCAGGATCCACCAAGATGTATCAGGATCTGAAGGAGAAGTTTTGGTGGTCCGGTATGAAGAAGGGAGTGACCAGATTTGGGAAGAAAGGAAAACTAAGTCCGCGCTATGTGGGGCCGTACCTGATTCTGAAAAGAGTCGGTAAGGTGGCATATGAGCTGGAGCTGCCTCCAGAGATGTCAGCTATCCATAACGTATTCCATGTGTCCCTGCTGAAAAAGTGTATCCCAAATATGGACCAAGTGATCGAGCCACAGACGGTGCAAGTGCAAGAGGACCTAAGCTATGAGAGCAGACCCATCCAGATTTTGGATAGAGAAGTCAAGAAGCTGAGGAGTAAGGAAGTGCCCTTAGTCAAGGTCCTATGGCAAAGTCAACGGTTCGAATAAGCTACCTGGGAGCGCGAGGACGAGATGAGGCGCAAGTACCCGGAGTTATTCTAAGTTCGAGGACGAACTTTCACGAGGTATGGGGGATTGTAACGACCCGGAAAATTCTCTTAATATTTTCTTAAAATATTAAGCATGTTTAAATAATTTTCCAAGGGACCTAGAAATATTAAGGAGAACTTTGGCCTAGAAAATCCATGTTTTCTCATTTAAATTGAGAAAATTAAGTACTAATGGGCTTTATGTGGGCTTTCTAGTACCATGATTATAGGTGGATTTCGGTAATAATTAGTATAAATATAAATAGGATTTAATTAGGCATATTAGCATGATTATGGGTAAGTAATAGTTTAATTTTCCTATTTAATTTGAGAAATTAGGTACTAATGGGCTTTAAATAGGCTCCAAAAGTGGGTATTAATTGGGTAAAATTTATATAAATATAAAAGAATTTTATTTAGGAATATTGGCATAATTATGGGTGATTTTTGGAGAATTTTCGAAATAAAAAGGGAATTTTCGAAAATAAGAAAAAGGATCAAATAAAATAAAAATAAAGGTGCATGGGCCAAGGATTGAACCTTGGACCTCTTGTACAATAATAAATACTTTAACCAACTCACCTAGCAAGGAATTCTTGTGAGGAAAGGAGGTGAATGGTGGTTAAATGGTAGAAGAAGATGAAGGGCCATGGAAAACTCTTCATTCACCACTTTAATGGTTGATTAATAAGGGGGTTTGGGAGTTTCATTCTTCATGCCATCAATTGCATTTGCTCCTCTCTTCCTTCTCCATTCTTGCCGAGCACACAAGGAGGAATTCTCCCTTGAGAAAACTCCACAAAAGGTCTCATCCTCCTAGATCTAAGGGCTTCTCAAAGTTTCCAAGGGCTAGGTGTGGTCAAGTCTTCTTCCTTCTTTCCATCCAAGGTCTAAAAATCTAGAAACCCAAGGTAAGACTCCCTCACCTGTGGTATAATAGTTACCAATGATTTCCATGATTTTTGGCATGATATATGGGTTAGTTTCGGATTTAATGTTGAAGGGAGACAAAATCAAGGTTCCTATGTTCAAAGGTTTCGGCCAGCATGTTTTAAGGGTCCATAATTATACTAAAAATCATGATAATATTATTTGATGTTCCCTTATGATGTTTAGAAGTTAATTATAATTTTTGTGAATTTTTGGAGTACTCTAGGACACCCTAGAGTTTAGGCCAACATGAAGGAAGCAAAACCCAGAACTTTAAGTTCAAGGGTCTCGGCCAGCATGTTTTAAAGGTCTAAAATATGTTAAAAATCATGATAATGTTATTTAGTGTTCCCTTATGATTTTTAGAAGTTAAGTAAAATTTTTGGGAATTTTTGGAACACCCTATAGGCTTCATATGTTTCGGCCAACATGAAAGAAGCAAAACCCAGAACCTTAAGTTCAAGGGTTTCGGCCACCATGTTTTAAATGTCTAAAAATATGTTAAAAATCATGATAATGTCATTTAATGTTCCCTTATGATGTTTAGACATTAAGTATAATTTTTGGGAATTTTTGGGATACCCTAGAGGCCCCATATGTTTCGGCCAACATGAAAGAAGCAAAACCCAGAACCTTAAGTTCAAGGGTTTCGGCCCCCATGGTTTAAATGTCTAAAAATATGTTAAAAATCAGGATAATGTCATTTAATGTTCCCTCATGATGTGTAGAGGTTAAGTATAAATTTTGGGAATTTTTGGGGTACCCTAGAGGCCCCATATGGTTCGGCCAACCCCAAGGACCCAAGGGTTAGGGTTGAGTCTTTAACCTCAACTTATGTTTATGTGTTGCCATGATATAAGGATGATGGATGGCGATTGTGTGAATTTTCACATGGCCATGGGACTCCACAAGTTTCGGCCATATAAGGGTTAATAGGGTAAAAGTTAAGATTTATTTCAAGTAAGGGTCCCAATGGCCCTATGGTAAGATGTGATTTATGTTTATGAATGATATGCTATGTTATGAATGATATGCCATGTTATGAATGATATGCCATGTTTACGAATGATATGCCATGTTTATGGATGATATGCCATGTTATGAATGAGATGCCATGTTTATGAATGATATGCCATGGTTATGCATGATAAGAATGAAAATGATGAATGAAGGTTAAGTATGATGAATGAATGAATATGCTAAACGGCACGGTCGATGGTCGACGGTACGACGGTCATATGGACCAGTAAATGGGCCGGTAGATGGGCCGAGCCGTAACAAGTTATGTTATGATAAGTATGCCATGAATGACTTATGAATGATGAAGCATGCAAAGTATTTTATTTTATTTTATGGGCTTGTACCGGACCTAAGTAAGGTCCACGGTTCTGGACTACCGATGATGCTGTCCACGGTTCGGGACTACCGATGATGCTGTCCTTACGGTTCGGGACTACCGATGATGCTGTCCTTACCCTAGTAGGTCGAGATTAGCTACCTCGTATTTACATAGGGATGCGCGCATATGATGAATGAATGTGGTACAAGGCAGGGCCCAATGATGTTATGATGATGATTTAAAAGCATGTTTTAAAGATTAAGCATCTTTATATATATATATATGCACAGTTGTTACATGCATCCATTCATGTTATGCATTATGTTATGAAAAGTATGTTCATGAAAAGGATGGTTATGCCATGATTTATTTATGTTTATGCCATGATTTTTATGCCATGATTTATCTATGTTATGCCATGATTTTTATGCCATGATTTATTTATGTTTATGCCATGATTTTTATGCCATGATTTATTTATGTTTATGCCATGATTTTTATGCCATGATTTATCTATGTTATGCCATGATTTTTATGCCATGATTTATCTATGTTAATGCCATGATTTTATGCCATGATTTTACTTATGTTCATGTTAGTTTAGGATGCCATGATTTTATGCTAGTTTAGAATGTCATGCTTTGATTATGTTTATGCTAAGTTAGGATGTCATGCTTCTATTTATGTTCATGTTAGTTTAGGATACCATGATTTAATTATGCTTATGTTATGTTAGAATGCCATTATTTTATTTATGCTCATGCTAGTATAGGATGCCATGATTTTAATTAGGTTATGCCATGATTTTATGTCCATGCCAAGTATTATGCCATGCTATGAATGTTTACGATGTTTATAGATTGTGTCTATGCCATGCTATGAATATTTATGATGTTTATGTTTATGCCATGCTATGAATGTTTATGATGTTTATGTTTATGTCAAGTATGATGCCATACATGAATGTTTATGGTTATGTTTATGTCATGCTATGAATATGATGAAGCCATGTCCATGACATGTCGAATGAATGCTAAGTGATGATAAGGATGACGATCTAAGTCAAGCATTAAGTATGCTAATGTTTCATATGTTTATGATTAAGTGACGGATAGTTTTAGTGGGTAGGAAAGAGTCTTACTAAGCCTGTGTGCTTATAGTCTTATTTTCTTATATCGCAGATCACGCAAGGGGATAATAAGGAAGCAGTAGGAGGGCATTGCAGAATGTGTGTGATAGTGACTTGGCCAAGAGACCATATGTTTGTTTGTCTTATGATAGAACTCTACCTTTACTACTAAGTACTTGAATATGACTCTATGACATGATGCTAATGTATGATATGATGCTAAGTATAAAGTTAATATGCCAAGCTTCCAGGTTATGATGGTAGGAATGGTAGTAAGTGCATGTAGGTGTAAGTTTAAAGTTTTCCGCTGCATTATGATGTCTACATGCCTAAGTATGTTAATGTAACGCCGCTTTATGATGGTCTAAAAAAAAAAAAAGCGGGCGTTACAATGGTGGTGGCCGAAACCCTAGAGGGTCTTAGGGTACTCCAAAAATTCTCCAAATCCTATTTTATTCTTTATTCGTCATGAGAAATCATTAGGAAACATGAGGGAGATTTTTAACATCATTTTTGGACCCAAAAGCATGGTGGCCGAAAGTTATAGGGCCAAGTTCATGGTTTTTCTCAACATAAAACCCAAACGAAACTTCATATTATGATAACCATCATGGAGAACTATCATACCACAGGTGAGGGAGTCTTACCTTGGGTTATCTTGATTTTTCACCTTGAATGTAGAGAAACCGAAAGAACTTCTTTGACCTTAGGCTACCCCTAGCCCTTGTAGCCTTGTGGAAAACCCTTAGATCTTGAAGATGAGACCTTCTTGAGGAGCTTTTCCAAAGGGAAAATCCCCTTGTGGGTTTCGGGTAGAAGGAGGAAGGAGGAGGAAGAAGAGTGGATTTGGTGGAAGAAGGAAGAAAAGTAACTTCCATTCCCCCTCTCTCATTTCCTTTATACCACATTAAGGAGGACAAGTGAAGAGTCATGGTGTCTCTTCCCTTGATGACTCTTCATTTTCCCTAAGCCTTAACCAAAATCCACTTCATCCTCTACTAGCACTCCCTTGCTAGGTGAATTGGTTAGTACATGCATGGTGGTACACTAGGTCCAAGGTTCAATCCTTGGTGCATGCACTTTATTTTTACTTCCTTTTATTTTTTTATTTTTTTCTTTTAATTTCGAAAATTCCCCTAAGTCTCACCCATAATTATGCTAATATTCCTAATTAAAACCCATCTATATTTATATTAAATTCTACCTAAAATCCACTAATAACCATGATACTAGAAAAGCCCGTATAAGGCCCATTAGTACTTAGCTTCTCAATCTAAATGGGAAAATCATGGATAACTAGGCTAAAATTCGTACTAGTATCTCTAGATTCCTCAAACTCTATCTAGACATGATCAATATTTTAAAGAAAATATTGAAAAAATTTTCCGGGTCGTTACAATCCCCCATACCTCGTGAAAGTTCGTCTTCGAACTTAGAATTGCTCCAGGTACTTCCGTCTCATCTCGTCCTCGCGTTCCCAGATAGCTTCCTCGAACCGTTGACTTTGCCATAGGCCCTTGACTAAAGGCACCTCTCTATTCCTTAGCTTCTTGACTTCCCAATCCAAGATCTGGATAGGTCGGCTTTCAAAACTTAAGTCCTCCTGAACTTGTACCGTCTGTGGCTAGATCACTTGATCTGCGTTTATGATACACTTCTTGAGCATAGACACATGGAACACGTTATGGATAGCCGACATCTCTTGAGGTAGCTCTAGTTCATATGCCACCTTACCAACTCTTTTCATAATCGGGTACGGCCCTACATAACGCGGACTTAGTTTTCCTTTCTTCCCAAATCTCGTTACCCCTTTCATAGGAGCCACCTTGAGGAATACCAAATCTCCAACCTCAAATTCCAGCGGCCTACGCCGAACATCCGCATAATTCTTCTGCCGGCTCTGAACAGCTTCAATCCGTTGTCGAATATTCTGTATAGCTCTGGTGGTGTCGTCGATAAGATCCGTCTTGAGTCCCATTTCTTTTTTTTCACCACTTTCGTACCAACAGATGGGAGACCTACATTTCCTCTCGTACAAGGCTTCATAGGGTGTCATTCCGATAGTGGCTTGGTAACTATTATTGTATGAGAATTCCGCTAAACATAGATATCGGCACCAACTTCCTTTGAAATCCAGAGCACAAGCTCTCAACATATCCTCCAGTACTTGATTCACTCGTTCAGTTTGCCCGTCAGTCTGAGGGTGAAAAGCAGTACTGAACCTTAGTTTAGTGCCGAGGGACTTCTGGATGCACTCCCAAAAATGTCAGGTAAAGCGACCATCCCTATTAGAGATGATGGTCTTGGGAACTCCATGAAGTCTGATTATCTCCTTAGCATATAATTGAGCCAGTTGCTCAATCGAATAAGTCATCTTGATAGCCAAGAAGTGAGCAGACTTCGTCAACCTGTCCACTATTACCCATATTGCATCATATCCGTTCGTAGTCTTAGGAAGTCCTGAAATGAAATCCATAGAGATATCTTCCCATTTCCATTCCGGGATTGGAAGTGGCTGCAGAACTCCTCCGGGTTGCTGGTGTTCTGCTTTCACTCATTGTCATGTCAGGCAAGTACTAACATGCCGAGCCACATCTCTCTTCATACCGGACCACCAGAATTTCTCCTTCAGGTCTTGATACATTTTGGTGGATCCTGGATGCATCGAATAAGGGGTTCCGTGAGCTTCTGTTAATATTTTTCTCCGCAACTCCGGGTCATTATGGATACATAGGCGATCCCTAAGGTAGAGTACTCCCCCGTTAGCGATATGAAAACCATCGCCCTTTCCTTCTAGGATCTCCTGCTTGATTCTCTGAACACTATGATCACTATTTTGTTTTTCCAATATGTCCTCAAACAGCATCGGTGCTAGTGTCATGGTGGAAAGCCGCCCGGAGATGACGTCGACTCCAAAATCAATAATTTCTCTTTCGAATGGTCAAGGTAACATAGATATGGACATCAAGGTGGCACTTGACTTTCGGCTGAGTGCATCGACCACTTTGTTTGCCTTCCCTGAATGGTAGAGAATCTCGCAGTCGTAGTCCTTCACCAACTCAAGCCATCGGCGTTGTCGCATATTCAAGTCTTTCTGAGTGAAAAAGGATCGCAGACTCTGGTGGTCAGTATAAATTCTCCACTATGCTCCATACAGATAATGCCTCCATATCTTAAGAGCGAAGACCACCACGGCCAGCTCTAGATCGTGAGTGAGGTAGTTCTGTTCATGTTCCTTAAGTTGCCTAGAGGCATAGGCTATGACCTTACCACTCTGCATAAGTACAGCTCCCAGTCCTAGTTTGGAGGCATCACTGTACATATCAAAGTTCTGATTACTTTCCGGGAGGGTAAGAATTGGAGTACTGGTAAGTCTCCTTTTTAGCTCCAAGAAACTCCTTTCGCAGTTTTCCGTCCACTCGTACTTTTTATCTTTCCGGGTGAGAGCTGTTATAGGAGCTGCAATTCTCGCGAAGTCCTCTACAAATTTTCGGTAATAGCTCGCCAGCCCGAGAAAGCTTCTGATTTCATTGGCGTTCTTTGGCCGGCTCCAATTATTCACAGCTTCAATCTTTGTTGGATCTACGATAACCCCGTCCTTGGAAATAATATGGCCCAAAAAGCCCACTTGGTCGAGCCAAAACTCACATTTGGAGAATTTTGCGTACAGTTGCTTTTCCCGAAGGATCTGTAATACTATCATCAGGTGCTCGACGTGCTCTTCTTGGGTCCTCGAATAAACAAGGATATTGTCGATGAAGACGATCACAAATTTGTCGAGGAAAGATGAGAATACCCGGTTCATAAGGTCCATAAACATAGCGGGAGCATTTGTCACACCGAAAGGCATAACAACAAACTCAAAGTGCCCGTACCTTGTTCGAAAAGCCGTTTTCGGAATATCCTCTTGTTTTACTCTAACTTGATGATAACCAAATCTCAGATCAATCTTTGAGAAAACAGTGGCTCACTTTAATTGGTTAAACAGGTCATCTATCCTCAGAAGGGGATACCTGTTCTTGATCGTTACGTTGTTCAGCGCTCGATAATCTATGCACATTCGCATAGATCCGTCTTTCTTCTTCACAAACAGTACCGGAGCTCCCCATGGGGAATGCCTAGGGCGGATAAATCCCTTATCTAGCAACTCCTGTAGCTGTTCTTGAAGCTCCTTTAATTCAACCGGCGCCATACGGTAAGGTGCCTTGGATATCGGATTAGTACCAGGAACCAATTCGATCTCAAATTCCACTTCTCTATCAGGAGCTAATCCTGGTAATTCATCTGGGAATACCTCTGGGTAATCGCATACGACCCTGACATCTTCCAGCTTCTGATTCTTCGTTTGATTGGCATCAACCACATATGCCAGAAATCCAGTACATCCTTTGTCAAACATCTTCTGAGCTTGGAGTGTTGATAAGCATTTCCTGGTTCTTTTCCTTGGCTCTCCAATGAATTCAAACATAGAATCTGCCTCGGGTTGGAAGACCACATTTCGCCTACGACACTATATAGAAGCACCGTATTTGCCCAGAAAATCCATCCCCATTATAACATCATAATCTTGCATGTCGAGTACTATCAGATCGCAGTAAAGTTCCCTCCCTGTGATTCCGACAGGCACCGCACGCAGTACGCGAGTGGATGTCATTATTTCTCCTGAAGGCAGGGTCGTTAAGAACTTGCAGTCTAACACTTGCGGAATCATATCTATCTTCTTGGTATATGGCACAGAAATGAACGAGTGCGTTGCCCCAGTATCAAATAATGCAGTAGCGTACTGACGAAGAATAAGTATCTGACCTGTGACAACGGTAGAAGCTTCCGCAGCGTCCTCCTTGGTAACTGAGAAAACCCTGGCATTCGTCATAGTTGGTGGGGCCTCCAGCATTGGGGTACCTTCCAGCTCAGCTTGCATATAGTGTAGTTTCGCTGGGGTACCTTGGTACCGGACGAGTTATTGGGGAAGGGCCTGGTTCTTGATAGGACAGTAAGCCGCCATTTGCCCTTCCACTCCACAGGTGAAACACCGGTTCGTACCTTTACGGCATTCCCCAGGGTGCCTTTTCCCGCAGGTCGCGCACGGGAAGGGCTTGGCATGTTTATTTGCTGGGCCCCCTTGGGGGTTGTTCCATGACTTTCGTTTACCACTTTAGTCTCCCTTCCAGTTAGTATTAGCACTCTGGGTTTTTGCCCTCCTAAGCGAGGATGAAAGGAAAATATCAAGGGTAATGAAAGAAAGAATCGAGAATCCCGGAGTGAACTTGATCGTTACTTTCATTTAGCGCCTTCTTTTGCTGATTGATATTGTTCAGATAGTGCTCAGTGAGTAGGGCGCTGCTAAATAGCTCCTCGGCGGTCTGCGGTCTGTTAACTCCTCCGGCCACATTCAGAGCTATTTCGGGCCGCAACATCTTCAGCATAAGTCGGACCCTTTCTTTTTCGGTGCGAACCAGCTCGCGGCATAGATGAGCCAGTCGGTTGAATTTCTTCACGGCTTCATTGACCGAGAGGTCTCCCTGTTGAAACTCAGTGAATTCGTCGTAATGTTTGTTTGTGACACGCATGTTGAAGAATTCCTCGAAGAACTCCGACACGAAATCTGACCACGTCATCTGATTCACCTGTCTTTTGGCCTTGACCCTTTCCCACCACATTCTGGCATCCCCAGAAAGGCAGAATGATGCGCACTTGATCTTCTCATGCTCCGGCCAGTCTAGCAGCTCCATTGTACTTTCTGCTGTCTTGAACCACGCTTGAGCGTCCCATGGTTCGCCAGCACCCGAGAAATTTTCCAATTTCAGCCTCAACCACTGGATCAGATAAGCCTCTTGTCGTGCCACAGTGGTCGGGCCTGTCAGAGGGGTTTGCGTAACTGTGGGCGCTACGGGTATAGCAGTCTGGTTCACTTGGGGGGTAGTAGAATTTTCTTGCTGATTCACCAAAGTAGTAATGGTTTGCTGCTGCTTAGTAACTTGACGCTGGAGCTGGGTCACTAATTGATCAGGTCAGGCGATGGAGTTGTCTTGTTAAGTCAGTTACTCTGTCTTCTAGCCATGCTTTTCTTCACCAAAGACAAGTATGGCCAATATCAGTTTTTCTTCCTAACCCTATATCAACTCTAAAGTATTTTACTTCATAAAAATAAATATCGTCCATAGTTACATATCCTAAAGTACTTTTCATCATACAACATCATTCATACTTGCATATTCTAGAATTATAAAGTATACTAAAAGTGCTTACTATCATAAGATATGCAGAGAGGTACTTACTGGGAAGCGGCAGAAAGAAGGCTTGATGTGTGTGTAGTGAGATGACAAACAGCTCTGATACCAACCTGTAACGCCCATTTTTTTTGTAAAGCGACGTTATGTTAACATACATAGGGCATGTGAACATCGTACTGCAGCGGAGTAATTTAAACGTAAACATACATGCACCTAACTATCTTTCCTATCATAGTGACATGGAACTTAGCATATTAACATCATACTTAACATCATGTCATACAGTCACATAAGTCATCCATTAAGCACATAAGTAGCAAGCGTAAATTGTTCTTGACAACATCATCCTAGGTTCAGCATAAGACTTGTAAGTATGTCTTTCCTTGACCAAGTCACTACCACACAAACATTGATGCCCCTCTTTCCGCTTCCTTATTGTCCTCCTGCTTGATCTGCGGTATGAGGAAAATAAGACTATAAGCACATTGGCTTAGTAAAACCCTTTCCTACTCACTAAAACCATTCGTCACATAAGCATATGCACACAAAACATTAACATAACTTGGTGCTTAACATAAATCGTAAGCATATGAAATCATTCAGCATGACATAGTTCCTAGCGTAGAACATGAGCATAAAATATACTTAGCATGACATGATACATGACATAAATATAAACATATTTATTCTTAACATGACGTGATACATGGCATAAACGTAAACATAAAATATACTTATCATGACATGATACATGACATAAATATAACATAAAACATACATAGCATGGCATAATACATGGCATAGATATAACATAAAACATACTTAGCATGGCATGATACAAGGCATAGAGAGAAACATAAAACATAAGCATAAAACATTTTCTATAATGGCATAGTTCTTTAACATAAATCATAAGCATAAACCTTTTCTATCATGACATAATTCTTAACATCAAACATAAACATAAAACATTTTTCTATCATGACATAATTCTTAACATAAAACATAAACATAAAACATTTTCCATCATAGCATAATGCATAACATGAATGAATGCATGAGTCAAAATGCAAATACATAGGGATGCTTAATTTTAAATTCATTCTTTTAAATACTTAAACATAATCATCACATCATTGGGGTCCCCGGCTTGTACCACATACATACATCATATGCGCGCATCCCTAAGTAAATACGAGGTAGCTAGTCTCGACCTACTAGGGTAAGGACAGCTACGGTAGTCCCAGAACCGGGGCGTTCTTAAGGTGCCCATCCCTGTTGGACAGCTTCGGTAGTCCCAGAACCGTGGATAGCATAGTCGGTAGCCCAAAACCGGGGCATTCTTAAGGTGCCCATCCCTTGGACCCATACTTCGGTCCGGTACAAGCCCATTCATAAAGTAAAATAACTTCACATGCTTCATCATTTATAGGACTCTCATAGCATATTTAAACATAACATAACCTTGTTACATGAAGCATGACATAAAGCATACTTGACCTTTCATCGTTCATACTTAATGCATAGCATCGTTATGCCTTAAAGGCATACGCATTATCTTTATTCATAAACCATGGCATGCTTACATAAAACATCATTCTTGTTCACAGTTCTTGCATGATCATGGTACATAAGGTAAGCATTGCATTGTATTCATAGAACATGACATGTTTACATAGACCATCATTCTAATTCATAGAGCTTGCATGATCATGATACATAAGGTAAGCATTGCATGGCATACATAAGCATAGTATCTATCACAAGCATATATGGGTAGGACTCCTATCACATGCTACGTGCTATCTAAGTGCATGGCATAGAACATAAGACATTCATGAACAAACCCTACTAAGCATGACATCTAGCATAACATACCAAACATGAACATAACACTTAAAGTTAGGGTTAGAGGTAACATAATTTCTACCACATACTTGAACCTATATATATACACATCATAATAAGTCATAAACAATCATTCTTGAAACCCTAACTCCACCTAATCCCCAATCAAGTTGCTTGGCCGAAACTTGTAAGGAAGGGGTTATATCATTCAAGTGGCATGTAAGATAGCATAAGGAAAGGAAAGACCATACATTACCCATAAGGCCATAGGAAGCTACTCGGGCTCATGATTATGGCTAACCCTAACTCCTAGCCCTACTTCTTGGGGTTGGCCAAAACATGCAAGGGCCATGGGCACATGGAAAAATTCATAAAATTTCCAATTAATCATCTAATACCATCCATACCATACCATACGAGCCATTGGAACCCATACATGAAGTAAGCTCTATCTCCTTGCCCCAAAACCCATCTTGGCCGAAACTTGTAGGGTTACAAGGCCATGAGAAAATTCACATAAATCACCCTCAACCTCCCTTGTATCATGAGGATATACAAGATACATACTTGAAGGGTTAGATCCAACCCTAACCATGGAATCATGGTGGTGGCCGAAACCCTAGAGGGTCTTAGGGTACTCCAAAAATTCTCCAAATCCTATTTTATTCTTTATTCGTCATGAGAAAACATTAGGAAACATGAGGGAGATTTTTAACATCATTTTTGGACCCAAAAGCATGGTGGACGAAAGTTATAGGGCCAAGTTCATGGTTTTTCTCAACATAAAATCCAAACGAAACTTCATATTATGATAACCATCAAGGAGAACTATCATACCACAGGTGAGGGAGTCATACCTTGGGTTATCTTGATATTTCACCTTGAATATTGAGAAACTGAAAGAACTTCATTGACCTTAGGCTACCCCTAGCCCTTGTAGCCTTGTGGAAAACCCTTAGATCTTGAAGATGAGGCCTTCTTGTGGAGCTTTTCCAAAGGGAAAATCCCCTTGTGGGTTTCGGCTAGGAGGAAGGAGGAAGAAGAAGAGTGGATTTGGTGGAAGAAGGAAGAAAAGTAACTTCCATGCCCCCTCTCTCATTTCCTTTATACCACATTAAGGAGGGCAAGTGAAGAGTCATGGTGTCTCTTCCCTTGATGACTCTTCATTTTCCCTAAGCCTTAACCAAAATCCACTTTATCCTCTACTAGCACTCCCTTGCTAGGAGAATTGGTTAGTACATGCATGGTGGTACACTAGGTCCAAGTTTTAATCCTTGGTGCATGCACTTTATTTTTTACTTCCTTTTATTTTTTTATTTTTTTCTTTTAATTTCGAAAATTCCCCTAAGACTCACCCATAATTATGCTAATATTCCTAATTAAAACCCATCTATATTTATATTAAATTCTACCTAAAATCCACTAATAACCATGGTACTAGAAAAGCCCATATAAGGCCCATTAGTACTTAGCTTCTCAATCTAAATGGGAAAATCATGGATAACTAGGCTAAAATTCGTACTAGTATGTCTAGATTCCTCAAACACTATCTAGACATGATCAATATTTTAAAGAAAATATTGAGAAAATTTTCTGGGTCGTTACAGCTGAGGCCTCAGATAGCTTTGAATGTGGCCGGCAGTGGTAATAGACCACAGACTTCAGAAGAACTAGTTGTTGGGACCGGGTGCATGTCGACAAGGATACGAGTTCGTAAAATTCAAAATTTTTACGTGCAGCGGAATAGTTTGCATAAAATAATTTCCTAAATTATTTTAACTTCGTATCTAGCATGCAACCTTACATTGTGTTGACATAATCATAAAATAAAACTTTGCGGAAAAGTAAACAAATTTACCAAGTACCTCTCGTAACTCGAAGTAAGGGACGAGATCCAACCGTAGCGTCCCTTGGAAGCTCCGCCTCTATTCGCGTCCACGCCGAGTTCTCTTCGGGATGACTTCGCAAAGTCACGAGTTTTGTGCCGACGAGAACTACTAGATTCTCGGAAGGCACAACTAGATGAACAAGAGAGGAAAGATAGGAAACTAACCAACGAAGTAACGGAATCGAATTCCGAGAAGAGAGGAGTCGCTATCCGCTTCTTCTTCGTATTCGGGTTCTCCTTCTTCTTCTTGAAGCTCACGGCCTCCTCCAAGGAGTCCTTTGTGCGCCGGCCCTAATCCTCTAGGGTGGGCGCCGGCCCTAGGCAAGAGAGGGAAGAAGAGAAGAGAGAAGAGATTAAGAGAGAGAGGGAGAGAATAATTAATCTCTTAATTCAGAATAAGGGCTAGCCTTTAGTTCCTTTATATAGTAGCAACTCCTTTGCTAAGTCTTCCTCTAAACCGAATTAACGGATTTAACGGAATTAGTTATAAGAAATTTATCTTATAAATTTTCTTATTAATTATTCCGTTTAAACCGAGTCTTTATTATAAACTAATTTATAATAAAACTAATTCTTCTTCTCTTTAAATTATGGAATAAATTTTTATAAGAAATTTATAAACTTTCTTATTATGGAAAAATCAATTCATAATTGATTTTATAAAATTAAAATAAACCAATTCATGGATTATTTTAATCTTCCATAAAAGAATAAATTCCTATAAATTTTATTTATATAAATTTCTTTATACAAATTTATTTATCCATAATTTATAAAATAAATCGCACTAGATTTATTTTATTAATTAAACCAAAATTAATTGGTTTTCTCCTCTTATTGTGGCCGGCCACCAAAGGGGGTTTTGACACCCTCTTTGGCCAGCCAAACCAACCCGAACCGCCGCGAATTAAACTCATTTAATTCGCCCAAAAAGCCTTCAAAAGACTTAGCCATTTTTAGCTTCCATTGCGCCTCTGACTAACTCAGATTCGACTTATTTCTCTTGATCGGAAAATCCAATTTTCAACTCGTTTTAAATCCCTCGGATTACTCGTAGTGCGTGTGACTAAATAGGCTTTCGATTTATGTTGGCCGTCTATAATTTAACTAATTATAGAACGATCATGAGTGGCACCTAGTAGTACATCATGACCCCCAATTAATCGAAAGATCAACGGTTTGACCTCAAAAGAAATTATTCTGAAACCCTTCAGCAGCTCTAATGAATCGTGCCTCATTCCCTTCACCACCTTATACCCACTTGGTTCAGGACACGGTCAATGGTGTCAGTCCCCACTAGGCTGACTACGTCACACCTAGCCCAAGTAGTGTCTTTCTCGTCCTTTGGATTTCTAATTACTCTCATGTATTTAAGAGACTCGCACTCTTAACATGATCTGCTCTGGCCAGAGGCTTTGAGTAACAATCCGACGACAGGCCTTGGTATACATCTCCTCGCAAGGAGTGGTGAATCCTTTGTAGGCTGTTCAAACATCTTCGGGCACTTCGGCTTATACCCGATCATCCTGGGTCCACACCTCCTTGGAGATGCTTGCTTAAGATGTCAAAGTATAAGTCTCCATGACCAAGATGACCCGAACACCGCAAGTCAAAGGAACATCACACTTAAGCCACAGTAAGATCTTCATTGACATATCTATATGTAGATTCCCATATGAAGTCTTACAGCTAGTCACTCCAATGAACTAGTTCCCTTAACTAGCATCCATGTTTATCTCCGGACATCCCAATGTCACCAGCCAGTGAGAATCAGCTGATTAGAGAATAACCCATGCTAGTCTCAACAGAATTGATAATGTCCGTTTTTATCAATTCATCGACTAGGGATAATTTCAATACTTCACAATTGCACATTAGAGATAATCACTAGTTGTGATCCCATCACAAATTCTCTTATGCTGTGAGTTGTATTGCGGACATTCAGTAGATGAGTTTAAGATCCCAATCAAATACACAAAACATGTATACTCAAATAGTGAATTATCATTTATTGAAATAAATGTTTACAATCATAAGGCAATTGCCTTAGGACACTTCTCTCATATCACTAACACTAGTAAGTAGTGCTTTGATCACTGAGCACTACTTGAATAGTATAAAGGCCACACGTGTGCAACAACAACATGCATCCGCCCAGAAGTCCCTAGGAAATCCGCAGAACCAACAAAACTGGAATGGGAATTCAGGCAAGAGGAATCAATGGGACCAGAAGACTTCTGAGGACAACAAAGGGGGCTCGTCAAGCAAGCAGCTCAAGTATTCTCCTTGCCCAAAGTATGGTAAGACACATCCTGGAGTATGTCGTTAGGGCATGAGTGGATGCCATATTTGCGGAGCAGAAGGACATATGATGAAGGTTTGCCCTAACCGGTCGAGTGTTGGCGGGTGTTATATCTGTGGAGTAGTAGGGCACCTGGCTAAGGCGTGCCCTAAAGCAAAGCCGCCTCCACCACAGCTTCTTCAGTACGGGGGTGGACCTGCCCAGCTGTACCAGATGCAGCCAGTTATGGAGGGATCTTATTACAGTCAGGCGAGGATGGAAGCCCCACCAGCCACGACCAACGCTAGGGTTTTCGTCATCACCAAGGAAGAGGTGGCAAATGCTCCTAACATGGTCACAGGTCGAATACTCACCTCATCTCAATATGCTATTGTGTTATTCGATACTGGGGCAACCCATTCTTTTGTATCCATGCTTTTCTCTAAAAAGGTAGGGATCCCACCAGAAAGTTTGGGTTAGAAATTTTTAACAATCTTACCGTCAGGGGAAGTAATGGCCTCTACTCAGAGGCTAAGGGCAGTACCAATCTGGATTTCCAACCGAGAGCTCTATAGTGACTTGGTAGTCCTGGAGATGAAGGATGTAACGACCCGGAAAATTCTCTTAATATTTTCTTAAAATATTAAGCATGTCTAAATAATTTTCCAAGGGACCTAGAAATATTAAGGAGAACTTTGGCCTAGAAAATCCATGTTTTCTCATTTAAATTGAGAAAACTAAGTACTAATGGGCTTTGTGTGGGCTTTTTAGTACCATGATTATAGGTGGATTTCGGTAATAATTAGTATAAATATAAATGGGATTTAATTAGGCATATTAGCATGATTATGGGTAAGTCTTAGCCTAATTTTTCTATTTTAATGGAGAAATTAGGTACTAATGAGCTTTAAATGGGCTCCAAAAATGGGTATTAATTAGGTAAAATTAATATAAATTAGGTAAAATTAATATAAATATAAAAGAATTTTATTTAGGAATATTAGCATAATTATGGGTGATTTTAGGGGGATTTTCGGAATTTAGGAAATAAAAATAATAAAATAAATGAAATAAAAATAAAATAAAAAATAAAGGTGCATAAGCCAAGGATTAAACCTTGGACCTCTTGTACAACCATGTAAGCCTTAACCAACTCACCTAGCAAGGTATTGTTAGGAGGAAATGAAGTGGATATTGGTTAAGACATAGAAGAAGATGAAGAGTCATGGAGAGACTCTTCATTTGCCTCCTTAATGGGCTATTAAAGGGGGGTTTTGGGAGTTACCTCTTCTTCCCATCACTTGCATTTCGAAACCTCTCCCTTCCCTCATCCTAGCCGAATACCCAAGGAGGGGTTCTCCCTTGGAAAAGCTCCACAAGAGGTCTTATCTCCAAGATCTAAGAGTTTTCCCAAGGATACAAGGACAAGGAGGCAAGGATCCAAAGCATTTACAATCATCTTCTTCTTACAAGGTTCGAAAAATCAAGAAACCCAAAGTAAGACTCCCTCACCTGTGGTATAATAGTTCCCTATGATTTTTATGATTTTCAGTATGATATATAGTGGTTGGTTTTCGAATTGGGAGTTGAAAGGAAAGAAAACCTAGACCCTCATGTTTAAGGGTTTCGGCCACCATGATTTACTGGTCTATAATTATGCTAAAAATAATGATAATGTTATTTAATGTTCCCTTATGATGTGTAGAGGTTAAGTATAATTTTTGGGAATTTTTGGAGTACCCTAGGACACCCTAGGGTTTCGGCCAACATGAAAAAAACAAAACTAAGAACCCTAAGTTTAAGGGTTTCGGCCACCATGATTTACAGGTCTATAATTATGCTAAAAATCATGATAATGTTATTTGATGTTCCCTTATGATGTGTATAGGTTAAGTATAATTTTTTAGAATTTTTGGAGTACCCTAGGACACCCTAGGGTTTCGGCCAACATGAAAGAAACAAAACATAGAACCCTAAGTTTAAGGGTTTCGGCCACCATGATTTACAGGTCTATAATTATGCTAAAAATCATGATAATGTTATTTAATGTTCCCTTATGATGTGTAGAGGTTATGTATAATTTTTGGGAATTTTTGGAGTACCCTAGGACACCCTAGGGTTTCGGCCAACATGAAAGAAACAAAACTAAGAACCCTAAGTTTAAGGGTTTCGGCCACCATGATTTACAGGTCTATAATTATGCTAAAAATCATGATAATGTTATTTGATGTTCCCTTATGATGTGTAGAGGTTAATTATAATTTTTTGAAATTTTTTGAGTACCCTAGGACACCCTAGGGTTTCGGCCAACATGAAAGAAACAAAACTAAGAACCCTAAGTTTAAGGGTTTCGGCCACCATGATTTACAGGTCTATAATTATGATAAAAATCATGATAATGTTATTTAATGTTCCCTTATGATTTTTAGAGGTTAAGTATAATTTTTGGGAATTTTTGGAGTACCTTAGGACACCCTAGGGTTTCGGCCAACATGAAAGAAACAAAACTAAGAACAATAAGTTAAGGGTTTCGGTCACCATGATTTAAAGGTCTATAATTAAGCCAAAAATGTTGATAATGTTAATTTATGTTCCCGTATGATGTGTGTAGGTTAAGTATAATTTTTGGGAATTTTTGGATTACCCTAGAGACCCCATATGTTTCGGCCAACCTCAAGGACCCAAGGGTTAGGGTTGAGCCATTAACTTCAAGTATATGTTTATGTGTTTCCATGATAAGTATGATAAGTATATGTTCAGGATATGAATGATGCCATGATAAGAATGATAGGGTTATGATCACGATAAAAATGATGCTATGATATGTTAGGTTCATGATATGAATGATGTCATGTTAAGTATGTTATGTTTATGTTTAAGAATGAAAATGATGCCATGTCTAAAAATGAAAGTGAAGAATGAAGTTAAGGTTCATGCCTTAAAGGCATAATGATGATGTTAAGTATGATGAATCAATGAATATGCTATGAATGATGATGAATGAAAGATTATGCTTATGTCTTTAAGGCATAAATATGCTAAGACGGCACGGTCGATGGTCGACGGTACGACGGTCGTGAGGACTGGTAAATGGGCCGGTAGACGGGCCGAGCCGTAACAAGTTATGTTATATGCTAAGACGGCACGGTCGATGGTCGACGGTACGACGGTCGTGAGGACCGGTAAATGGGCCGGTAGACGGGCCGAGCCGTAACAAGTTATGCTATGTTAAAGACGCTATGAATGCCATATGAATGATGAAGCATGAAAAGTATTTTACTTTATGTATGGGCTTGTACCGGACCGAAGTATGGGTCCAAGGGATGGGCACCTTAAGAACGCCCCGGTTTTGGACTACCGAAGCTGTCCACGGTTCTGGCACTACCGGAGTTGTGTAACAGGGATGGGCACCATAAGAACGCCTCGGTTTGGGGACTACCGACTATGCTGTCCTTACCCTAGTAGGTTGGGGCTCGCGACCTCGGACTTGCTAGGGATGCGCGCAATGATGTATGTATGTGGTACAAGCCGGGGACCCCAAATGATGTTATGATGATTATGTTTAAGCAAATTAAAAGTATGTTTTAAAAAGTTAAGCATTCTTATGTATATGCATTCCACTCATGCATCCATTCATGTTATGCATTATGCTATGATGATAAGATTTTATGCTTACGTTTCATGTTAAGAAGTATGCATGAGAAAGAATGATCTATGCCATGATTATGTTAAGAAGATGTTCATATGCTATGATAGGTGTTATGCCATGTCAAGAATGTTTACTATGTTTATGTTTATGCCATGTATCATGCCATGATTAGAATGTTTACTATGTTTATGTTTGTGCCATGAATTATGCCATGTTCACTATGTTTATGTTTATGCCATGAATTATGCCATGTTTACTATGTTTATGTTTATGCCATGAATTATGCCATGTTTAGGATGTCTACTATGTTATGTTTATGCCATGGAACATGCTATGCTTAGGATGTTCACTATGTTTACGATATGCCATGAATTATGCCATGCTTAGAATGTTCACTATGTTTATGAATTGTGCCATGAGAATGAATGAATTATGCCATGCTTAGAATGTTCACTATGTTTACGATATGCCATGAATTATGCCATGCTTAGAATGTTCACTATGTTTATGAATTGTGCCATGAGAATGAATGAATTATGCCATGCTTAGAATGTCTATGATGTTTATGTTTATGCTATGTATCATGTCATGCTTAGAATGTTACTATGTTTATGTTCATGTCATGCTATGTATACGATAAGTGATGCAAGATGTTATGTTCTAAGTAGAGCACCAAGTATGTTAATGTTTTATGTGCTCATTATGAGATGATGAATGATGGATGGTTTTGTAAGTAGGAAAGAGTCTTACTAAGCCTGTGTGCTTATAGTCTTATTTCCTTATACCGCAGATCATTCAAGGGGATAATGAAGGAAGCAGCAGGAGGGCAAGAACGCATGTGTGTAGTAGTGACTTGGCCCAGGAACTATATGTTTACCTATGTGTTTGAATAATGACTTATAGAACCTTATGATATGATGTTATGTGAGACATGATATGATGCTTATGTTCAAAGTTAATATGCTAAGGTTCCTATGTCAATAAGTTAAGAATGGTAACAGGGCATGTATAAGTTAAGTTATTCCGCTGCCTTATGATGTCTACATGCCCTAAGCATGTTAACGTAACGCCGCTTAGAAAAAAAAAGCGGGCGTTACAGGTTGGTATCAGAGTAGTAACCATCTCACTACACACACATCAAGCCCTCTTCCTGCAGCTTCCAAGTAAGTACCCATGTGCATATTTTATGATAGTAAGCACTTTTAAAATGTTTTATGACTTTAAGATATGCAAGTAAGGACGATAGTATGATGAAAAAGTATGTTAAGATACGTAACGATGAACGATATTTTATATTCTTTGATGAATTAGTATTTGGTATAATATAGGAGTAGAAAAAAAAACTGATATTGACCATACTTGTCTTTTATGAAGATACGTATGGCTAGAAGACAGAGTAACCGACTTAACGAGACTACTTCATCGCCTGACCTGATGCTCAATATACCTTATATTATAGCCTATCTTAAGTCACATCATAAGACAATCATGTATAAGTATCCTACCTTATACCTTGGGTCTAAGTTAGTCATAATACAATTAGTCATAAGTGTGACTCAACCTTATGTTCATAAACATGGTATTAATTGAGCGCCATCGTAATATTAGTAATTAAGGTGAACCTAGTATTAACATAATGTTATATAACCTGTATAGTATATTAGTTATCAATCATATAACATAATTATATTATATCATATAAAGCGAATGGTAATCATATGAGAGGGTGTACTAATATCAGATTATTAGAAATATAATTATAATACTAATTCCTTATCATATAAGTATTGTCATGATTCACCTATCATATAGGTTCTTAATATGAGCCTACATACAGGTTGACATGTATCATCTCAACCTATAAGTTATTACCTATACATATTATTCCATAAGCAATTATAGGTATTATACCTATAATTTATATGATAAGTAATTATAGTTTATGATATTATGTATAACCTATAATATAGACTCATGTAGGGAATTATATGATAGCCTACATACATAAGATTATAACACTCTCACCTATGTTAGCGTATAGTATTAGTTCTATTATACTAATACTAATATAGTTAATGGTATAAGTCATACGGTATAACCTAAAATGATACGCATAGGGTAGTGTCCTAATTATATTAACACCTATTATCGATTATGTGTCCACTATATTTTCATACTAATTATAAATATTAGTATTATCAACTATGTTTCACTATTATCTTATATATATAATGTATAAGATTACCTTAAGTTATTTTATGGTAATATAATAAATATGATCTCACTTATCATATAATAACCATTAACTAATATAATTCATAGCTCATGTTGTGAACTAATATTTCAGAACCATACTATTATTATGTTTACCCATAATTATAATAAGTATATAATTATGATATATGCATATAATTACATCATAGGGCTATTAATGACACTAGCTCAATTATGACAATCATGTATGTCACTTATATCATCAAGGATATAAGCAATTAAGAAGCCGTGAATAAAGTACACATAATCATGTTAGTAATATTATCGGTTCCTTGAGTGGAAGAATTTTCCCTTATTCGATGCGCCCGGGATCCACCAAAATGTATCAAGACCTGAAGGAGAAATTCTGGTGGTCCGACATGAAGAGAGATGTGGCGCAGCATGTTGGTACATGCCTAACCTGCCAGCAAGTAAAGGCAAAACATCAGCGACCCGGAAGAGTTATGCCGATGTCTGGCATAGACCACTGGAATTTAATGCTGGAGATTGGGTATTTCTCAAAGTGACTCCTATGAAGGGAGTGACCAGATTTGGGAAGAAAGGAAAATTAAGTCTGCACTATGTGGGGCCGTACCTGATTCTGAAAAGAGTCGGTAAGGTGGCATATGAGCTGGAGCTGCCTCCAGAGATGTCAGCTAGCCATAACGTATTCCATGTGTCCCTGCTGAAAAAGTGTATCCCAAATATGGACCAAGTGATCGAGCCACAGACGGTGCAAGTGCAAGGAGGACCTAAGTTATGAAAGCAGACCTATCCAAATTCTGGATAGGGAAGTCAAGAAGCTAAGGAGTAAGGAGGTACCCTTAGTCAAGGTCCTATGGCAAAGTCAACGGTTCGAGGAAGCTACCTGGGAACGCGAGGACGAGATGAGGCGCAAGTACCTGGAGTTATTCTAAGTTCGAGGACGAACTTTCATGAGGTATGGGGGATTTTAACGACCCGGAAAATTCTCTTAATATTTTCTTAAAATATTAAGCATGTCTAAATAATTTTCCAAGGGACATAGAAATATTAAGGAGAACTTTGGCCTAGAAAATCCATGTTTTCTCATTTAAATTGAGAAAACTAAGTACTAATGGGCTTTATGTGGGCTTTTTAGTACCATGATTATAGGTGGATTTCGGTAATAATTAGTATAAATATAAATGGGATTTAATTAGGCATATTAGCATGATTATGAGTAAGTCTTAGCCTAATTTTTCTATTTTAATGGAGAAATTAGGTACTAATGAGCTTTAAATGGGCTCCAAAAATGGGTATTAATTAGGTAAAATTAATATAAATTAGGTAAAATTAATATAAATATAAAAGAATTTTATTTAGGAATATTAGCATAATTATGGGTGATTTTAAGGGGATTTTCAGAATTTAGGAAATAAAAATAATAAAATAAATGAAATAAAAATAAAATAAAAAATAAAGGTGCATAAGCCAAGGATTGAACCTTGGACCTCTTGTACAACCATGTAAGCCTTAACCAACTCACCTAGCAAGGTATTGTTAGGAGAAAATGAAGTGGATATTGGTTAAGGCATAGAAGAAGATGAAGAGTCATGGAGAGACTCTTCATTTGCCTCCTTAATGGGCTATTAAAGGGGGGTTTTGGGAGTTACCTCTTCTTCTCATCACTTGCATTTCGAAACCTCTCCCTTCCCTCATCCTAGCCGAATACCCAAGGAGGGGTAATCCCTTGGAAAAGCTCCACAAGAGGTCCTATCTCCAAGATCTAAGAGTTTTCCCAAGGATACAAGGACAAGGAGGCAAGGATCCAAAGCTTTTACAATCTTCTTCTTCTTCCAAGGTTTGAAAAATCAAGAAACCCAAAGTAAGACTCCCTCACCTGTGGTATAATAGTTCCCTATGATTTTTATGATTTTCAGTATGACATATAGTGGTTGGTTTTCGAATTGGATGTTGAAAGGAAAGAAAACCAAGACCCTCATGTTTAAGGGTTTCGGCCACCATGATTTACAGGTCTACAATTATTCTAAAAATCATGATAATGTTATTTAATGTTCCCTTATGATGGGTATAGGTTAATTATAATTTTTGGGAATTTTTGGAGTACCCTAGGACACCCTAGGGTTTCGGCCAACATGAAAGAAACAAAACTAAGAACCCTAAGTTTAAGGGTTTCGGCCACCATGATTTACAGGTCTATAATTATGATAAAAATCATGATAATGTTATTTGATGTTCCCTTATGATGTTTAGAGGTTAAGTATAATTTTTGGGAATTTTTGGAGTACCCTAGGACACCCTAGGGTTTCGGCCAACATGAAAGAAACAAAACTAGAACCCTAAGTTTAAGGGTTTCGGCCACCATGATTTACAGGTCTATAATTACGCTAAAAATAATGATAATGTTATTTAATGTTGCTTTATGATGTGTAGAGGTTAATTATAATTTTTGGGAATTTTTGGAGTACCCTAGGGCACCCTAGGGTTTCGGCCAACATGAA
The DNA here is from genome assembly GCA_024364735.1 of Boesenbergia rotunda. NCBI lineage: Eukaryota > Viridiplantae > Streptophyta > Magnoliopsida > Zingiberales > Zingiberaceae > Boesenbergia > Boesenbergia rotunda. The sequence continues at coordinate 160,033 of JAGFNQ010010602.1, forward strand.
AGAAACAAAACTAAGAACCCTAAGTTTAAGGGTTTCGGCCACCATGATTTACAGGTCTATAATTATTCTAAAAATCATGATAATGTTATTTGATGTTCCCTTATGTTGTTTAGAGGTTAAGTATAATTTTTGGGAATTTTTGGAGTACCCTAGGACACCCTAGGGGTTCGGCCAACATGAAAGAAACAAAACTAAGAACCCTAAGTTTAAGGGTTTCAGCCACCATGATTTACAGGTCTATAATTATGCTAAAAATCATGATAATGTTATTTAATGTTCCATTATGATGTGTAGAGGTTAAGTATAATTTTTGGGAATTTTTGGAGTACCCTAGGACACCCTAGGGTTTCGGCCAACATGAAAGAAACAAAACTAAGAACCCTAAGATTAAGGGTTTCGGTCACCATGATTTAAAGGTCTATAATTAAGCCAAAAATCTTGATAATATTAATTTATGTTCCCTTATGATGTGTGGAGGTTAAGTATAATTTTTGGGAATTTTTGGATTACCCTAGAGACCCCATATGTTTCGGCCAACCTCAAGGACCCAAGGGTTAGGGTTGAGCCTTTAACTTCAAGTATATGTTTATGTGTTTCCATGATAAGTATGATAAGTATATGTTCAGGATATGAATGATGCCATGATAAGAATGATAGGGTTATGATCACGATAAAAATGATGCTATGATATGTTAGGTTCATGATATGAATGATGCCATGTTAAGTATGTTATGTTTATGTTTAAGAATGAAAATGATGCCATGTCTAAAAATGAAAGTGAAGAATGAAGTTAAGGTTCATGCCTTTAAGGCATAATGATGATGTTAAGTATGATGAATGAATGAATATGCTATGAATGATGATGAATGAAAGATGATGCTTATGTCTTTAAGGCATAAATATGCTAAGACGGCACGGTCGATGGTCGACGGTACGACGGTTGTGACGACCGGTAAATGGGCCGGTAGACGGGCCGAGCCGTAACAAGTTATGTTATATGCTAAGACGGCACGGTCAATGGTCGACGGTACGACGGTCGTGAGGACCGGTAAATGGGCCGGTAGACGGGCCGAGCCGTAACAAGTTATGCTATGTTAAAGATGCTATGAATGCCATATGAATGATGAAGCATGAAAAGTATTTTACTTTATGTATGGGCTTGTACCGGACCGAAGTATGGGTCCAAGGGATGGGCACCTTAAGAACGCCCCGGTTTTGGACTACCGAAGCTGTCCACGGTTCTGGCACTACCGGAGCTGTGCAACAGGGATGGGCACCTTAAGAACGCCTCGGTTCGGGGACTACCGACTATGCTGTCCTTACCCTAGTAGGTTGGGGCTCGCGACCTCGGACTTGCTAGGGATGCGTGCAATGATGTATGTATGTGGTACAAGCCGTGGACCCCAAATGATGTTATGATGATTATGTTTAAGCAAATTAAAAGTATGTTTTAAAAGTTAAGCATCCTTATGTATATGCATTCCACTCATGCATCCATTCATGTTATGCATTATGCTATGATGATAAGATTTTATGCTTACGTTTCATATTAAGAAGTATGCATGAGAAAGAATGATCTATGCCATGATTATGTTAAGAAGATGTTCATATGCTATGATAGGTGTTATGCCATGTCAAGAATGTTTACTATGTTTATGTTTATGCCATGTATCATGCCATGATTAGAATGTTTACTATGTTTATGTTTATGCCATGAATTATGCCATGTTCACAATGTTTATGTTTATGCCATGAATTATGCCATGTTTACTATGTTTATGTTTATGCCATGAATTATGCCATGTTTAGGATGTCTACTATGTTATGTTTATGCCATGGAACATGCTATGCTTAGGATGTTCACTATGTTTACGATATGCCATGAATTATGCCATGCTTAGAATGTTCACTATGTTTATGAATTGTGCCATGAGAATGAATGAATTATGTCATGCTTAGAATGTTCACTATGTTTACGATATGCCATGAATTATGCCATGCTTAGAATGTTCACTATGTTTATGAATTGTGCCATGAGAATGAATGAATTATGCCATGCTTAGAATGTCTATGATGTTTATGTTTATGCTATGTATCATGCCATTCTTAGAATGTTACTATGTTTATGTTCATGTCATGCTATGTATACGATAAGTGATGCAAGATGTTATGTTCTAAGTAGAGCACCAAGTATGTTAATGTTTTATGTGCTCATTATGAGATGATGAATGATGGATGGTTTTGTGAGTAGGAAAGAGTCTTACTAAGCCTGTGTGCTTATAGTCTTATTTCCTTATTGACAAGACCCAAATATACTATATTAATTTGTCACGAAATGTATGGGCTCATCAAATTTAAATATCAATGAATGAATGAATAGCTGGAAACCCTTTTACAATCAAAAGTATGAAAATGTAATATAGGGGCCACAGGTCGTATTTTTCTCGGGGCTAGTTGACGTTGTGTGATTTGCGCTTGTATTTAGGTGTCGTTTATGTTTTGGGTTTCAAATATAATTAGGTTTTTGGGTTCAAATAAAAAATGGAAACGTAATGGAAAACAATCTGGTAAACAATCTGATATTAAGTGCAAGCCAAATACTGAGTAAATGAATCCAACCAATGTTAAGCAATCTAAACAAATCACTAAGTCACTGTCGAAACCTAACTTGACTCTAAATGCAAGCAACAATTTGATACCACAATGAGGAAACTGATGTGCCAAAAGTTGACATTGAATACATGACTTTGTAGCTAATCAATTCAGCTTGGACCAGGTTTTTAACTCGAATCTCAGCAATAATCGATGCAGGAACAGCTGATGCAGAAATTACTGCAGAATTTCAGCAACATTCCAATGCAGAATTAAAATGCAAGAAGGCAAAACCGAAAGTAGGAAATTTCAGACTTGATTCCTGTGCTGGAAGAAACCAAGCAGCTAAATCCGAATGCACAAGCTGGCTTGAAGATTGATACTAAAATTGCAGAAATCAAGGCTGATCACTTCAGATATAAGCTGAATGAAAGCATTAACTCAGAATTGCAGTGCAAGAATGTAAAATGCAGTATCAATTTCGAGTTCAAAAATGCAATGACAGATTGGATGCTGAAGTAATTCAGAATTAGGAGGATGAAATCAGAGATGTGAAACTACAATGCAGCAGAACTGATCAGTTTAGAAATGCTAAGTGCAGAAACGAAAGGAAATGAAAGAACCCAAAGATGAAGACTAGTCAACTCAAAAGCAGATTGCATGCATGATCACATGGAACAAGCTGAATGCACAGTTCACAAAACACTTGTCCACTTGATACAAGAAGCAGGAATCGTAGACAGCTGATACACAAACCAAAACAAACTGATATGCAATATGTGCAGAAATTTCAGAAAAGATGCAGAATTCAAAAATGAAGGGATGTGTAGCTGATTAATTCAGCTTGAGAGGCTGAGCTATCGATGAAGTTATCTGTGCATGAGCTGAAAGAAGTCCGAAGCTATTTGCTAATCAATCTCAAACACATCTAATGCGGCACTAAGGCAGGAATGCAGAAATTTAATGGTTACAGGAGCAATGTGCAGAAATGCATGTTGAACAATGCTGTGAAGGAGAATTGCAGTTCATAACTTGATTGGATGCGATGGAAACTAATTCAACCGCAAAAGTACACTACAAAGCGTGTCAAAACTGGATACAAATCAGTGCGGAGGCTGAATTGATACACAATCTGGAACATCAACAAAATCTGATACGCAGGTTTGTAGAAGTGCAGAAATGCAGGAATTGCAGAAAAGAAACAATTTCAGAAATGATTCAATGCAAGGCAAGCTGAATTCAGGTGCAAAACCTAATGTTCAGACGAGATATAAAACATCTACGGGTTGCTCAACACAAACTTAAGAAGCTAACAGAAGAAACGTGCTGTCCTAAAACTGAAATTGTGCAGAAATAAGTTGATACGCAACATTGACAAACTGATACGCAAACTCTAAATGTAAACAAACTGAAATTTAACTAAATTGGTCACTAAACAAGTTCCTAAGTTGCTTATCTTGAAGATCGCAAACCTAATTAAGCTAAACAATCAGAAAATAACTAAACAGCTGATAAAATTGCAGAAAACAGATTGCGCAGAAATGAACTACAGCTAAAGCAATGAAACTTAAGTGTCTAAGCTACTCCTCAACCATTCCAACGCAAGAGCTCCTTGGTCGTCAATCAAGGGAGAACCTCGGACCCGCAAGCTCCGCAAATCAGCAGGAAATGTCTCTGCTTCCGAATCTGATCATATCACTGCTCAAACTGAAATCAGCTTCCGAATCCTTCAAACTTGCTGTGGTGGATTGCGATCTTGATTGGGGAGTGACCGAGACCTTCCAGGGAACCCCTCTGGTCAGCTCGGATGCAATGGAGGTGGATCACGGCTGAGTTCAATGGAATCGGATAGTGAAACTGCCGAGACCTCGCGCAGCTTCTCTATTGAGCAAATCTTCAATCGGAAACCTCACTGAGACTCTCCATACTAACCTAACCCTTGCTTTGATGATGGATTGAGTGGCCGCGCCTCATGGATGGAGAAATCTAGCTAAGAAACTGAAGAAAAAAATGAAGAAAATGAAGAACAGCGGCGGAGACGCGACGAAGGTTAGCTGCGGGCGCGTTTCTGATTAAATAGGAATTGATGGACGACTGTGATTGATTTGCTTCAATCCAACGGCAGATCTTGGTTTGATTTGAGCCAAACTTTGATGATGATGATCTGGGGTCAGGATCTGCCTTGTGGTAGCTCGGATCCTCCAGATATGCAACGGATGGTCCAGATCAACTCTATCTGTGATTGGACGCCCTAGAGCCCTCCAAGCTTGATCCAATGGTTGATTGAGCTCTGATTGTGATGAAACCTTCAGATCTTGATCATAGAGCTTGATCAACCCTAACCCTAGCTCGGATTGCTTCGGATCGTCCCGGATGGCTCAGATCTAGCCGCTCTTGAATCGGATGGCCTGGATTAATCGTAGGCTTGATAATTGATCCGGTTAACATCCGACTCAGGTTTGACCCAATATGCTCTAGGTCCAGGAACCTTTCATGCCTACAAAAATAAATCAAGAATTTAGTGGCCAATTAACTCAAATATGTGTAATTTTACATTTAAGTCCAAAATATGAATAAGTTCTAAAACCTAGGCAATTTCACAATTTTGGCAATAAAAACATAGATCAAACAGGGATTTAAGCCACTCAAATGATCAATAAAATGGAATCTATCAACTCTCCCACACTTAACCTTGAGCGTCTCGCGAAAACAGTAAATATGTATCCCCTAGATTTACTTAAGCATAATTAGAAACAAATGAAAATAAATTACCTAGGGTTGTCAATTCTTATAAACCTAAGCTCTATGGATTACTATCTTGTCCTTAAATCAACAACTTAGCCTTTTCATCTATCATGAGTCATTGAGATGAATTTAAATCACTAGCCTTTCAAGGGAAGTTTTGGTGGCTCTCTCTTAAGTTCTAAGTTGGTGATGGAAGTGGAGCTCACTCAAACACATATGCTTCTTGAACTACCATAGGCTTGCTTATTATCTAATCTCCACCATTATTCATGAATAGGATCAACATCTACAAAAACAAATGGAAACATGGAAAATGGTAAGAAATGGAATAAAAATCAAGGAAATGGAAAATTTTTGATGGAGTGGAAGACTTGGTTGTTTAAAAATGTTTCCAATGTGCCTTGCCCCTCTTTACAGTCCTCTAGTGATATCAAAAGTATGGTGGAGTGAAACTTGATTAGATTCCTTTGATTTGGATGAAAACCCCTTCTTTGATTGCCTTGTGCCATTTTTCCCAATTTCGTGCCAACTTTGTTTCTTCCTTGTCTTTTCTGATTTTTCTTTTCTTCTTTTATCTTCTAGCAAGGTCAAAAATGAACTGAAATAAAGCTTTTGATTCGAATGAGGGCACTTCACTGATTTAAAGTACCAAGACTTCAATGGTGTGCCAACTTGCTTCTTCTTTTCTTTTCTTATTTTCTCAAACTGTTTTCTATTTCTTCTCTCTTTTTTTTCTGTGCTCTCTTAATCTTCTAATGGAGCCTTTCAGATCTTGCAAAACTCCAATTCCTTCATATCAGTTGGTATCTTAAAGTAGTCGAGCACTTAAAGAATTCCACTCAAAATTCTGCTTAACAAGTTTAATTTCAGCCCTTTCACTTTCTATTCTGATCAGCAGTTGTTTCGAATTTTCTTTGCATCTTCCTGCATCAGATTCTAGCATCCATTGGTTCTTCTTATACCTTGCAAACTTCTGCATTTTTCTGGTGGGCAGTTAGCATCAAATAGAAATGGAAAGGTTGATCCCAGCTGTTTTGAATTCAGCCCACTGCATCCTTCTTTCTTAATCTGTTTCTTGATCTGAAAAAATCCAATCAATCACATTTCTTCCTCCTTTGATCAGCAATGAATGTGCCTAACAATTTCAGATATATTCCTATACCTACTACTCTGATTTATAGCTTCAAAAACTCAATTAGGTTGCAAGTTGGTACAAACTGCCTTCATAGCATTTACATTGGTTTTCCTCCTTTCATAACTGAATTTCCAGCTTAAGTATCAACTTGCTGCTCTCCAAAACCTCTTGGGCTTCGAGTGGGTTTGTTTTGAGTACTTTTTAGCATCCTTTACAGCAGCCACATTAGTTCCAACTCAATTCATTTGCATTTCAATCCCTGCACTTCCCAGAATTTTTTTATTACTGCACTGCCCAGCAGATTTTTTTTCTTTTCTCTGTTTTTGGCACAAATCTTCTGCCCTGATCCAGATTTTTCTCAGCTTGTATCAGTCTTCACTCAGCCTCATTTCCAGAATTCAATCCAGATTGTCTTCATTTCTAGCATTGGCAGTAATTTCAGCTTCAAGTTAACCAATTTCTGCACACTTGAGCTGGGCACGACAGTTTTTCTGTGTTTTCAGATCTGTCCAGCTCTTGCTGCATTTCATATTCTCTGAGTTCTCCAACAATTAGTATCAATTAGGGCTTGCATCTAATGATAGTGGAAGTTTAGGTGTTCCACTCGAAATGATCTGAGTAGCAAGTCAAGTTTCGAAAACTGCATTGCAAAATTTTTTTCTTTCCTTTATGTTTTGATTTCTTCAGTTTCTGCCACTTGTAAGCTGCTCCCTCTCAAGGTTGAATTCAGCTACACATTGCTGGATTAGGAAGCAGGAATTCAGCTAGAAGTTGGTACAAAACTTCCTTGTATGATATGGTAAACAATTTCTGCCCATATTTCTGTCCAAAACAGCTTTGGGGCTAAATTTGTCTTCAACTTTCTGACTTTTCTGCAAAGAACAGCTGCACTCCGACATTCATACAAAAGGTTGCTGATCTCAAATTCCCAAATTCTTGATACAAGCCTCTTTCGACTCAAGTTATTCTTCTTGGTGCAGATTTTTGGCTTAAATTGAATGGTTGCGTGCCACTTGATCCTTGGCACAGAATTTTCTTCTTTTCTTCTTCATCAACCAATTTGAGCTTGGCCATGTAAACTTGGATCTTCAATTTATAATCAGTAGAATCTAGATGCCTCCATTTGCTTCCATCCTCTTGCTCATTTTCGAAATTCAAATTCAACTCACTTGGCACCTTTTGGCTTCAACTTGGCAAAAAAAAAAAAAAAAAAAAATTCTCGACATGAATTGCATCCTTAATAAAAATTTATTCCAAATCACCAATCACTCCCCCACACTTAAATCTTTGTCCGTCTCGGGCAAAATAGTATCAAGAAAACATCCCAAGCAAATAAATCCATAGACAAAATGGGGTTAAGATTAGAAATAAGGAAAGACAAATAGAATAGACATGATTTTTGCCAAAATTGAGATGGAAAGGTAAACAAGGTGATTAGTCTCTATAGATGTGATCCAATCATTGAAATATGGTTTTGAAAGAACCTAAGCAAGTTCTAGAGTTCAATAACATGTGTGTCACAAATAATAGGCTAATCTCACTAGGTAAAAATAATCCATCTCAAATCCTCAATTAAGAATTTAAAACCAAGTAGTACTCAAGCATCCAAGAATTCATCCATGAACTCAAACCTTAAGTTTTAACAACCAAATTTAATTTATTTTCAAAAGACTCTAAAATGCTATAGAGATAACCTAGAGGGATACTTTTATTTCTACTCATGCAAAAGTGCTAAAAGAAAAGACATGGTATTTACAACGACTATTTATTCAATTTACTCTAGAAAATTTTAATGGGAGTGCAGTCATATTACTAGGAATATGACTGCACTCCCACTAACCTTCTTGTACACACAAGGTTCGTTAGGATTTTGTGGGAAATCAAACTCTTTGATTGTCTCATCAAAACGGATGTTCCAGCTCCTGGATGCTTGCTTCAGTCCATATATGGATCGTCGAAGCTTGCATACTTTGGTTTTATCAACCGATGTGAAACCTTCAGGTTGTATCATGTATACATCCTCAAGCAGGTTTCCATTAAGGAAAGTTGTTTTCACATCCATTTGCCATATCTCATAATCATAATGAGCTGCTATGGCTAGGAGCATCCGAATGGATTTAAGCATAGCTACTGGCGAATAGGTTTCGTCATAATCAATTCCTTGTTTTTGACGATATCCTTTTGCCACTAATCTAGCCTTAAAGGTAACAACATTACCTTCCATGTCAGTTTTCTTCTTGAAAACCCACTTGCACCCTATGGGCTTAATCCCTTCAGGTTGGTTAACCAAGTCCCATACTTGATTTTCGTACATGGAATCCATTTCCGACTTCATGGCTTCAAGCCATTTGTCCCTTTCTGAATTTTTCAGAACATCTTCATAACTGATAGGTTCATCATCGCTTATGAGTAACACGTCATTCGATTCGCTTATAAGAAATCCGTATCTCTCTGGAATATTGGGTGTCCTATCAGACCTACGAAGAGGTGGTGTTGTTTTAGGTTCATAGCTCATCATTATGAGTTATTGGTTGTGGGTCTAGACTAGGTGTCTCTGCAATGTCTATTGGAGTTTCTTGAATTTCATCAAGTTCAATGCCACTCCCACTGTTTTCTTGTAAAAGAAATTCTTTTTCCAGAAATACAGCATGCCTTGAAACAAACACCTTTTGTTCCAAGGTATGATAGAATTGGTAACCCTTCGTTTCCTTAGGGTATCCAATAAATAGACATTTATCAGACTTAGCATCCAATTTGTCTGATATAGTCCGCTTCACATAAGTAGGACAACCCCATATCTTAAGGTGAGTTAAGTGAGGTTTCTTACTATTCCATATCTCATATGGAGTAGTAGAGACTACCTTGGTCGGTACTTTGTTTAGCAAGTAAACAGCTATCTTAAGTGCATAGCCCCAAAAGGATTTTGGAAAAGTTGCATGATTCATCATAGACCTAACCATGTCCATCAAGGTTCGGTTGCGCCTCTCAGATACACCATTATGCTGTGGTGTATATGGCGGAGTCCATTGGGACAATATCCCATTGTCCCTAAGATAATCTTGAAACTCTTGACTTAAGTATTCACCACCTCGATCGGATCGAAGTATCTTAATACTTTTGCCAAGTTGTTTCTCTACTTCATTTCTGAACTCTTTGAATTTCTCAAAAGCTTCAGATTTGTGTTTCATCAAGAACACATACCCGAATCGTGAGTGATCATCGATAAAGGTGATGAAGTAGCTATAGCATCCTTGTGCAAGAGTTGACATTGGTCCACATACATCAGTATGTATTAGACCAAGCAATTCTCCCACTGGATTACCTTTTCCAGAAAAGGGTAATTTGGTCATCTTGCCTTTTAAGCATGATTCGCATGTATCAAATGAACCGGGTTCAAATGATTCCAGAATTCCACATCGGTGTAATTCGGTCATGCGTTTCTTACTTACATGGCCAAGACGGCAATGCTAAGTGTAGGAGTCTATTCAATTATCTATTCGAGCACGTTTGTTGCTAACTTCGATATTGAAAACGTCACTGGATAAATCTAACGTGTAGATACTATTGCACAAAGTTCCATTCCCATAAAGAACACCATTTAAAGTTATGTAACAACAATTGTTACTAAAAGTTAAATGATAACCCTTTTCATTCAAACATGAAATAGATACAATGTTCTTTATTAACGAAGGCACAAAATAACAATTATCCAATTCTAAGACACGTCCAGTGGGGAGCTTTAGCAAATATATTCCGATGGCAATAGCAGCAATCTTTGCTCCATTTCCAACTCGCAAATTTGCTTCTCCTTTGACGAGTTTTCTTCTATTCCTTAGCCCCTGTATGTCATTCCATATATGTGAGCTACACCCAGTATCAAGTACCCAGGTATTTGAGGAAATAGAGTGACATTCAATAACGAAGATACCTGAAGAGGATGGGGCATCGGATGCCTTATTCTTCAAGGACTCAAGATAAATCTTGCAGTTTCTTCGCCAGTGACCCTCCTTGCCACAATGATGGCAAGTTCCTTTTGGTTTCTTTTCAGTCTTTTTGGCCTTTTTCTTCTTTCCTTTATTCTGTTCTTTGGCCTTCCTCTTAGAACCTTTCTTCGAGGAACCAACTAACAGTACCGTCTTTTGATCCGAGTTTACAGAAGGCTCCACAGTCTTCAGCAGGTTGAGCAACTGAGGAATGGTAGTCTCTAGTTTGTTCATCCGATAGTTCATCACAAATTGTGAATAACTTTTGGGCAAACAACTCAGAATTAAGTCAATACTTAGTTCATGATCCATTGTAAAACCGAGTGTGCTCAGTCGCTCAATGTACCCCAACATCTTTAACACAAACTACGAGGCAGAAGTGCCTTCCTGCATCTTAGTGGTGAAGAGGAGTCTGGAGACTTCGAACCTTTCGGATCTCGCCTGCTCTTCAAACTGTTGGGACCGGGTGCATGTCGCCAAGGATACGAGTTCGTAAAATTTTAAATTTTTACGTGCAGCGGAAGAATTTGCATAAAATAATTTCCTAAATTATTTTAACTTCGTATCTAGCATGCAACCTTACATTGTGTTGACATAATCATAAAATAAAACTTTGTAGAAAAGTAAACAAATTTACCAAGTACCTCTCGTAACTCGAAGTAAGGGACGAGATCCAACCGTAGCGTCCCTTGGAAGCTCCGCCTCTATTCGCGTCCACGCCGAGTTCTCTTCGGGATGACTTCGCAAAGTCACGAGTTTTGTGCCGACGAGAACTACTAGATTCTCGGAAGGCACAACTAGATGAACAAGAGAGGAAAGATAGGAAACTAACCAACGAAGTAACGGAATCGAATTCCGAGAAGAGAGGAGTCGCTATCCGCTTCTTCTTCTTCGTGTTCGGGTTCTCCTTCTTCTTCTTGAAGCTCACGGCCTCCTCCAAGGAGTCCTTTGTGCGCCGGCCCTAATCCTCTAGGGTGGGCGCCGGCCCTAGGCAAGAGAGGGAGAGGGAGAGGAGAAGAGATTAAGAGAGAGAGGGAGAGAATAATTAATCTCTTGATTAATTGATTGGAATAAGGGCTAGCCTTTGGTTCCTTTATATAGTAGCAACTCCTTTGCTAAGTCTCCCTCTAAACCGAATTAACGGAATTAGTTATAAGAAATTTATCTTATAAATTTTCTTATTAATTATTCCGTTTAAACCGAGTCTTTATCATAAACCAATTTATAATAAAACTAATTCTTCTTCTCTTTAAATTATGGAATAAATTTTTATAAGAAATTTATAAACTTTCTTATTATGGAAAAATCAATTCATAATTAATTTTATAAAATTAAAATAAACCAATTCATGGATTATTTTAATCTTCCATAAAAGAATAAATTTCTATAAATTTTATTTATATAAATTTCTTTATACAAATTTATTTATCCATAATTTATAAAATAAATCGCACTAGATTCATTTTATTAATTAAACCAAAATTAATTGGTTTTCTCCTCTTTATTGGCCGGCCACCAAAGGGGGGGTTAACACCCTCTTTGGTCGACCAAAACCAACCCGAACCGCCGCGAATTAAACTCATTTAATTCGCCCAAAAAGCCTTCAAAAGACTTAGCCATTTTTAGCTTCCATTGCGCCTCTGATTAACTCAGATTTGACTTATTTCTCTTGATCAGAAAATCCAATTTTCAACTTGTTTTAAATCCCTCGGATTACTCGTAGTGCGTGTGACTAAATAGGCTTTCGATTTATGTTGGCCGTCTATAATCAACTAATTATAGAACGATCATGAGTGGCACCTAGTAGTACATCATGATCCCCAATTAATCGAAAGATCAACGGTTTGACCTCAGAAGAAATTATTTTGAAATCCTTCAGCAGCTCTAATGAATCGTGCCTCATTCCCTTCACCACCTTATACCCACTTGGTTCAGGACACGGTCTATGGTGTCAGTCCCCACTAGGCTGACTACGTCACACCTAGCCCAAGTAGTGTCTTTCTCGTCCTTTGGATTTCTAATTACTCTCATGTATTTAAGAGACTCGCACTCTTAACATGATATACTCTGGCCAGAGGTTTTTGAGTAACAATCCGACGATAGGCCTGGTTATACATCTCCTCGCAAGGAGTGGTGAATCCTTTGTAGGCTGTTCAAACATCTTCGGGCACTTTGGCTTATACCCAATCATCCTGGGTCCACACCTCCTTGGAGATGCTTGCTTAAGATGTTAAAGTATAAGTCTCCATGACCAAGATGACTTGAACACCGCAAGTCAAAGGAACATCGCACTTAAGCTGCAGTAAGAACTTCATTGACATATCTATATAGATAACCATATGAAGTTTTACAGCTAGTCACTCCAATGAACTAGTTCCCTTAACTAGCATCCATGTTTATCTCCGGACATCCCAATGTCACCAGCCAGTGAGAATCAGCTGATTAGAGAATAACCCATGCTAGTCTCAACAGAATTGATAGTGTCCGTTTTTATCAATTCATCGACTAGGGATATTTTCAATACTTCACATTTGCACATGTAGAGATAATCACAAGTTGTGATCCCATCACAAATTCTCTTATGCTGTGAGTTGTATTGCGGACATTCAGTATATGAGTTTAAGATCCCAATCAAATACACAAACATGTATACTCAAATAGTGAATTATCATTTATTAAAATAAATGTTTACAATCATAAGGCGATTGCCTTAGGACACTTCTCTCATATCACTAACAAACTCCCACTTGGCCTAATGCCAATCGCTACGGTATCCAATACCATAGGCTCTAACATGTCCCTCAAACTTGCTTTGAGGCAAGGCCTTAGTTAAAGGATCCGCTATATTCCTTTCAGTGGGAACCCTCTCAATTTGTATGTCATTCCTACTTATAATCTCTCTGATCAGATGATAGCGTCGAAGCACGTGTTTGGATCGCTGATGAGACCTTGGTTCCTTTGCTTGTGCAATAGCTCCATTGTTGTCGCAGTAAACCGGCACTGCTTCATCAATGGTTGGAACCACGCCAAGTTCGGAGACGAACTTCTTGATCCAGACTGCTTCCTTTGCTGCTTCCGAAGCTGCGATATATTCCGCTTCCGTTGTGGAATCCGCTACGGTGTCTTGTTTGGAACTTTTCCGACTTACTGCGCCTCCATTCAAAGTAAATACGTATCCAGACTGTGATTTGGAGTCATCCTTATCTGTCTGGAAACTGGCATCTGTATACCCACGTATTACCAGATCTCCTTCTCCATATATTAGGAACACATCCTTAGTTCTTCTTAAGTACTTAAGGATTGTCTTGACAGCCACCCAATGATCCATTCCTGGATCAGACTGGTATCTGCTCGTGACGCTCAGAGCATACGATACATCGGCCTAGTACATAACATAGCATACATGATAGATCCTATTGCGGATGCATAGGGAATCTTATTCATGCTAATCCTCTCGTCTTTTGTGCGCGGACACATAGACTTCGAAAGGTTGATCCCATGCCTGATGGGAAGGTAACCTTTCTTGGATTCCGACATGCTAAACCTTTTTAGCACTCGGTCTATATATGTAGACTGCGAAAGACCAAGCAACCATTTTGATCTATCTCTATAGATTCTAATCCCAAGGATATAGGTTGCTTCTCCCAGGTCTTTCATGGAGAAAGTTTTGGACAACCAAATTTTAACTGTCTGTAAGACTGATATATTGTTTCCTATAAGTAAGATGTCATTGACATATAATACTAGGAATACGACTGCACTCCCACTAACCTTCTTGTACACACAAGGTTCGTCAGGATTTTGTGAGAAATCAAACTCTTTGATTGTCTCATCAAAACGGATGTTCCAACTCCAAGATGCTTGCTTCAGTCCATATATGGATCGTCGAAGCTTGCATACCTTGGTTTTATCAACCGATGTGAAACCTTCAGGTTGTATCATGTATACATCCTCAAGCAGGTTTCCGTTAAGGAAAGCTGTTTTCACATCCATTTGCCATATCTCATAATCATAATGAGCTGCTATGGCTAGGAGCATCCGAATGGATTTAAGCATAGCTACTGGCAAGTAGGTTTCGTCATAATCAATTCCTTGCTTTTGACGATATCCTTTTGCCACTAATCTAGCCTTAAAGATAACTACATTACCTTCCATGTCGGTTTTCTTCTTGAAAACCCACTTGCACCCTATGGGCTTAATCCCTTCAGGTGGGTTAACCAAGTCCCATACTTGGTTTTCATACATGGAATCCATTTCCGACTTCATGGCTTCAAGTCATTTGTCCCTTTCTGAACTTTTCAGAACATCTTCATAACTGATAGGTTTGTCATCGCTAATGAGCAACACGTCGTTCGATTCACTTACGAGAAATCCGTATCTCTATGGAATGTTGCGTGTCCTATCAGACCTACGAAGAGGTGGTGTAGTTTTAGGTTCAACTGATAGCTCATCACTATGAATTATCGGTTGTGGGCCTAGACTAGGTGTCTCTGTGATGTCTATTGGAGTTTCTTGAACTTCATCAAGTTCAATCCCACTCCCACTGTTTTCTTGTAAAAGAAACTCTTTCTCTAGAAATACAGCATGCCTTGAAACAAACACCTTTTGTTCCAAGGGATGATAGAATTGGTAACCCTTCGTTTCCTTAGGGTATCCAATAAATAGACATTTATCAGACTTAGCATCCAATTTGTCTGATACAACCCGCTTCACATAAGCAGGACAACCCCATATCTTAAGGTGAGTTAAGTGAGGTTTCTTACTATTCCAGATCTCATATGGAGTAGTAGAGACTACCTTGGTCGGGACTCTGTTTAGCAAGTAAACAGCTGTCTTAAGTGCATAGCCCCAAAAGGATTTTGGAAGAGTTGCATGATTCATCATAGACCTAACCATGTCCATCAAGGTTCGGTTGCGCCTCTCAGATACACCATTATGCTGTGGTGTATACGGCGGAGTCCATTGGGACAATATCCCATTGTCCCTAGATAATCTTGAAACTCTTGACTTAAGTATTCACCACCTCGATCGGATCGAAGTATCTTAATACTTTTGCCAAGCTGTTTCTCTACTTCATTTCTGAACTCTTTGAATTTCTCAAAGGCTTCAGATTTGTGTTTCATCAAGAACACATACCCGAATCGTGAGTGATCATCGATGAAGGTGATGAAGTAGCTATAGCCTCCTTGTGCAAGAGTTGACATTGGTCCACATACATCGGTATGTATTAGACCAAGCAATTCTCCCACTAGATTACCTTTTCCGGAAAAGGGTAATTTGGTCATCTTGCCTTTTAAGCATGATTCGCATGTATCAAATGAACCGGGTTCAAATGATTCCAAAATTCCACATCGGTGTAATTCGGTCATGCGTTTCTTACTTATATGGCCAAGACGACAGTGCCACGTGTAGGAGTCTATTCGATTATCTATTCGAGCACGTTTGTTGCTAACTTCGATATTGAAAACGTCACTGGATAAATCTAACGTGTAGATGCCATTGCACAAAGTTCCATTCCCATAAAGAACGTCATTTAAAGTTATATAACAACAATTGTTACTGAAAGTTAAATGATAACCTTTTTCATTCAAACATGAAATAGATACAATGTTCTTTATTAACGAAGGAACAAAATAACAATTATCCAATTCTAAGACACGTCCAGTGGGGAGCTTTAGCAAATATGTTCCGATGGCAACAGCAGCAATCTTTGCTCCGTTTCCAACTCGCAAATTCGCTTCTCCTTTGATGAGTCTTCTTCTATTCCTTAGCCCTTGTATGTATTACATATATGTGAGCTACACCCAGTATCAAGTACCCAAGTGTTTGAGGAAATAGAATGACATTCAATAACGAAGATACTTGAAGAGGATGGGGCATCGGATGCCTTCTCTTCAAGGACTCAAGATAAACCTTGCAGTTTCTTCTCCAGTGACCCTCCTTTCACAGTGATGGCAAGTGCCTTTTAGGGTATTTTCAGTCTTTTTGGCCTTTTTCTTCTTTCCCTTATTCTGTTCTTGGCCTTCCTCTTAGAACCTTTCTTCGAGGAACCAACTAACAGTACCGTCTTTTGATCCTGCTTCACAGAAGGCTCTACAGTCTTCAGCAGGTTGAGCAACTCAGGAAACTGGTCTGGAGTTGTGTTTTCAGGAGGACGGTTGGGAAGTTGATCTTCAAGGACATAAGCAAGCTTCTCTGCCTTGAGGACTATCCTTAGGTTTCGAAGCCAGTCCATGAAGTTTGGCCCAGTCAGTTTATTGGTGTCCAAAATGGAACGCAAGTTTAAGAAGACATGATCGAGTGATTATCCTAGAAATACAAATTGAGATTATGTGAGAAGAATGATTAAAGAATGTATCAATATACATAAATTAAATCCTATTTATTTTTCAAATTGAATAACCCTTATTATCAATTCGGGAGATCGTAGGAACATCTCCAAATAGGTTGATATCCAACCATAGATAAGAACCACCATGGCTGTGGCCATCAAGTTTTCTTAGCTATGAAGGTAGGTAATTATACCGATTACATATCACATATATGTAACTATCACATTATGCTATCAACTAATTGAATGTTTGCATAAATCATTGGGTTGTTAACTCATTAACAAGTATGCATCATATACATAGCACCCAACTGCACCTCTCTTTACATCGACCTTGGCTGTGGCACAACAAATCGATGCTCCAAGCTTAAGGCTGACCCATTAATCAAGAAATAGTTTTAATATGGTTGGAGCTCATTCAACCGTTTAGTCAGGCTTGGATGTGTCCAACAACCAAAACTAAGGATTGACCTCTGACTCCAACTATATTATTCATAAACTAATTCATGGTTTGAACATGTTGAGGTTCAAGTCGGGCATGGATGTGTCCATCAACCCAACGAGAAACAAAACTCCGATTTTAACCATATTAATGGAAGGTGTTGCCTTAATATTTTGTAAGGGGTTTTTGGGTCTCATCTTTTCTAAGCACATTCATGACATAGAATTATGTCATGACTAACGATTTCCTTAATAAAGTATGTATGTGACTTAAGTTATCAAGTCTCATTAATTGAATTAGGAACCGGATTTCCTAATTCCAATTTCATACTTAATTAAAGGAATTGCTTTGGGAAACAATTTCCTAAATTGTCATAATTAATTTCGGAAATAATATGTTCAAGACTTTGATTTCTCTAAATCAAAACTTATTAAATTAAGAGACAATTCCCTTAATTCAACCACATATTATTTTCATGAAAATCTCATTTAAGAAACTCTATAGGAAACCATTTTCCTAATTAATTTTGGAGACAACAATATGTAAGAGCATCACCTCTTCAACATATTTTATTCATGGATTTAATTAATTACAACAAATTATTTTCTAAGGGTGGCTCCCCGAGGCTCAGATACCCAAAGAAAAGTAATGTGTTGTAAATCAATTGGACGGCTCCCCGAGGCTCAATCCAAATCAAACATGACAATTTCAATTAAAAATTGGGAAATTAAATTACAACAACTAACTTTAAATTGGACGGCTCCCCGAGGCTCAATCCAAAATAAAGAATTTTGTTGTCAATTTAAAAACCAATTCAAATTTAATTGTCCATTAACTGTCCATGAATTTGTCTAGACTTTCTCAAAAGAAAGTGCCCAAAATTGCGAGATTTCAAAATGATTTTTCAGAATAATTGTAAGTTTCTGGTAAAAAGAAAACTTACATATTTCCAAAAATTGGAAAATTTCTAAAATAGAAAAATTTCCAAAATTGGAAAGTTTCCAAAGATGGGAAGTTTTCACAATTATTATAAAATTTCAGAAACTAGAAAATTTCAAACGTTTGCGAAATTTCATGAGGATTTCCAAACTTTGAAATTTCTAAATCTAAAATCTATTATAATTTGAAAGTTTCCATAATTGAAAATTTTTTCCGAAATTGAGATCATGACAAAGTGTTCCGTAAAACAATTATATGATAATGTCGAACACTAACTGGCTCTGATACCACTGTTGGGACCGGGTGCATGTCGCCAAGGATACGAGTTCGTAAAATTTTAAATTTTTACGTGCAGCGGAAGAATTTGCATAAAATAATTTCCTAAATTATTTTAACTTCGTATCTAGCATGCAACCTTACATTGTGTTGACATAATCATAAAATAAAACTTTGTAGAAAAGTAAACAAATTTACCAAGTACCTCTCGTAACTCGAAGTAAGGGACGAGATCCAACCGTAGCGTCCCTTGGAAGCTCCGCCTCTATTCGCGTCCACGCCGAGTTCTCTTCGGGATGACTTCGCAAAGTCACGAGTTTTGTGCCGACGAGAACTACTAGATTCTCGAAAGGCACAACTAGATGAACAAGAGAGGAAAGATAGGAAACTAACCAACGAAGTAACGGAATCGAATTCCGAGAAGAGAGGAGTCGCTATCCGCTTCTTCTTCTTCGTGTTCGGGTTCTCCTTCTTCTTCTTGAAGCTCACGGCCTCCTCCAAGGAGTCCTTTGTGCGCCGGCCCTAATCCTCTAGGGTGGGCGCCGGCCCTAGGCAAGAGAGGGAGAGGGAGAGGAGAAGAGATTAAGAGAGAGAGGGAGAGAATAATTAATCTCTTGATTAATTGATTGGAATAAGGGCTAGCCTTTGGTTCCTTTATATAGTAGCAACTCCTTTGCTAAGTCTCCCTCTAAACCGAATTAACGGAATTAACGGAATTAGTTATAAGAAATTTATCTAATAAATTTTCTTATTAATTATTCCGTTTAAACCGAGTCTTTATTATAAACCAATTTATAATAAAACTAATTCTTCTTCTCTTTAAATTATGGAATAAATTTTTATAAGAAATTTATAAACTTTCTTATTATGGAAAAATCAATTCATAATTAATTTTATAAAATTAAAATAAACCAATTCATGGATTATTTTAATCTTCCATAAAAGAATAAATTTCTATAAATTTTATTTATATAAATTTCTTTATACAAATTTATTTATCCATAATTTATAAAATAAATCGCACTAGATTCATTTTATTAATTAAACCAAAATTAATTGGTTTTCTCCTCTTTATTGGCCGGCCACCAAAGGGGGGGTTAACACCCTCTTTGGTCGGCCAAAACCAACCCGAACCGCCGCGAATTAAACTCATTTAATTCGCCCAAAAAGCCTTCAAAAGACTTAGCCATTTTTAGCTTCCATTGCGCCTCTGATTAACTCAGATTCGACTTATTTCTCTTCATCAGAAAATTCAATTTTCAACTCGTTTTAAATCCCTCGGATTACTCGTAGTGCGTGTGACTAAATAGGCTTTCGATTTATGTTGGCCGTCTATAATCAACTAATTATAGAACGATCATGAGTGGCACCTAGTAGTACATCATGATCCCCAATTAATCGAAAGATCAACGGTTTGACCTCAGAAGAAATTATTTTGAAATCCTTCAGCAGCTCTAATGAATCGTGCCTCATTCCCTTCACCACCTTATACCCACTTGGTTCAGGACACGGTCTATGGTGTCAGTCCCCACTAGGCTGACTACGTCACACCTAGCCCAAGTAGTGTCTTTCTCGTCCTTTGGATTTCTAATTACTCTCATGTATTTAAGAGACTCGCACTCTTAACATGATATACTCTGGCCAGAGGTTTTTGAGTAACAATCCGACGATAGGCCTGGTTATACATCTCCTCGCAAGGAGTGGTGAATCCTTTGTAGGCTGTTCAAACATCTTCGGGCACTTTGGCTTATACCCAATCATCCTGGGTCCACACCTCCTTGGAGATGCTTGCTTAAGATGTTAAAGTATAAGTCTCCATGACCAAGATGACTTGAACACCGCAAGTCAAAGGAACATCGCACTTAAGCTGCAGTAAGAACTTCATTGACATATCTATATAGATAACCATATGAAGTTTTACAGCTAGTCACTCCAATGAACTAGTTCCCTTAACTAGCATCCATGTTTATCTCCGGACATCCCAATGTCACCAGCCAGTGAGAATCAGCTGATTAGAGAATAACCCATGCTAGTCTCAACAGAATTGATAGTGTCCGTTTTTATCAATTCATCGACTAGGGATATTTTCAATACTTCACATTTGCACATGTAGAGATAATCACAAGTTGTGATCCCATCACAAATTCTCTTATGCTGTGAGTTGTATTGCGGACATTCAGTATATGACTTTAAGATCCCAATCAAATACACAAACATGTATACTCAAATAGTGAATTATCATTTATTAAAATAAATGTTTACAATCATAAGACGATTGCCTTAGGACACTTCTCTCATATCACTAACACAAACAACTCATGAAGATGGAAGATGATGGTATAAGCATCCATATGCTCATGCTGCTTTTGCAGCTCAGGTATCATAGAGGCTAGCATGATGCAACTCGCAAGTTCAGAATCGGTCACATGTTTCTGATAGGCCACTAGCTGGTCTGGAGTTGCACCTTCTGGAGGATGGTTGGGAAGTTGATCTTCAAGGACATAGGCAAGCTTCTCTGCCTTGAGGACTATCCTCAGGTTTCGAAGCTAGTCCATGAAGTTTGACCTAGTCAGTTTATTGGTGTCCAAAATGGAACACAAATTCAGAGAAGACATGATTGAGTGATTATCCTAGAAATACAAATTGAGCTTATGTGAGAAGAATGATTAAAGAATGTATCAACATACATTAATAAAAAATCCTATTTATTTTTCAAATTGAATAACCCTTTTTATCAATTCTGGAGATCGTAGGAACAACTCCAAATAGGTTGATATCCAACCATAGATAAGAACCACCATGACTGTGGCCATCATGTTTTTCTTATCTATGAAGGTAGGTAATTATACCGATTACATATCACATATATGTAACTATCACTTTATGCTATCAACTAATTGAATGTTTGCATAAATCATTGGGTTGTTAACTCATTAACAAGTATGCAACAATATACATAGCACCCAACTGCACCTCTCTTTACATTGACCTTGGCTGTGGCACAACAAATCGATGCTCCAAGCTTAAGGCTGACCCATTAATCAAGAAATAGTTTTAATATGGTTGGAGCTCATTCAACCGTTTAGTCAGGCTTGGATGTGTCCAACAACCAAAACTAAGGATTGACCTCTGACTCCAACTATATTATTCATAAACTAATTCCATGGTTTGAATATGTTGAGATTCAAGGCGGTCATGGATGTGTCCATCAACCCAAATGAGAAACAAAACTCCGATTCTAACCATATTAATGAAAGGTGTTGGCCTTAATATTTTGTAAGGGGTTTTGGGTCTCATCCTTTCTTTTCTAAGCACATTCATGACATATAATTATGTCATGACTAACGATTTCCTTAATAAAGTATGTATGTGACTTAATTTATCAAATCTCATTAATTGAATTAGGAATCGGATTTCCTAATTCTAATTTGATACTTTATTGAAGGAATTGTTTTGGGAAACAATTTCCTAAATTGTCATAATAAATTTCGGAAATAATATGTTTTAAGACTTTGATTTCTCTAAATCAAATCTTATTAAATTAAGAGACAATTCCCTTAATTCAACCACATATTATTTTCATGAAAATCTCATTTAAGAAAACTCTGTAGGAAACCATTTTCCTAATTAATTTTGGAGACAACAATATGTAAGAGCATCACCTCTTAAATCAAATTTTCAAGATTTGATCACATATTTTATTCATGGATTAATTAATTACAACAAATTGTTTTCTAAGGGTGGCTCCCCGAGGCTTAGATACCCAACGAAAAGTAATTTGTCATAAATCCAATTTGGACGGCTCCCCGAGGCTCAATCCAAATTAAACATGACAATTTTATTCAAAATGGGAAATTAAATTACAACAACTAACTTTAAATTGGACGGCTCCCCGAGGCTCAATCCAAAATAAAGAATTTTGTTAATAATTTAACACCATTCGAATTTAATTGTCAATTAATGATCCATAAATTTGTCTAGACTTTCTTAAAAGAAAGTGCCCAAAATTGCGAGATTTCATAATAGGTTTTCAGAATAATTGTAAGTTTCTGGTACAAAGAAAACATACATATTTCCAAAATTGGAAAATTTCTAAAATAGAAAATTTCCAAAATTGGAAAGTTTCCAAAGATGGGAAGTTTTCATAATTATCATAAAATTTCAGAAACTAGGATATTTCAAACGTTTGCGAAATTTCATGAGGATTTCCAAACTTTGAAATTCCTAAATCTAAAATTTATAATAATTGGAAAATTTCCATAATTGAAAATTTTTCCATAATTGAGATTATAACAAAGTTTTCTGCAAAACAATTATATGATTATGTCGAACACTAACCGGCTCTGATACCATTTTTGGGACCGGGTGCATGTTGACAAGGATACGGGTTCGTAAATTTTAAAATATTTACGTGCAGCGGAAGAATTAGCATAAATAATTTTCTTAAATTATTTTCAACCACGTATCTAGCATGCAACCTTATGATGTGTGGACATGATCATAAATTAAAATTTTGCGAAAAGTAAACTAATTTACTTCAATACCTCACGTAACTCGAAGTAAGGGACGAGATCCAACCGTAGCGTCCCTTGGAAGCTCCGCCTCTATTCGCGTCCACGCCGAGTTCTCTTCGGGATGACTTTGCAAAGTCACGAGTTTTGTGCCGACGAGAACTACTAGATTCTCTAAAGGCACAACTAGAAGATCAAGAGAGAAGAAAGGAAACTAACCACCAAGAAACGGAATCTAAATTCCGGGAAGGAAGGAGTTGCGATCCGCTTCTTCTTCTTCTTGGTTGGCTTCTCCTTGGTGATGATGACCCACGGCAACCTCAAGGGAGGGTGGTGCGTCGGCCCTAGGGTGGATGTGCGCCGGCCCTAGGAGGAAAGGAGAAGGAGAGGGAGAGATTAAGAGAGAGGGAGGGAGAGAGTTAATCTCTTGATTACTCTATTAAGGAATTCAAGCCTAGCCTTGGTTCCTTTATATAGTATCCACTCCCTTGCCAAGTCTCCCCTTTAACGGAATTTTTCATAAGAAATTTATCCTATAAATTTTCTTATGAATTATTCCGTTTAAGCCAAGTTTTATTATAACTAACTTTATAATAAAACAAATACATCTCTCCTTTTATTATGGAATAAATTTTACAAGAAATTTATAAATTTTCTGTATTATGGAAAAATCAATTCATAATTGATTTTATAAAATTAAAATAAACCATTCCATGGATCATTTTAATTTCCATAAAAAGAATAAATTTCTATAAATTTCTTTATATAAATTTCTTTATACAAATTTATTTATCCATAATTTATAAAACAAATCGCGCTAGATTTATTTTATTAATTAAACCAAATAAATTGGTTTCACCCCATTGCTTTGGCCGGCCAAACCAAAGAGGGTTGGCACCCTCTTTGGCTGGCCAAACCGAGCCGAACCCATCGCGAATTAAACTCATTTAATTCTCCCAATAAGCCTTCAAAAGTCTTAGCCATTTTAAGCTTCCTTTGCGCCTCTGATTAACTCAGATTCGTCTTATTTCTCTTGATCGAAAAATCCAATTTTTAACTCGCTTTATCGCTCGGATTACTCGTAGTGTGTGTGACTAAATAGGCTTTCGATTTATGTTGGCCGTCTATAATCAACTAATTATAGAATGATCATGAGTGGCACCTAGTAGTACATCATAACCCCCAATTAATCGAAAGATCAACGATTGACCTCAAAAGTTATTCTGAAACCCTTCAGCAGCTCTAATGAATCGTGCCCCATTCCCTTCACCATCTTATACCCACTTGGTTCAGGACATGGTCTGTGTGTGTCAATCCCCACTAGGATGACTACGTCACACCTAGCCCAAGTAGTGTCTTCCTCGTCCTTTGTATTTCTAATTACTCTCATGTATTTAAGAGACTCATACTCCAAATATGATATGCTCTGGCCAGAGGCTTTGAGTAACAATCCGACGATAGGCCTGGGTATACATCTCCTCGCAAGGAGTGGTGAATCCTTTGTAAGCTGTTCAAACATCTTCGGGCACTTCGGCTTATACCCAATCATCCTGGGTCCACACCTCCTTGGAGATGCTTGCTTAAGATGTTAAAGTATAAGTCTCCATGACCAAGATGACTTGAACACAGCGAGTCAAAGGAACATCGCACTTAAGCTGCAGTAAGAACTTCATTGACATATCTATATAGATTTCCATATGAAGTTTTACAGCTAGTCACTCCAATGAACTAGTTCCCTTAACTAGCATCCATGTTTATCTCCGGACATCCCAATGTCACTAGCCAGTGAGAATCAGCTGATTAGAGAATAACCCATGCTAGTCTCAACAGAATTGATAGTGTCCGTTTTTATCAATTCATCGACTAGGGATATTTTCAATACTTCACAATTGCACATGTAGAGATAATCACTAGTTGTGATCCCATCACAAATTCTCTTATGCTGTGAATTGTATTGCGGACATTCAGTAGATGAGTTTAAGATCCCAATCAAATACACAAACATGTATACTCAAATAGTGAATTATCATTTATTAAAATAAATGTTTACAATCATAAGGCGATTGTCTTAGGACACTTCTCTCATATCACTAACAGATAGAAACTGAATTGGGGTAGATTTAGTGTATGAAATCTAAGTATGATAAGATTTAATTTTTGAAAAGTCCCAAAAATGAGTTTGGGTTAAGGGCACGCAAGGTGCTCGATGAAAGTCCCAAGTAAGAAAGGTAAAGGTGTTAAGTGCAAAAATTCATTCAAAAGTAAGATAGTTTGATACGTATGAGTATTATAGTAAGAAAGTATTTTATTTTCGTAAAGTTACATGTACCGGGCAAATGGAAGGCCCACAGAAAGTTAGAAAGAAGCTCTAATAGGGTACGGTGGCTAGCTACCCCGAAACCTATTAGAGAAGCGCGCAATTGGTACATTGATACTATGGTACCATGTCAAGGCCTGAGGAAAGTTGATTATTATTTTCAAGTATATAAGTATTTGCAAGTGTTTGTCAGTTTTAAGTGCGTGCCTTTATTTCATATGTTGACATTGATACATTGCAAGCATGTTAAAGAGTAAGGGTAAGGAAGTTGTGTTTTAATGTATGAGCATGTGAAGATGCAGGTGTTTTAAAGCAAGTAATGTTTTCAAGCATGAATTGAGCATGATAAGTATATGAAAGTTTTCCCATGTGCATGTATTTTGGAAGCAAGCATTCTTTGAAATGAGCATGTTTATTATCGATAGCATGGATTTGTGAGTTAGGATTTACTTACTAAGTAATGTGCTTATTAGTTGCATTCCTTCTATTGCAGATAAAGGCAAAGAAAAAACCATAAATTATGGAGGCGACCAGGACTTGCATTGATGCTCAGTGGTGGTGGAACCGTGGAAGAGATCCATTGGGTTAAGGCTTAGAGGCAATTTCTGAAGTTTAGAAACTTGTGATTTGGTGTTTTGGATTGGTAGAACGTAATGATTTTGTGTAAACTTTGCATAGAGACAAGGTTGAGTACAAAACTCTAGTATAACTTTAATATTTAATATTTTGATTGGTAAAATGTGAACATTGTGTTTAACTTCCGCAAAGATTCTAATTTCAAGTCATTAGATTTGTTTTGAGTTGCTACGATGTTTATACAACTAGTACAGAGTATATGAATGAAGTTATGTCTTTGTATGTCTTGAAAGTATATGATTTGTGTATGTCTTTAGCACGATTTTGATTGGTGAAGTCAAAGGTTAAGGTTAAGTGAGTAAAGTTAAAGGTAGTTGATAACCGTTTTTGTCATGTTACGGTTTTAAATACAATTTAATTATCGAACTCCTCTACACTAATGTAGCATAAAGTAACTCGAGTCGTCTCCCAACGAATGTAGTTGGTGCATGATAATTCTCAGAATCGTATTTTATTACTTTTGGGTTTTGGATATGAACTGGGTTTTGGGTTTGAACGTTAATACTACGAAAAGAAATGACAAAGCAGGTATGAAATCTAGCCTAATTAAGGAAAGACAGTACAGGTAATGAAATCTAATTTAACCCGACTACAATTGCGGTAAAGAAAGGAACAACTAGAAATTAAGCATCAACAAAACTAAACTTGGAACAAAACCTACAGCATTAAAGAAATCTAATCTAACCTAACTTAACTTGACAAGGAAACACAAGGCAACATTAAGGAAGCAATCATGGAAATAGAGCATTAATGAAACTTAACCTAATCTTACATAATTGCATACTTAAACGTAAGAAAAACTTGAAACATTCAATTAATAAAACGTACCAAAAATCTAAGCAGAGAAAATGCGAAATTAAACTAAAACATTTGATTGGGGCATTTCATCGAACACATGGTGAGCATGTATAAAGATAAAATGGGTGTATGCCATTCTAAAACATAGAAGATCAAACTTAATACAAGCATTAGCATCCATATTCGAGAATCAACAAGGAATACATAACCACCAAAATTAATGAAACTAATCACAGAATTGCTGCCGAATTGGGTTCTGCCGAAGCTGGGAATTGCTGAAGATGAAGTCAGCCGGCTGAGGAAAACCTGGCTGCCGGATCTTGCTGTGAAGAAATGAGCTGCTGGGAATTGAGAAGTGTGAAAACAAATTGCTGGAAAACCAATTGTTGGAAGAACATTACTGGAAGAAATCTACTACTCGGCCCTATGAAGCAGAACCAGGCTTGGAAAAGCAGAAACCGTGAAGAAATTGCTGTAAGGAAGAAAATTGCTGTAAAGAAAACAAAGCTGCGAAGAAACTAAATTCAGGGAATGAAGCTGCTGGAATTAAAGCATGTGAAGAACTCCTATGAAGGGTAAACTGCGGCCGTGGAGTGGGTGAAATGAAGAACACCAGCTAAGGTTCGGAACCCCTGAAACCTAGCTGTGGTCGTCGGCTGTGGTGATGGAGAAGAAGGCGGATGGAGTTGATCGGATCGAGTCGGGAACCCCTCAAACTAGGTTGATCGAAGCTCCGGCGGTGAAGGTGGATGAACGAGTCGGGAACCCCTCAAACTCGGTTGATCGAAGCTCCGACCGACTAGGGTTGGAACCCCTAACCCTAGTTGCGGCGACGATGAAGATGGAGGAGGAGAAGAATCGCCGCGAGCAGCCTGCGTGTGGAGTCCGATCCCCAACAACGGCGCCAAAAATTTGATGGACCCAAACTAGCTGTCACGAATGTGTGGGTCTCAAATTTAAATATGAATAAATGCTGGAAACCCTTTTTGTAATCAAAATATGAAAACGTAGTAAAGGGGTCACAGGTCGTATTTTTCCTAGGGACTAGTTGATGTTGTGTTTGATTCGAGCTCGTGTTTATGTGTCGTTGATATTTTTGGGTTTCAATTAAATTTTGGGTTTGGGTTCAATTATATATGATGACACTATAAAAAGAAAGAAAACTTACATCAATGAATCAAACAAGGGCAATGCAATTTGTGCACTTAACCAATGAGAAGCTTAATCAACCAACGCACTTATCCAATTCCGGAAAACAAATCTGATATCGAATTGCAATTCGAACTGCTAAACAGATTAATAAAACAATGCTGTAATTTGATTGAAACTAAAGCCGCATTCACTTGATACAACTTGCCAAAACAAAACTAACTACCGAAATTAACTGGATACTAGCAAATAACTTTGACACAACCAATTAACTGCAGAATTTAGCAACTAATGGATTCGGAAACGAATGAATGTGAAACAGAAATTCGGAGCCAAAACTGATATGCAAAAATTGCAATTGCTGATCAAATGTTGAAACTAACAATGCATGCTGAATAAACTACAAGGTGTGTTAATCATGATCCAAGTCAGACATGAGGCTGCACTTGATACACTATCGGAATTACTAAAGTGAAACTGCAGAGATTAAAACTAAATGGCAGATTGGGCATTTAGGAATGCAGAAATGAGGACTGCAAAAATATGAATTCAGAAATAATTCATTGATGCAAGGAACTAATGCTCAGAATTTATACTAATCAGCTCAGAAAAGATCATTGTTGCTGCAGAAACTGTCCATGAATGCAGCAACTTAGATATGGACTTAGTGCAGATTCGGATGACAAATTCAGAATATGAGCAGAGGTGAGGCTGAATACTTCGTGAATGAACCCAGCTACAAAAATAGGTTTAGAAGAAAACTATACTTGCTTGATACAATGATTCCAGAACTGAAAACAGGAGCTGATATGTGAAAACTGATGCTAATTCAGGAGTAGATCAAATGCAGAAACTGTGACTTGATAATTCAGAAATGAACAAACTTGCTACCCAATTAAGGAAGCATGATGTGCCAAAAACTAATACACGGTCAGTGCCAAAGTTTCCCTTGACTCAAATGCAAAATTACAATTTGATACGCATGAACAGATCACTAAACTTCAGAAGTGACCAAAGGTGAGACAAGAGCTCAGAGATGAATTCTATGGCAGAAATGGACTGATCAATATGAAAACAAACTGAATTCAAATGGGGTTGACATCAAGTATGAGAGTTTACTATGAACTGAGTTTAGCTTGATATAACTCCATGTTGAATTGTTATTTGACATGAAGTCAGAAGCTAACAGCTGAATACGCAGGAAACTATTTTAGTGTAGCAATCGAAAACTGAAAACAGGGAACAATAAATTCAGAAACTCACAAAGCAATTTAGATCAATTGTACCAAACTAAAATTCAGAAACAATTCGGAATTGAACTAGACTAACTGATATGAAACGCAGGAACTAAAGGCTGATACGCAGGATGAAGAAAAACTGATACGCTGGAAGAAAATTGGCACGCAAAAGATACTTAGCTACAAAACAACTAAACGAATTGCAATTGCTCACTAACAAACTACCTATCTAATGTTTGCAAACATGAGAACTGAAAACTAATTACAACTAAACAATTCAGAAAATTGTAACATGAAATAACTGATACGAAAGACAACAACAGAACAGAATTCAGAATCGTTACAGTTAATTCAATGAAATTAGCTACGGAAAACTAATCCTCAATCACTCCCTAGCTCAAATACTCCTTGTTCGTCACGCAAGGGTGAGCCTCGAACCCGTAAGCTCAGCAAACCATTGAAAAACAACTCTGCGATTCAAATCCATCTCACACTCTGAGCCATGTTGAAATCCATTCAATTTTCTCAATCAAGCCTTGTCCAATTGCACGGATGGTGTGGGGATGAACCAAGCACTCCAGGGAACCCCTCTGAACAGCTCGGGTGGATGATGGATTGAACAAAACCGAGATTGAAGCAATTGATGGCAGAACCGAGGAAACCCTCACTCAGCTCTGTTTTGGCCAATTCGGAGCTGGAAATTCACCGAGGACCTTCCCAATGGCCTAGCAATTGATCCAAACAAGAAATTCAGGGGTCGCGCCCCTTGGATTGAAGAAACTAACTGAAGAGATGAAGAACACGCGAAGAACACGAAGAAACAGCGGAGACGCGACGAGGAGAAGTGCTGGGCGAGTTTTGATTAAATACTTAAACATGGACGGCCCAGATTAATTTGATAAAATCCAAAGGCTGATCTTGCTCTGATTTAATCCAAACTTTAATGATGATGATGAGGGGTCAGGATCTGCCTCGTGGTAGCTCGGATCCTCCAGATTTGCAATGGATGGTCCAGATCAACCTAATCTTTGAATGGACGATCTAGAGCCCTCTGAGCTTGATCCAACGGTTGAATGAGCTCTGATTGGGTTGAAACCTTCAGATCTTGATCAGAGTGCTTGATCAGCCCTAACCCTAGCTTGGATTGCTTCAGATGGTCGTAGATGGCTCAGATCTAGCCGCATTTGAATCGGACGGCCCAGATTAATCCGAAGCTTGATAACTCGATCTGGGTCCACTTCCGACTCAAGTTTGACCCAGTATGCCCTAGGTCCATGAACCTTTCATGCCTACAAGAATATATCAAAAATTTAATGGTCAAATAATCCAAATATGTGCAGATTTACAATTAAGTCCAAAATAGAGGTAAGTTCTAAAATCTAGGGTAAATTCACAATTAAGCAAGTAAAACATGGGTCAAACATGGATTTTAGCAACTAAAATAATCAATAAAATGGTACTTATCAGTAGTAAAGAGTGACGATCCGGCTTAAGTATAGGGTAGAGAAGTCGGGTCGTCACACTCTCCTCTTTACTAGAATTCTCGCCAGGTTTAGGAGGACAGATCTCATACAGTACAAACTTGTACTCCTCAGTAGTTAGGACAATGTCCAGGTTTCTTTTCCAATCTATATAATTAGGGCCCGTAAGTTTGTTTTCCTTAATTATGACAGCTAGTGGGTTAAATGAAATTTTGAAAATACATGAGAATCACGACAATCACAACTTTAGATTTCAAAAAATATTGATTCCTCAAAACAATAAATTTGAAATCAACCGACACCTCAAAACACCGAGAATTTCGCATGCCACGATAGCGTGGACGTATATGAATTCTACATTTGTAAGAGGTGATTTTACCCATTAATTTTATTATCTTGTCAACCTAACTTTTTGACAAATATAATTAATAGTTGGTTCTCTTCGACCCTACAAATAATAGCAGTGACTCCGATGGGGAGGATACTATTATTTACATCTAAGTGTTTACCATTACACGATACAAAGAAAATTATCTTGGATTATGTGTCGTCCGATGGGGAAAATCACATACTCCTTAATAATTTTCTATAATCATGTCTGACCCAGTGATCTATAGAACAAGCCCATTCTATGGGGAGGAAGGCACTCAGAGCCGACGCGCAAACTTGTTCGCATCACTTGTCAAATTAGTAATGGAGGCCGCGGGACCCTTATGATCCCTCTCCCACTTAGTTATTTATAATGAGGAATTTTCATGCACGCACGATAAGCACATAAACTAAAACAATAAATAAGAAAAAGTCTAAAATTTTCCAACTATCATGGCTTTAGTTTCCAATGCGCCTCCAGTCGTGTTTCCACCTCGTCCGCTCCTCCCTACACCATGCGCAAGTCACCATTGAAGGGATCTCCGAGCCGAGATGATAAGCTACATATTTAAATCTATCGATCCTATACTCCACAAAGGAGTGTACATAAAATCTAGATCGAAAGTAAATAAAAAGCTCGACTAAACATGTGTCGTATTTAATTACAAAAATTAAATACTAATTTAGCCTCGTCAACCCCGAGGATTCAAATAATTACAACTATGCACAACCAATCACATACACACATTATTTAAGTCATAATAGTTAAATCTTGTGCCTGCAACCAAAGAGTTAGCCTACGCACATCCTACTATTATCCGGCAAAAATAAAATACATGATAATGTGCAAAAAGTAACGGAATCCTAAACACACAAAATCGGAAACCTCAGCTCTGATACCATTTGTTGTATAGCTTGGTGGGTTTCCTAAGCAAACACCGGGTCGTCCATGGGAAACCTCTCCATGTCCACGGATTAAAAATTTAATCCGAATGGAGACCTATCTCCCAAACGACCGTCTCATCGCCGTACTAATTGATTCGAGTTACAACTTAGCCAAACATGTTGTTCAAGCCATGTAGCTCGCTTAACCAATAAGTCACGGAAAGATGACGAGCGGATCGTCGATTTTTGTGTTTATTATCAGGGTCCAAGATTATTAATCATGACAATTAATTAATAAATAATTAATAACAAGATTAATTATCAACACCACATAAAATGATAGAAAGAACTAAGAGCCGTAAGAGAAGGTTATACCTCTCGTTACCTCGCGATCTTTTATTGTATGACCCTCCCCTCTTGGACGTTGTATGGGCGATGATCTACCAAGAAGTAGAATTACCAAACTAAAACAAAAGCCTCTTCTTCCTCCTTTGCATCGGCCATCAAAAACCCTAGGTTTATGTTGACGCCAGGCACACAAAGGAAGATGTCCTCTTCTTCTCGCCACCACCACCTTCTCCTCCTTCCAACAGCTGCTGCCAACCAGGGAGAAGAGAGAAAAGGGCTGTCTTCTCCTCTTAATGTCGTCGGAAAACCTTCCTTGAAGATTTCCAACGCCGCAACCCTTAGGCATGGATGTGTCGCCGCCGACAACTCCTTCACCCACCCAAGCCCGCTCCAGCCAAGAAGATGAAGAGGACACCTTCCTTCATCCTACTGCCATGCCTCAAGTGGAGAAGAAAAGGAGAGAATAGTGAAAACCGAGCTTCTCCTCCTCTTCCAAGCCGCCGACCACTTCCACCCTAAGAGAGAGAAAATAGAGAGAGAGGGAGAAGAATAATAGGTCAAGGTTGTGTTTCATGATGATTTCATAGGGTATTTATAGGGCTAGAATAGGGACCATGAGGAGGAGTTGGGTCTTGGCCTACTAATGGATCCAAACCCGATCCATTAATGAAGAATCATTCCACTAAAGGCTTTTCATTAAACTACCTCACCAACCCCCATATTTACATATGGGCTCCACCTATTATGAGTACAATTTCTCCCCATGTTTAAGATATCGAATGCCTATTGATTAATTTAAATTACTTTCAATTTTAATTAATTAATCTCTAACTCCTTGATTAGTACCACTCATCTATATCATCATGTTGGACCAAGTCCACCTGCAGGATTTAACATGATGAACCTTATGAGCTCATCAAGGGGGCATCATCATCCCGACTCAATACGACATGGATTTTGTCTATAATCAATAGCACACCATGTAAATAATATTATTTCTCAATTTACCGGGTCTATTGATTTAGCAGAATAAATCTCGCCAATTGATAAATCAAATAAATAAATACTAAGTACATATGCCCGATATTATATCGGGATTCAGAGCATGTACTCCATAATAAATTGAGGTCTGATCCAATTATAAAGTCAGTATAAATTAGATCACCTCTATGTCGGCCCTGCTCAATGCACATAAAATGCACTAGTGCAATTCTATGGTCAAGATAAACCAACACCAAATTATACTACAACCATCCCGATGGTTTGTCCAACTCCATCTCGGTTGTGAACCTCTACTTATACATTACAAGGAACTGATACATGATCATCCGTGTGACAGAACACACCATGTTATCTACAGTGATCTTGTGATTCTCTTTCAAAATGCAGATGTTCATACAAAAAAGGTAAGACTTTTAGTACATCCTAACATAATATTTATCTCAAACAAAGAAAGTGGAGTCTCTTATGTTCGGATCAAGGGGACCAAACACCAGGCAAAGAAGTCCTATTAGGTGGGTGGACTGAGGGTCAGGAAGACTTGGTGGGTCAAGGATTTGATGTCAAACAGATAGGATAGGCTTTCCACTCGAGAGGGTCTTGTGGTCTTTGTTTGAGGGGGGGGGGATTAGGGATTGCAAGGTTGCAAACAAAGTCTCATATTGAAAATACATAGGAAAGATCATGAACATATGAAGGAAAGATATCTCCATTGGTGTGAGACCTTTTGGGCAGAACTCAAAAATTAAACCATGAGGGTTTGGACCCGAAGTGGATAATATCATACCATTGTGGAGATATCTAAATTCTTTTGGTCCTGTAGAGAATGTTCGGGAATGCCATCTAGAGATGATGCCTTAGTGCTCAGGGAAATTCATCTTGACCTAAAACCTTTACTGCTCAAGGGTGTTGATTCTATGACAAAGTCTTAGTGCTTGGGGATCTTCATATTGAGATGAACCTTAGTGATTTGGGACACTGATCATGAGACAAAGCGTTACGAGATATTGATCTTAAGATGAAGCCTTAGTGCTCGGGGATACTGATCTTGAGACATAGGTTTAGTGCTTGGAAATATTCATGTTGAGACGGAATCTTAGTGTGAACAGGGGGTAGCTAAGTCAGGAATGCCTCCATAACATATCCCTCCTTTAAGTCGGACTAAAGAGCGAAGTTGAATAAAGTTTAAAAAAATATGTGGTGACTGCTACCATTTTGCTTATTCCGTGCTCATCAAAGAAAAGAGGCATAGGTTTGTAGAAGCCTTGAGAGGGATTTGCGAGTGACGACCTTTGATTTGGCCTACCCGAACTATATCATAGGTGATAACCTCTGATATGACCTACCCAAGTTACATTACATGTACCCCCTTCAAGTCAGAGTGAAGAGTGAAGTCGAATAAGTCTGATTAAGAAACTTGATGAGGCAGAGAGTTTGGAAACCATCCCACCCATTCAAAAAAATTATGAGAAAACCAAGAAAATCTGGGAACAAATCCACTGGCGAACATTAGCAGAGATATAGATGAGAATGAATGTCTATTCCTGTCTAGGGATAATAAATGGGAGTGTCGTTGATATCAAAAAATATTTCTACTGCGATATTATCATGAACTCCAGTAAGATAAAAAAAAATAATCTCGTTGGGGGATATTACTAAGAAAGCTAACAAGAGAATCTAATCCGTTGGGATATTATTGAGCAGATTGATAATAAGAGAAATTAAACTTGTTGGGGATATTACTGGGCAGATTGATAAGATGAGAAATTCAAACCTGCATGGGATATTACTCGACATATTGATATGATTAGAAATCCAACCCCGCTGGGGGATATTATAGTTGCCTAGAGGTTGTCAAATAATACTATAATATAGGATCATAGAAGATCAGAATTTGTAGCGGAATAAAAGTAAAAGCAAAAGGCACAGAACATGATCGATTTTACTTGATTCATAGTCCAACAACTACTACTCCAAATTCGTGATTCTTGATCGTTTCAATGGGCAAACTAATATAGTTCTTCTCTCCTAAAACATTCAGAGAAGAAGTGGTTTTGTACAAGTGAGAGATGAGCAGTTACAATAATATGCAAGTACAATAACAAATATCCGACAACATAGATCCAATCTTTAGCGTAGGTTGTCGAAGAGAGTATCGGCATATTAATAGAAGAATTTGCATGCATATTAAAAGTAAAGACAAGATGAAGTGATAAGTGAGATTGTTATTCGGTTCAGACCGTAAGGCTTCATTTATAGGCACCATTCAGTAGGCTAAAAAAATGATTCATCAACTAAACCTATCAGTTGACTAAAAATCCTATCCGTTGACTGATCACCATGCCCTCCCTTGTTGTCCCTAATCTGATCTGCTTGATCCAGTGATTTTGGTTGTTCGGTAGACTACTAAGTTTTATCCATCAACTAAACCCTGAGAACACCTTTTTGCTCGATTCAATCATATCAGATATTAATACCTTTTATGGATCGACCGACTAATCCCACTGATCCGTCAATGGAACAAGGTGTATGCCATATTCACTGAGTTTTGATTTGATCTTTGCCATGCTGGCCAGATCAGTAGACTGATCCCATAGATCGGTTGACTATATACCATATTTGCTATACTTCGATCCAATCTGTGCCATGATGGTTGGATCGGTCGATTGATCACAACTATCAGTCGATTAAACCTTTAGACAATTCTGAGACTTTATTTATATGCAAAACAAAGTTAGCACAGACAATATATAATAGAAGTCATGCAAACTAGAGTTAGATAATAGATGAAATAAATGCATGAGTATGTTAGTTAGGATTATCTTAATCTCAACTTAGAAATCTCCATTCATTTCTTCAGTTGAATCAATGCCTAAGGTTTTATCCCGACTGGGATACAACCTTACAACTCCACTCTAGAAACTTACCTCAACTTACCCGCTAAATATTTAGTCCTCCAAACTTATTTGAATTTTTCTAGTCCTGCTTAGTGTCTGATCAACCTAAACAACTAAGACTTTCCTACAATATATATTAGCACAATAGATATAAAATAGTAAAGTAAAATAGTGCTAACAGTATTCAAGATTCACTGCTTCGGTTGACTACTCGTGGTCTACTAGAAACCTTTTGATCACACATGATTGGAGTTCACTTCTCTCAGACTTCTTACTACCTAGGGTTCACTCTCCTATGGTTTCCATTCCTAGAGTTCACGCCTCTAAGACTTTTCATTACCTAGAGTTCACTTTTGTAGGATTTCTCTTGCTTGGAGTTCACTCCTCCAAGATTTCTCACTACTTAGGGCTCACTTCCCAAGGTTTTTTCCTTGCTTAGAGTTTACCCCGCTAAGACTTCTCATTACTTAGGTTCACTTCATTAGGGTTTTCCTTGTTTACAGTTTACTTTTCTAAGACTTCTTATTACCTAAAGTTCACTCCCTTAGTGTTTTCCTTTACCTAACCTTCAGTTAGGACTTCTCACTTGATAAACTTCTCACCTTTGCTAGTCATTCGATTAACAATGACCTGACTGAACTCTATTAAATATATTATTAAACAATCATCAAGTCTCTAGAGGTAGATTGCACAAACATATAGTTCATTAGCTGTTATAATTGGCCCGATAGTTATTATATTTTTACTGTAGCTCATAAGCTATTATAGTTGGTCCGGAAGCTGTTAAGAAAAACTAAGTGTATCAGTGCAATTAAGTATAAGCAACTCATAAACAAAATAAGTTTAGGTCAAGCCTAAGCACCTTCATTCTGAGTCAACGCATGAAACAACTAAAATATTTTCACTTGGAAAAGAAAAAAATAGAAAAAGAAATCCTTTCAGGCACCTATCTGACCTGTTGCTAGTTGCTGACTGCAATAAGCAGCAACTTTTAATTGGGTCAGTCAAGTCAAGTGTATTCAATAAATCAGCTAAGTTAGCCAGAATACTTAACTTGATTAATATGAATTACATTTATAGTACCCATAACTTGTTTCGATGCACTAAATTAAAGCATCTTAAGTCTAGGGCAACAGTCCTAAGCATCTCAACCCAGTCTAGATTATCAATCAAGTTAGTCCTAATGTGCTTGTGAGATGCTGACTACTAAAACTATAGAAGCATTCATACTAGAGTTAAGCCTAAGCTAAGTCCATGTCAAAGAAAAAACCCTAGTTTTGAATGAGCTAGTTTTAAAGTAAAACTATATTTCGAAAAGCACACTAAATTTTGAAAGTAAATATTTTTTTAAAAAAATAGAATTAAAAAACCAACAAAATGAGTAAATCCATTAAAAACAAACAAAAGAAAATCTACTCAACTAAGCACATTCCAAGCTGAATATAATCTGAATAAACTGAAATAAAGTATAATCTAGTAAAAAAACTACAACCAGATATACAAAGATAATCAAACCATAGCCAACATAAGTTAGACCATGACAAACAATCTGGTCAAAGAGTTAGGTGAAAAATATCAAAATCTAAGAAGAGGGGCTTGGGCGCCAAGACTGAAGCAGCTGCATAAGCTCGGCATGTCGCTCTATTGCCGTCTCGGCCATCTCTACGTATTAGGCCTCTGACTCCTCTCGTAAAGTCTGAATCTGGGTCCCCAAACGGCGAGACTCAGTCCCAAGTCAGTTTGGCAGGGGGTTGAGAGAAAAAACTAGAGAAAAGGAAGGAGAGGAGGTGAATTAGGGCGCCTTGGATGTTTCTGTTCGACGCGTGGCAGGAGGTTTTCATAGAGAGAACTAAGGCTCCTGAGTTGGGTTTAGGGTGCTTGAATACCAGATGCCTGAGTTGACTAGGGCGCCCTGGTCAGTGATTTCGACCCTGATTTTGAAAAATCAGGGGCGTGTTTTGGGAAGGCGCACGAAATCATGCACCAAACACCTCGATTTACAATCAGGCACCAAAATAGGATTCAAGCACCTCAGTTGGGTTTTAGGGTTTAGGTTCAATGCAATTTTCACCGATTGAGAGAGATTAAAACAGAATTTTTAAATAGATTTGTTTGAAAAGAAGAAAAGAAACTTGAAAAGAATTTGACTTAAAGTAATTAAGGAAAAAAAATTAGAAGAAGATTAAAACGGTTTTTTATTTTGAAAAAGAAATTTTATACAAAATTTTGAAACAGAATTTTTTTAAAATAGAATTTTTTGAAATCAGAATTTTTTAAACAAAATATTTGAAATAGATTTTTTTTTTTGAAATGAAAAAAACTTAAAAAGAATTTGAGTTTAAGTAATTAAAAAAAGTCAAAACAATTTTTTTTTTTGAAAAAGAAACATTAAAAAAAAATTTGAAATAGATTTTTTTGTTTTAAAAAAATTAAACAGGATTTTTGAAAAAGAATTTTGAAAAAAAATGAGTTAAATTTAAGATGATTTTGAAAAAATAAGATTAAGATTTTGAATTTGCAAGCACAAACTATTTCAAATTCTTAATCTATTTTAGTTTGCGCTAACCAACTTAGTGACAGGTTGGTTTAGCTGCTTTAATTTGTTAGGTAAGATTCACTTTAAATGCTAAACATCTCACTCATTTTTAAGTTGCAACACAGGGAACCTAATTGGTTTTGTGAGATGATTTTAATTCTATCTTGAAGTTAGGTTTAATCTAAGATATGATAGAAACTTGAGTTAGAATTATATTTAAGAATTAGTAATTTAAAAATATATTTCAATATTTAGCTTCTAGGTCTTGGCGAGTCACAGAGGCCTTCTTTGCCTTTAGTCTTATTGGATCAACAACCCTTTTCTAGACAAAGCCGCATAAAGATATTTTATTTTTAAATTCCTCATTTAGAAATCTTGGTCTAACTAGTCGAAGATATGGCGAGGTAGCTTCAGCTAGTTCCACCATACTAAGAATGCCAAATAGAAGATGTCTTCTTCTACTTGACTCCCAGACGACTTTTCTAACGTACTATCAGCTCGCCCCACCCTAATACTAGGTTGAGAAAGTTTCATTCAGATCTGGTCCTTAACTAATAATTTCTAATTTTAAGCAAGATAAATAAATAAATAAGGAAATAAACGTAAACAAACATCAGAGAAGGTATTCAATCAATACTACCTAACCACATAAATAGTCTTTTTTGTTTGCTCCCCCTGGATCATATCTTTGATTTGGTCTATTTAAATAGTGTATATGAACCTTAGGGACCCAATATTGATTTGGTCTGGCATAATTAGTCAAGCTCAATTTGGGGACCCATGCTTGGACTCGGGTGCTAGGGCAGTTTACTACTGAATAATAAGATCTAAATCATGAATTGGCTTTAAATCCAATTTCGGATTGATTTGGAACAGATTTTTATTTTTCAAGAATCAAATCAAGATTCTTGGAGCCTAGGGTGAACTGTTCTAAGTTTGCTCTAAGTTGATGCAGATCTCATCTTGACCTGTTAACGCGGAGGAGGTTGGAGTGCATTGGTTTATCCTCGTCCGATTCCGAAGATGACTCATCCTAGGTTGCCTGCAATGCCTTCTTCCTCCGTTGCTTTTTTTGTTTCTTTTGTGTTTGGGCAGTCAGACTTCAAATGCCCCTTCTTTTCACACCCATAATAGGTAAGGTCCACCTTGTTCTTTGGTCCACCCGGATCATCCTTTGACTATCCCATCTTCTTTTTCTTTTGCGCTTTCCGAGCTCTGAACAACTTCCGGACGACGTTCACGAGCTCCACCAGTTCTTCGGATTCTGAGTCAGAATCTGGTTCTGGTTCTAGTGCCTTCTTTTTAATTTTACCTACAAATAAAGCTATACCTTTCTCTGCAAGTGCACCGTTAATCTGTTCATGTAGTTCAAATTCTGAACATAGTTCGTCTAATTTTATTTTGGATAAGTTCTTAGAAACATTGTAAGCATCAACCATGGATGCCCATAGTGAGATTCTAGGGAAGGCGTTAAGTGTATACCTGATCAAATCTCTGTTTTCGATGGTGTGCCTTATGATGTGGAGTTCGTTCATAATTTCTTATATTCGGCCATGCAGTTGAGATGCAGTTTCTCCGTCTTGCATTTTTAGACTATACAATTTATTCAAAAGTAAATCACGATGGCTTACCTTGGTGTCGGATGTTTCTTCGTGGAGTTCAATTAGCTTAGTCCACAACTCCATGGCGCTACTGAAAGGTCCGACTCGGTTTAGCTCTTCCTTCGTGAGTCCACATTGAAGTGTCTGTGTTGCTTTTGCATCGGCTTCAATTTTCTTCTTCGCAGATGCATCCCACATATCATAGCTCAGTACTGTCCCTTGCTCATCTCTTGGTAGGTTGAATCTGGTCTGGATTATAATCCACATGTTCACCTAAGTCTTTTGGTGAACTTCCATCTAGCTCTTCCAATTACTGAAATCTTCCCCAGAGAAGAGAGAGGGGCGAGCAGTGTTGTAGCCTTCTTGCATGACCATTTTAAAAAAAGCGAAAGAAGTAGACTTGCAAAGACACAAACAAAAAAAGTACCGAGACTCTTGTCTTGGATTAACAGTGCGTGAATAATAATAAAGAAATATGCTCGAAGTAAAACAACGAAAATCCGAAGATACTCAAGTGGTGGATTCACCAAGTTGAGTAGCCCCCACTCTGATACCAATTGTAAGATCGAGATGAGCGATAGAGGAGGGGTGAATATCGCTTATAAGAAAATTCGGATTTTAAAGCAATCGAATACGCAGCGGAAAACAATACGCGCACGCTAACTCAGGTCAGTTTACTTGCTTCGGAGTCTTAACCGGCTCCTACTGCAAGGCCCACGATCCTTGATCGTTTCCATTGGATAATCAATAACAGTCGAAAGTATATACAAATTACAATGCTTTAGTGTGTAAAAGTTAAAACAAATATACCGAATTTCTTGAATGAGTTGAAGTTCTTCGCTCAAAGAGTCGGATGACGTTTCGGCGTTGTTGAGACTTTAATCGCGCAACACACAGGATAACGGACTGATTACAGAGTGTAAGTTGATATCTGAAGTGCTGCTCTCGACCCCTTTATATAGTCCTCATTCAGGTGCCTGAAAGCCTTTTAAGGCACCCAAGTCGCAGTGTCTTGGGCGACAATTTTATCCACTACACAGTCAAACTCTATTTTGGCTCAAGCGGCCTAATCCATTTCAGGCGCTTGAGTGCCGACGTGGCTCCTCCATTCAGCACTCGCCATGCAACCTTGACCGTTTCGCCATCTCAGCCACCCGTTGCTAACTCCCATGCGACTGAGTCCCATTTAGGTGCCCTAGTCCAACTGAGTCAACATCTTCAACTTCAAAAACGGTTAGTTCCACAATAATAATAAATAGAATTCATGCATGTATGGATTTACAACCAATGTTGCCTGGGTCCTAACTTTTATCCCTAGGTCGGACCGACACCTACTGTTCCCTCTCGAGGAACACGTCCTTACCTACTCCTCTCAAGAGAGTTTACCTTTTTCCAACTGGCTCCTCTGGTTGGACTTTTGCTCGACCTCCGAGAACTCGGAACTCGATGACGCTCAACCTCGACCCATCTCGATTCCTGTCCGCGATCCCCGCTTGGCAAAGTCTTCTGCTCGGTGCCCCAGACTAAGACATCATGCTCGACTTTACTCACCAAGACTTCGTTGCCTGATCCCCGACCATGACATCTTGCTCAACCCTGCAGGTCAAGACTTCTTGCCTAGCTTACTTAGGTTTTTCCTGCAAGCTTCACTAATGGGGGTTGAATGCCCCGTGGTGGGCACGTGGGCTGAAGAAGCTGTGTGGCAACATCCACAGAGCCGGAACGATTCCCTTGTTGTGACACCTGAGACCCTCTTGAGAAAGGGAACTCAGATACCAACTCGAGTAAGTATAGCTCCGAAGATGGCTCCAGAAAGACACACCCCCGAGCTCACCTCAGGGGGTAAGTTCCCGAGAGCACCTCAGAGAGATAAATGCCTGGGACCCCTACACCGAACAACCTCGAGATCACCTCGGGATAGTCGTGCCCAGGGAACACTCAAGTAGAGGTTCATTTTCCTTAGATAAGTGGGTCATCATTATCCATCATTACGGAATAATTATGACCCATGATAAGCGACCATCAGAGCCTTAATCGTCGCAACGACCCAGATTGAAGAACCGGGGGGACCGTTACTAGGATGATCCATCAACCAATATTCGAGGGGACATGGTGAAGGTGGTGGGGACTCGTGGATGGTCGCCGTAGGTATAAAATGTATTCCAACCCCTCCGGTAAGTGGTTACACATTCTTCACTACTCATTTACTGTCTTGCCTTCCCTTTATCTTCTCCATCGAGGCACTGACTTGAGCGTCAGAGTGGGCTTTGATGGACAACCTCCGGCGTGTTCCCCTAATGCTCGTGTTAATCTCGTAGGGTGTGACTTCTTCTTCAATCGTCATCGTCTGCATGGGCAGAACCCTGGTGACTGGCCGTCGATGTTGATTCCTTCCTGAACAAGTTTGGCGTCGTCTGTGGGAATCCAGTAAAGCACCCGAAGGAGCATCGATGGCAGAGTCGGTGGGATAGTTCATGATCCTGACAAAAGAGGAACTTGGTCGCCGAGGGGCTACCACCATCAAAGAAACACTCCGGCATCGACAAGTGGAGCCTGTTGATTCACCACGAGGGACTTTGGATCAAAGAGAGATCCTCGTGGTCTCCCTAGATCCCTCTTATAGAGCTTTACCGAAATTCTGCGAAGCCTTGCAAGTGGATCTCGCCGACCTACGAGAAGATGAAGGACCCAAGGAGGAACAGAGGGAGGTCGAGAACGAGGAAGTGCAAATTCACCCTTAACAAGGATGGGGAGTTACGCAGATCGCCATCGACCTTGCACCAGAACTAAGAAGTCGTCTCGTAGATTGTCTTCGGAGGCACAAAGATGTCTTCGCCTGGGTCGCCGTAGAAATCAAAGGGGTTCCCCTGGTGTTAGCCATGCATCATCTGCATGTTACCCTAGGAGTCTGACCTGTGAAGAAGAGGCAGAGTCACTTTGCGCCAAAGCAAGATAAGGCTATCCGAGACGAAGTTCAGAAGTTGTTAAAAGTCGGACACATTAGAGAAGTTCAATTCCTGGCCTGGTTGGCTAATCTAATCCTGGTCCCTAAGTTGGGAGGCAAATGGCTGGTTTGCATCAACTTTCATGATTTGAATAAAGTCTGCCCCAAGGATTGTTATCCCGTACCTCGAATAGACCGGTTATTAGACTCTACAGCCGGTTGTGAGTTTATCTCAATGTTGGATGCCTATCAAGGCTACCATCAAGTCCCGCTCGCTCCCGAGGACCAGGAGAAAGTCAGTTTTGTGACGGCCGACGGCACGTATTGTTATAACATCAAGCCTTTTGGCTTACGTAACGCTATTGCCACGTACCAGCGGATGATGGGCAAAGTCTTCAGGCACCAGATCGGAAGAAACATCGAAGTGTATGTGGATGATAACCTGGTCAAGACTGACAAAGGAAGTGACATGATAGCCGACTTGGAAGAAACAATCGCCACCCTAAGGGCCAATAGGCTGAAATTGAAACCCAGTAAGTGTTTGTTCAGGGTGATGAGCGGTCGGTTCTTGGGTTACATGGTAACAGAGAGAGAGATCGAGGCCAACTCGAAAAAAGTAAAAGCTATTCTAGATATGCTGCCCCCTCGCAACTTCAAGGAGGTACAACGGCTGAATGGAAGAATCATGGCGCTGTCCAGATTCATTCTCGAATTTGCAGATAAGACCATGTCATTCTTCAATATTTTGAGAAAGGCAGCCAAGATCGAGTGGGATGAACAGTGTGAGAAAGCCTTTCTAGATTTGAAGACTTCTCTAGCCGCACTCCCCATCCTCTACAAACCGGTGCAAGGGGAGTCCTTGTTTGTCTACCTATCGGCCATAGAGCAAGCGATAGGTTTGGCGCTCATTTGAGAACAAGACAGGGAGCAATATCCCATATACTGTTGGGACCTTTCTGTAGATGCAATCATGCCCTAAATAAGAAGTTTCGATGATAGACAGTTATTTAAGTTTAAGCTAATACATTGGATCTAACATTGAGATTTAGTGTGCAGTAATGCAAGAAGTCCAAGGAATGGTCGGGGACCGGATTCTTGGCATGAAGACCTGACGTTGAGGAAACTCCAGGCAAGAAGTCCAAGGGATGGTCGGCGACAGAACTCTTGGCATGAAGACCCGGAGTTGAGGAGGCTCCAGGCGTGAAGTCCAGGAAATGAGAGGTTTCGCTGGCACAAGGTAATTGGATCGATTGTAAACAACGCAAAATATTTAGGATTGAGAATCCTAAATTTGAGCATATCAATCGATCAGGTAATCAATTAAAAGAAGACAATCGTTTAATGAATTGATTTAGGGCAATTCTGTGTGAAAACAGAATGTTCCCAAATCGATCAGTCAATCGATTAGGAGCTCTTTAATCGATTGATGAATTGATTCAGGGTGATTCTGTGCGGAAATAGAATGCTCTTTAATCGATTGGTGAATCGATTAGGAGCTATTCTGTGCACAAACAGAACGCTCTCTTATCGATCAGTCAATTGATTCAAAAGCCCTGTAATCGATAAGTGAATCGATTAGGAGCTATTCTGTTGGCAAACAGAACGCTCTGTAATCGATCATTCAATCGATTCAGAAGGTCCCTAATC
Source organism: Boesenbergia rotunda (assembly GCA_024364735.1). NCBI lineage: Eukaryota > Viridiplantae > Streptophyta > Magnoliopsida > Zingiberales > Zingiberaceae > Boesenbergia > Boesenbergia rotunda. Next base: position 204,832 of record JAGFNQ010010602.1, read on the forward strand.
GATTGGTCAATCGATTAGGGAACCTCTTAATCAATTCATTAATCAATTGAAATGTATCCTTCATTTAAACAGAAGGGGTTTGAATCGATTACTCAATCGATTCATGATACTAATCGATCAGCCAATCGATTCAAGTTCAGAATGGCGTAATCCTAGCCATTCATCCGACATTCGTACTGTTAAACGGCTACTTGGTAATCGATTGGGGTTTTCGCCAATCGATTAGTGACATCACAGGGAAGCAGAGAAGACCGTTATAAGCGGGCGATCAAGCACAAACACTACTACTGTTCCATTTGCAATCCCTGCTAGGGCTTTGGTGCTCTAAGTTCTCTGCTCAAACTCAAGTTTTCAACACCATCTTCAAGCAACCAAAGGAAGGAGAAGCAAGCCTAGTGTGTAATACTTCTTTCTCTTCTTCTTCATTGTGTTGTTCTTTGTGAAAGCTTTCAAGGGTGTTGTAAAAGGGTTTCTCCACCTTCGGAGTTGTTCCGAGAAGGAGATTTCATAGTGAAATCTGTGATCGCTGATGTGAACCCTTGGATTAGTCACCTCAAGGAGGTGGAGACCAAGTAAACTAATGTGTTAGCATTGGATTTCGAGGTGTTTGGCGTCTATTTTTTGCTGTGATGAAGAAAAACCAACTGAAGCGAGCTATTCACCCCCCCCTCTCTAGCTCTACCAGTCCTCAACAAGTGATATCAGAGTGAGGTTGCTTCGGAGGACTCACACCCAAAGAAGCAAGCAGTTGAGCTGCGAGGATGTCTTTGAAAGAGGATGACAGCACTACCCGACCACCCTACTATGATGGGAACAACTTCGCGTATTGGAAGCGTCGCATGGAGAATTATCTTATGACTGAAATTGACAATTGGTTTTCTGTTACTGAGGGTTTTGTTGCACCAACACATGATGGTAAAATTCTGAAATCATCGAAATGGACGGATGAGCAAAAGATGAAGGCGCAAGCAAATGCAAAAGCCACTATAACTCTTCAATGTGGATTGAGCTCGGAACACCTAAACAAGGTCGGTCCATTCAAGAGTGCTAAAGAGTTGTGGGACAAGTGTTAGGATGTATACTAAAAGCTTTACCTTTTGGTTAAGGATACATCTACATTTTAAAGAGAATCAGAAAATCACATAGTGCATGTTTATATTGGTATGTGCACTAAATGTCTAATGCTTGGCATTGTAGATAACATGGTGCATGGTGTCGCACAGAAGATCATGTTATTAGGTTCCCTGCCCAATCATAAGAAAGAGGCTCACAACCGAGATGGAGTTGGACAAACCATCGGAATGGTTGTAGTGTAATCAGGTGTGGTTTATCTTAACCATAGGATTACACTAGTGTACTTTGTGTACATTGAGTAGGACCAAAAGAGAGGTCATCCAATTTTTGTACTGACTTAGTAAATTGGATTAGACCTCGGTTGCTATTATGGAGTACGATCTCTGAATCCCGAAATAATGGCGGGCATATATTATTAATTATTATATCTTTGATTTACCAATGGGCGAGATCTATTAAGATTGATAGACCCGGTAAATTGGGAGATAATATAAATAGTATGATGTCTCATTGATTAATGATGAAATCCGTGTCTTGGTGAGTCAGGGTGATGATACCGCCTTGTTGAGCTCAAAAGGATCGTCATGTCAAATCATGCAAGTGGACTATGGTCTGGTATGTCGAAAAGGTTGAGTGGTACTAATCAAGGATCAAGAATATAATTAATTTAATTATGAGTAAATTAAATTAATTATCGGGCATACAATATCTTAAACACGGGGAGATGCACGACTCGTAATAGGTGGAGCCCATATGAAAATATGGGGGTTGGTGAGGAAGTACAATGGGATCCTTTAGTGGAATGGATCTCCATTAATGGATCGCGTTTGGATCCATTAGCGGGCCAAGAACCAACTCCTCCTCATGGTGCCTATCTTAGCCCAATAAAGCCCCATAAGAGTCATGATAAAAGGCCAGATTAATTAAGAAATTAATTTGGGATTAATTAATTAATCTCGAATTAATTAAAAAAATTAATCATGGAATAATTAAGAAATTATTCTATATAAAAATTTGGATGGAATAATTAAAGGAATTGATCTTGGATTAATTAAGGAATTATTCTATATATAAATTTTTATAATCAATCCATATTTAATTGAAAATTTTTTCCAATTAAACATAACAAAACCCCTATATAAACACAAGCCTCTCTCTCTTCCTTAACTATTCTTCTTCTGCTCTCCTAGGCCATCGGTGCAAGAAGAAAGAAGTCCTTCCTTCCTTCTTCTCCTTCCCTTCTTTCTCACAGTTCTTCGCCCGGTGATCACAGATCAAAGGAGAAGCTAGCCACCTCTTTTGGTGATCGGTGAGGCTTGAAGTCGAGAGAAAAGCCGACAGCGGTGAGCAGATGGCGGCGCCGGTGGCATTGATGGAAGAAGGCTTCTATGGAAGATAGGGATTGATCTTTTCACTTCCTTTGATTCTTCCTTGATTGAGCACGCATAGGGGAAGGGAGTAGAGATAGCTGGCGGTGAGGAATTCTTCTCCTCTAGCTCCGGTGGTGAGGTGTTTCGTCAAGTTGCCGGCGGCGGCAACTCTTGATTGGAGAAGGAAGAAGGGGTTGTTCCTTCGGTCCATCTCCCATTCTTCATCTTCCTTATCATCCTCTTGGTCCTATATTGTGGCTGGCCAGGTCTTGGAGGTTGCGGTGGCCGGCGGCGCAAGAAGAAAAGGTGTAGAGATCGCCGGCGCAAGCTAACCCTAGCTTCCTAGGGTTTTGTGTTGGTGATTGGAAGTAGCTTGAAGAAAGGGTATTGATTCGAGGCCTTAGTGACTGCATAACTTCAGAGATCGTCGGCCACACGACGTCTATGAGGGGAGGGTCATAAGATAGAAGACTGCAAGGTAAACAGTGAGGTATATTTCTCCCGAGCTCCAATTTACTTATGCTTTGTTTCATTGTGCCATGTTTTATCTAGTTCATCATTTCATGTGTGTTAAATTATTATTTTGATTTGAAATCTTAGATAATAATAATTAACTGGACCCCGAAGATAAACACAAAAACCGGCAGTCCATATCGTCATCTTTCCCGCGGTTAGTTAATCCGAAAAGTTACAAAGCCCTTTGGCTAAGTTGTGACTAGGATTAATTAACACGACGACGAATCGGTCGTTATAGGGACGGGACTCTATTCGGATTAAAATTTTTAATCCATTGACATAGAGAGGCCTCTTAGATACGACCATGTGTTTCCAGTTTTGTGTGTTTAGAATTCGGTTATTTTTTCGCCACATTATCATGTACATTATTTTTCTGGATGATATTTTGGATGTACATAAGCTAACTTTGTGTTACAGACATTAGATTCCAACTATTATGGCAAATTATGTTGTGTGTATGTGATTGATTGTGTGATGTAATTATTTGAATCCTCGGGGTTGAATAGGCTAGATAAGCTATTTAATTTTTGTAATTAAATATGACACTTGTTTAGCCAAGATTTCTATTTACTTTTGATCTAGATGGCATGTACACTCCTTCGTGGAGTTTAGGATCAATGGATGTAAATTAGTTAGCTAGTCATCTCGGCTCGGGGACTCCTTCATGGTGGCTTGCGCATGGATAGGATGGAGTGGACGAGGTGACGACACGACTGGAGACACATTGGCGACCAAGGCCATAATAGTTGGAAAAATCTTGGATTTTTCGTTGTTCTATTATTTTGGTTTGTGTGCACTTGTTGTGTGAATGCATGTAAAAACCTCAATGCAAATAACTAAGTGGGAGAGGGACCCTAAGGGTCCCATGACCTCCACTACAATCTGACAAGTGATGCGAACAAGTCTGTGCGTCGACTCTGAGTGCCTTCCTCCCTATCGGATGGGCTTGTTCTGTAGATCACTAGGTTAGAAAAGACTTGTAGCGACCCGCCTTCTTACTGTCTTTAGACGGATCGTTACTTTTCTCTACTTCTCAACTTTTACACATGACTAAAGAAAATTGCGGAAATCTTGTTTTTTTTTTTTTAAATTCTGCTAACAATTATATTCTAACTTAAGCAATCATGTATAATAATACCATGCCATACTTTCTTCTCAAATCCCATAGCTAATACCTGTTGAAAACAGCCTTACCCTTCTTAAACTGCCTGTACCAGTCGACTGGTGACGTGGCAGTCGACTGGTACGGCTGTAATCTGTTTTACAGG
>JAGFNQ010010602.1:223592-386671 GCA_024364735.1 Boesenbergia rotunda
TACACATACATAACACAGATATAACAATCCCACGCAGTTTATATGGGCCTCAGGCCTTAATCCAAACAAAACAACAACATATATATGACAATATAATCGTAAATCCAAAATACGAACTTACCTGAGCTGCCAGGGGGCAGGAACACAGCAAAACCACACACATAGTCCAACATAGGACTCAAAAGTACAATGTCATAAATCAAATCGCATACCACAAGTCCACGATAAATCCAGTGCAAGGAAATAAAACATAATATGGTCCTAAAACAGAAAATAGTAGATAAAACTCAAATCGAAAGTAGTAGCAAGCACGGGACTGGCGACTCAGACCCTCCTGGCAGATATCAACCTGAAATCAAAAAGTAATGGCAACGGTGTGAGTCCATAAGCTCAGTGGATACCCAGCAGATATGCATAATACGTTACAATAACAATCAGGGTCTACGCTAATACAGTCTCATATAACCAATTGGAAAGGTATACTGAAGATACTAAATACAAGTACATACCCGAATCCATCTCTCCTGAAAAGGGGTGAAATCAATCCCTATGGAACAAGCATAACATATATCCATGGTAAACAGGTATCCAGTATATGCATGTCAATCAAGTGCAAGAATCAAATGCAGCAAACAATGCACGATGCAAAATATGCACATGGTGCAATGACATGTGTCACCCCTGACACCAATCAGATCATCGTCCACCTGTCATAAATGAACGTCCGAAAGGGTAGAGTTATGACAACTGTACGCACCCTGCTATCACTGCTCCTGAGTGACCGAGTGGACAGGATGCTGGCGGAGGTCCCTCTCCTACCCCAAGCAATGGGGGAGTCTAGCTCTCATCTCCTCGTGGCTCAGTACGAGAAGGGATCCCTGGCTACTACCACGCCCGGACCCACCCTCCAAATAGTGGCCGAACGGAGCAATACAGGGCAAATGCGCACACTCTATGGTAACCACTACCCGTGAGTGGATGTGTGTGCATATTCTCATGTAACTGACGACGGGCTCAGACTACATAGGAGCCGATGATCGTCAGCATGCAATAATGCAAGGATGGTGCATGACCCAAGCACATATAACACCCACCAAGTCCTCAACTAACACCTTAGGGTGCTAGGTATAGGTCTGGATCCTATATCATGGGATACAAGTAACCTACTAGGTAAACTAACGAAATAACCAATGATCCATCAATGTCAAATGCGAAGGGAGAATATCACTACATCTATGCCCAAATATATATACGCATAACCACTACTGTAACTGTATGAAGCTAAAAGAGATATAACCTCAAAGATATGCAACAGATATCAACTACAGGAATACTAAGGCAGATATAGCAACTATTGAGACTGTATGAAGCTAAAAAAGCGATAACCTCAAAGATACGCAACAGATATCAAATACAGGAATACTAAGGCAGATATAGTCAACTATTGAGACTGTATGAAGCTAAAAGAGCGATAACCTCAAAGATATGCAACAGATATCAAATACAGGAATACTAAGGCAGATATAGTCAATTATTGAGACTGTATGAAGCTAAAAGAGCGATAACCTCAAAGATATGCAACAGATATCAAATACAGGAATACTAAGGCAGATATAGTCAACTATTGAGACTGTATGAATCTACACGGGAGATAACCTCAAGGTTAAGCAGCATGTGTCAAATACAGGTATACTAAGGCAGATATAGCATACAATCCTATTGTTATTTACAACAAACCACGCATAGCAATATGACAATATCTAAAAGATAAGTCAAAGGGTACCCGCCTCGATCGTAAGATGCTCGTATCCGAAAGAACCCCTCGTCCAATAATCAGCAATCAATCAGTATCCTGTATCAAGAATATAGTTTTAGCTATCACAATAATTATTAAATAGCTAAACCAATTCCTACACCGTATTAGGATTAACTTAACTCTCGTATTTCATTTAATTAATCTAATTAAATGATTATCCCTTTCTAGATTGGGGTCAAGTTTCAAGTTTAGGGTTTACCCCAGGGTCACCTTAAATAAAACTAACCCATAACCTAGTTAGCTCCAAGGTCCAAGGTGTACATGGCAAGATACCTAACAAATACCAAGCTAACCTTTTCCCCAATCTATCAACATACCTCAATTACCCTCAACTGATCCAACGTTATTAACCATTCAAATATGAAATTTCATTAATCTTATTCATCAGTTACCTCTTCGTATTTATTTAGGCTCAACTACACAGTTTTCAAATTTGAAATTCATTACTACAATAAACCCCAGAACAGTTTAAACAGAACTATCAAGGAGATAAGGTAAACCATCACCCTAATCATGCTTGATTTAATAACCAAGATTCTGAACGGAGTCTACCCCACCAATTATAGTTCCAATCAAAGGGAAACTCACAGCATGTTGGAGAAACAGAATAGGATGTGGAGCCAAGATAAAACGCATGGCCAAAGAAAGGAAACCCAATCACTCAACTATAGAGATCATTGCTTACTTAGGATGCATCACCGGCATCGGATCTTCGCAACAATGAGGGAAGAAGAACCCCAAGGGTCAGCGATCACCTTAGAGCGCCATCGCATAGCGGAGATGGTGACGATCGCGTTGAGGATGGCGCGAGTCTAGGGATGCAACGATGGTGCACTGTCGATGGAGAGAACAGGTCGTAGGCGAGGAAGAGGCAGGCGTCGGGTCAGCGCCGGCTGCGGGCTTCGCGAGAGGGGAAGAAGAAGTGGGTCGCGGCGCGTCTGCGGCTAGGGCAAGCGGAAGGGAACGACGGCTGTGGTTTAGGCAGGTTAGGGCTCGAGTGGAGAGGAGAAGTTATAAAGGAATATAATTAATACTTTTCCTTATATATATATATATATATATATATATATATATATATATTTCGAAAATTCAATTTTTCCTAAAATAATTCAAAACCAACCCATCTTGCATTCAATTTTCCCTACTAATATTTTCAAAAATTCAGGAAAATTATTTCAAAATTTTCCCTCTAATTGTTTTTTTTCGTATTTTACAACTTATACACACGGTAGACACCAATACATGATCAACAAAACTACACTACTAAAACCCAAATCCATTACAAACACTAGAGCTTATGACAAAACATAAAATCAAAAGGTCAATTATCATCCAACTCTAAAGAAGACACTAACCTAATACCATCCACCATTAGATTCACCATTCCTATCCAAGCTCACGACAAATATCAAACCATTCAACCTCAGATCAAAACCCTTAATCGTGCTAAGTTCTCTACAAAAACCAACTTGATCCAATCACTGCTCATCCCAATCCAGCAACCCACGGCAAAGGAAAATCAAATATGAACACCAACAGATAGCACTAACCCAAATTCCATCGTTAATTCCAAACAAGAATAGCCTTAACAAACAATTTCTTACCTGAGATGCAACCGGCGACCACCTTTGTTCAGATCCGACCAATCCGAAACAACAAAGAGGACACACCCTTGGAATCTCCTTCTTCGATGGTGTGCTCACGGTGATTGGTATCCGGGTGACGGCGATGAGAAAGGAGAAGAAGAACGCGAAGAGGGCCGCGAGAAGGGAAGCAAACAGCGACGTCGGAGGCTTAGGGCTCGGGTTCGCGAAGGAGAGAAAGGGAATCGAAGGAGAGGCGTCGGGTCGGCGCCGACTGCGGGCTTCGCAAGGGGAGGGAGGCGGCGCGTCTGCGGCTAGGGCACGAGCCCGAGACAGGCCGAAGGCTTTAATACAAAAGGAGGGTCCTTTTTGCAAAAAGGCCCCTCATATTACTCAATTTCGCATTAAGCCCTTAGGGTTAATGTTTTAACCATCTCTTTTACTACAATCTACTTCAAATAAGTTAGGGTTGAATTATTTACACTCTCGATAACCCTAAATCTTTCAGTATATTTTTCCGAAAATTTATTTTATTGGATTTTTAATTTGCCGTATTTAACATTTTCACTGTCAATATCTGCATATGATGTGTCAAGTAATTCATCAGTACCAATAAAATCAACACTAGGTGCCTCAATGGAATTTTTACAATCAATTTCTAAATAAGATATAGCAAGACATGCATCACAACCAATAAAATCAACCTCGGGTACCTCCATAAGTTTTTCACACTCAATTTCAGCATAAGATATAGCAAGAGATTCATCACAATAAACAACATCAATTTCAGGCTCTTTTAAAAATTTTTCACAATTAAAATCCACCAAAGGTATATCAAGAAATGTTTCACAACCAATAAAATCAATCTCAGGTACCTCCATAAGTTTTTCACACTCAAGTTCAACATAAGATATAACAAAAGATTCATCATAATAAACCACATCAATTTCAGTCACCTCCAAGAATTTTTCACAATCAGTTTTTGCATGATATGTATCACAACATGCTTCACATTCCACAAATTCAACACTAGGTACCTCTATGAATTTTTCATAATCAAATTCTACAAAAGATGTATCCATAAGTGTATCACAAACAATAAAATCATTTTGAGGTACCTCCATTGATTTTTCCAAGGACATAAGAGGAATACTTACCTGATCATGCTGAAGAATAGCTGGAGGTTCTACAAGAATAGATGTAACTGTGGTACCCTCCTGGTCAAGTTCAGGTTCCATCTCAGGCTCAAGTTCTGGTGGACATTCAACTGGAATAGGTGATCCTTGGGTTCTTGCTTCCACCATGCAAGTCCCTACACTTTCTGGCTTGTCCTCTGAATTTTCTAATGTATCTGTCAATGGTGGTGGTCCCTGGGGCTCTGTGCAATCCCCTACACCAATGGAATCATCTCCTATGCATGCTTCTTCTATAATATCTGCAACAACAATATTAGAAAAATTAGGACCATCAATAACACTATCATCACAAATTAAAAGATGAGAAGGGTCCTATGGAGCTTCAGAAACAAGTTTAATGCTATCACAAGCTGGAGGAATGCATGCTGTAGATGCCCTGGTTTTAATTGTTTCTTCTTCTTCTTCCACCAACCTCCAAGTTAGTTCACAATCATGCCCCTTAAAATCCTGAGTAGCCTGAGGAGATAATTGTCCTGATCTTTCGGCTTTTGTTTGATTCATTTGATCAACCCATTTTTCAAGGCATCTTCCAAGGTTTTGAAGCTTGGTGTAGAACTCCTGTTGGTCTTGAAATGTAGCAAAAGGCTGTTGAAGACCATGAGTAGGCTGTGAATTCTGAAATTGGAACTGTTGGGGCTGCTCAAATGGTTGAATGGGCTGATTAAACTGCTGAAATGGTTGATAATTAGGATGTTGTTGCTGGAAATTATTGTTATGAAAATTCTGAAATTGGGGCTGGCATTGTTGATTGAATTGTTGAAATGCTTGAGGTTGAAAATTCTGAGTGTCTTGCTGAAAATTCTGACCTTGAAACTGGAAATCTTGCTGACATGGTTGAAATTGTGGCTGAAAAAACTGATTTGTTTGTTGAAAATTCGAATAAGGCTGTTGAAAATTTGGATTGAACCCTTGCTGAAAATTCTGAAATTGTGGTTGAAACTACTGTGGTGGTTGATTAAATGTTTGGTACTGCTACAAATCTGAATAGGGCTGCTGAAATTGTTGAAAAGGCTGACATTGTGGCTGCCCTTGCTGAAATTGATAACTTGGTTGTTGAAAATTTGATTGGGACTGCTGAAAATATTGGTTCTGCTGTTGAAATTGTTGACACAGCTGCTGGTAAGTAGATGAAAACATTTTGAACTGACAGTCCTGTCACAAAGCAAACAAAATGGCAGCAACCGTATACAAAAGATAAAGCAATCAAGAATAGAATCAAAGGATATAATTATCAAGCACCACTACATTCCCCGGCAACGGCGCCAAATTTGATAACCGTTTCAGTCGTGTCACGGTTTCAAATACAATTCAAGTATCGAATTCTTCTAAACTAATGTAGCATAGAATAACTCGAGTCGTCTCCCAATGAATGTAGTTGATGCATGATAATTCTCATAATCGTATTTTATTGCTTTTGGAATTTGGATGATAATTGGGTTTGGATTTGAGTTGCTAAGACTAATAAGCGAAAGACAATGCAGGTAATGAATCTAATTTCACTAAACTACACTTGCCAGAAGATTAAAAGAAACATAAGGTAAAGCATTAACAAAACCCACACTAATTTAGTTGCATTCAATTAAAGACAAAAACTTAAAGTAATTGGAAAGGATCAGACAAGAAAGGATTAATCAAAATAAAATTCAAGAAATTAAACCTAACGATTGGAATAAGCATTTTGTCAAACAACTTGCGAGCGTGATTCAAAACAACAAAGGTACATGCAAACTAATATGGGAGATCAAGCATCAATACAAAAATTTATCATAAGAAGAAACATCCTAACACAAGAACACTTAAGAGCAATCGGATGTGATGAGAAGAGCTGCTGCAACTGAATTTGCTGTGAAAGAAACTACTGCCATTCGGACAATGAAAATGCTGTAAGTAATTGCTGAGAAGGAAAATTTGCTGGCTGCTGGATCTGCTGTGAAGAACTTAAGGCTACTGCTGGATCGGATGAAGGAATTGATATGCAAATGAAGGAGAACTGCTGCTGGAAATTGAAAGACGTAGCTGCTGGATCTAATCTGATGAAGGCTGGACAAAGACAAAGCTGTGAAGAAATAAACTGCTGAAATTACAGAAATTGCTGTAAAGGAAAGCAAATGAAGAAACTGCTGTAAAGGAACTGATCGCCGGCGGTGAAGACGATGAAAGCTTGATCGAGTCGGGAACCCCTCGACTCGAGAGAAAGCTGTGGTGGAGATGGTCAACTAGGGCCCGAACCCCGTGCCCTAGCTCGTGCAATGGCGTGCGGTGGAGATGGCTGGCTTCTCTCCGAACCCCGAAAGAGAAAACCCTTACTCTCTTCTCTTCGAACCCCGACAGAGAAGAGGTGGAGATGGAATACCGGCCGGCGGTGATGTGATGAAGAAGACCGCCGGCGGTGAGGGTGGAGAGGATGAGTCACGTGTGTGTGCGAGCCGAACGATGCCCTAGCTTTGCGTCGCTCCCCCTTTTGTTCGTCTCAGCTCGGCTTCAACAGTTTGGTCAACCAAGCCAGCAGCTTCAGCGGTTCGATTCAATCAACTTGAGTTCAGTCCAGCAATCCGGTTCAGTCAAGATTCAGCCCAGGGTTCAGTTCTTTGGTTCAACCAAGCACTTGAGTTCGGCTTGCGCTTGAGCTTGGCTTGGGTTCAGTTCTTCAGCCCAACAGTTCAGAAGGAATTTAACAACGGACGAGATCGATTTGGCTTCATCCAACGGTCAGATCTCTTCCGATCTAAACCAAACTCCACAGATCCCAATCAATGGTCCTGATCTACCTATCCCCAGCTTGGATCAACCAGATCAGTGGCGGATAGTCTAGATCTCCCTTTTTCTTGAATGGATAGTCTAGAACATCTTGAGCTCGATCCAACGGTCAGATTGCTTCTGATTTTGCTGAAATTTTCAGATCTTGATCTATGGTCATGATTGACTCTATCCTGAACTCGGATTGACCAGAAGTTGACCGATGGCTCAGATCTAGCCATTCTCTAGAATGGACGGCTCCTATTAATCCGATGCTTAATTCCTTTGATCTGGATCCAATGCTGACTCAAGTCTGACCCGATTTGATCTAGGTCCATGATCATTTGAAGCCTACAAAATGATATTCAAATTTAGTGCCAAAAATATCCCAAATATACAAAGATTTGAATTAAAAGCCAAAATAAGGGAAATACATGAAACCTAATACAATTGCAAAATTAAGCATATAAAATGTGGATCAAATATGGATTTAAGAGCCTAAAATAATTAGCAAAAATGGTGGTTATCAGTGGGTCATTTGCCAACAAAGTTGGTTGCCCATCTTAATTTCGTCTAACATGCCTAAACTTTGACTAAAAGAAGAACATAATTTGGATCTTAAATTATTTAAGGTGAAGTTCCTCCCTTAGGAGGTTCCACAATGTCATGATTTACCAATCTTTCACGGTGAAAGTGGAGAGAAATCTAAGAGTAACATTATTATCTTTTGCATCAAAACATTAAACATTAAAATATATTACTTTAATTTAAACTTTTTATTAATCACATCAAATACACCTGTGGAACCAAAAAGGAATATTCCATAGAATATTCTATTTTTTTCCTATTGATAATTTAATTATCGACCTACATGTTAATTTAGTAATGATTTTGAATATAATTATTATATTTAAAATTACTATTTCATTTATATTTAATAATTGTTTTTAAAAAAATTACATCCAATTAATATATATAAAAAATTATAATTTTTATTTTTAATATTTATTACATAATTATTCGGACATAAATATATTTTAAAAATATTATAAAATCATACACAATTATGATAAAATATATTACTAATATAACACAGACAATGATAGTGAATTGAAAAAATAATATTATGAGAATTTAACATTAAGAATTACTATATTGTTCCCAAATATGATCAATTAATGCATTTCGAAGGGCAATATGAGCCTTTTTATCTTTGATTTGTCTGTACTGAGAAAAAAAATCTTCAAACCGTGTACGATCATCTACTGCTGGCTCAACATCTGGAGTTGGCACCTCGAAGTGTTTCACGATTGGTGCATTTAAATCACGTTCATTTTCAATTATCATATTATGCATAATAATACATGATGTCATTATATCATGAAAATATTTTTATGCTAAGAACGTAAAGGTCCTGCAATATAATAAAATATAATAAGTGATATAATTATATTTTTTTAATTAGTGCATAATAAAATATAATTAGTGCATAATTAGTGTAAAATATTTTTTTATTTAGTGCATAATAAAATATATATAAAATATATTTAGTGCATAATAAAATATATATTTTTTAAATTAGTGATATAATATATATATATATAATTATAATTATAATATACTTAATAAATAAAAATTTTATTCAATTAAATCATTATAACTATGTTTAATAAAATTAAAATATGTTATTATATTATATAATTTATATTTATAATAAATAATTAATAATATTAAATACTTGTGGAAAAAATTATTATAAAGTAATTTTTATTTATGATATTTAGTAATATAATATTTACTAATATATATAATATTTACTGATTATATATTATAACTAGTATAATACCCGTGCGATGCATAGGAATCTTACACAATTTAAATAACATGTTTAGTGATAATATATATATATATATATATATATATATATGTCAATTTTTATTATTAAATAAAAATTAAAATGAATTGTAATTTTATTTCATCATGGATTCATGTCAATATAAGATATAGTATTATTTTTTATAATATAAGATATTAATGGTGATCATAAGTTTTATAAGGGTGGTGGATGTGGATGTAATCTAAAGTTTACTTTGCTTTGATAGGGGTGTGCCGGGCTTGTACTATAGTGCAACATACAGGTGACACATGAAAACCCTAGTAGCAAGCTATTGTGATGGGTCATCCCTCGTATAAAAATTAATTTAATATCAAAGTGGACCAATGACTTACATATCAGATATTAAACTGATAAGAACAGATACTACACTTAATCTTAGCCAAAAGGCCGAGAAAGGTATGAGTTGCTTTACCATTCTTTATCCATTTTTATAATTGCTCTGTGTGTAATTCGCCTTGGTAACTACAGATGTGGGACTATCATTTTTTTTACATCAACTCAAGGGAAGCTAAAGGCCAATATTTCATTAAAATTAAATTAAATTAATTTATTTATGTACTTTACTGTAATCATTATAACTTATTTAAAATTTTAATTTTGGAAATTTTAAAATATAATTTCAAATTTGAAATTATCTTTTTTGAATTTGATAAATTATTTTTTAAAATTTTAATTTTGGATTAAGATATGAATTTTTCTCTTTAGGATTTGTAATTATATATGTTTTTTGAATTTGTATTTTTAATTATAAATTTTTTATTTAGAAAATTTATATTCGGTTTAGGCGAGAATCCTAAGCTCCATGTGAATGCCACGTCTGCATGCAAAACTGTGTTTTATAGATATTAATAGATTAATATTATTAAATACTTATGGACAAAAATTATTATAAAGTAATTTTTATTTATGATATTTAGTAATATAATATTTACTAATATATATTATATTTACTGATTATATATTATAATAAATTTTTTAAATATAAAAACAATTAAAAAATAATATCACCAAATTTGGTGTTGCAACAATGCAACACCAAATTTGGTGATCCACTGTTGCAACACCAAAAATGGTGTTGAAATATCGTAATCTGTTGGAGCATTATGGTGTACTTTTTACACCAAATATAGTGCAAAAGGTTCGGTTGGAGATGGTCTAATGATTGTAGTGCACTGTCTATATATATATATATATCACCGAAAGCATTCTCAGTTAAATTATCCTAAGCTCTTATTCAAACATGAGATGGCAAAAGTATCTCTAGCGTTCTTCCTTGTCCTTCTTGTAGTCACCTCCTCAGGTATCTTCTTCTTTTAGTTGATGATAGCGATTGCATTTACAAGTGACATATCGATATTCTTTTTACATAATATCAATATTTGATTTCTTTGGTCATAAATACTATACAAAAAATTATATGCTAATGTATCTTAAAACATGCAGTTGGGATGACGAAGGCTCAAAGTGCGAAAGTTTGCCCAAAGACGCTTCACGAAAGCGGATGCACCTTGGCTAAATGTCAACAAGAATGCTTTCTTAACTATCGTGGAAGGGGACAATGCATTGGGAATTTTGATGGATCGATTTATAAATGCATATGCGTCTATAAATGCTAATCTATAAAGATGGATGGATATATACTCTAGCTAATAAACTTGTTCTTCAACACTGTATATCAACTTTCAGTATCGATCCCATATCATTGTTGATAGTATCAACTTGTGTTTTTTTTTTATCATTTCATGTTATATCCAATTTAGTAATAAAGCAACTATATATTGCTATACCTTTTATTACAGTTCATTACAAGAAAATGGAGTTTCATATATAGATAAAAAAATCCTTCTCGAAAAGTCATATTTTCGTCTCTAATGAAAATTTAAGACGGAATGTTTTGTCTATAATATCCTATAATATAATTTCTAAATTTAAATTCTGTTTTAAAAATGTATCTCTAAAGCTTGTTTTCCAAGTGTAATTTTATATTTTGGGCTCTTAAAGAAGGGTCATTTGCCAACAAAGTTGGTTGTCCATCTTAATTTTGTCTAACATGCCTAAACTTTGACTAAAAGAAGAACATAATTTGGATCTTAAATTATTTATGGTGAAGTCCCTCCCTTAGGAGGTTCCACAATATCATGATTTACCAATCTTTCATGGTGAAAGTGGAGAGAAATCTAAGAGGAACATTATTATCTTTTGCATCACAAAATTACACATTAAAATATATTAATTTAATTTAAACTTTTTATTAATCACATCAAACTCACCACGGGAACCAAAAAGGAATATTCCTTAGAATATTTTATTTTTTCTTATTCATAATTTAATTATCGACCTACATGTTAATTTAGTAATGATTTTGAATATAATTATTATATTTAAAATTAATATTTCATTTATATTTAATAATTGTTTTTTAAAAAATTACATCCAATTAATATATATTAAAAATTATAATTTTTATGTTTAATTTTATTACATAATTATTCGGACATAAATATATTTTAAAAATATTATAAAATCATACACAATTAAGATAAAATATATTACTAATATAACACAGACAATGACAGTGAATTGAAAATACAATATTATGAGAATTTAACATTAAGAATTACTATATTGTTCCCATATATGATCAATTAAAGCATTTCGAAGGGCAATATGAGCTTCTTTGTCTTTGATTTGTCTGTATCGAGCTAAAAAATCTTCAAACCGAGTAAGATCATCTACTACTGGCTCAATATCTGGAGTTGGCACCTCGAAGTGTTCCACGATTGGTGTATTTAAATCATGTTCATCTTCAATTATCATATTATGCATAATAATACATGATGTCATTATATCATATAAAATATTTTTCTACCAAAAACGTGAAGGTCCTGCAATATAATAAAATATAATTAAAATATAATTAGTGATATAATTATATATTTTTTATTAGTGCATAATAAAATATAATTAGTGCATAATTAGTGTAAAATATTTTTTTAATTAGTGCATAATAAAATATATATAAAACATAATTAGTGCATAATAAAATAGATTTTTTTTAAATTAGTGATATAATTTATAAATATATTTATAATTAAAATATGCTTAATAAATAAAATTTTTATTCAATTAAATCTTTATAACTATGTTTAATAAAATTAAAATATGTTATTATATTTTAATTTATATTTATAATAAATAATTAATATTATTAGATTGTTATGGAAAAATATTTATTATAAATTAATTTTTAATTATGATATTTAGTAATATAATATTTACAAATTTATATTATATTTATGATTATATATTATAATAAATTTTTTAAATATAAAAACAATTAAAAATAATATCACCAAATTTGGTGTTGCAACAGTGCAACACCAAATTTGGTGATCCACTGTTGGAACACAAAAAATGGTGTTGAAATATAGTAATCTTTGGAGCATTATGGTGTACTTTTTAGACCAAATATAGTGCAAAGGGTTCGGTTGGAGATGGTCTAATGATTGTAGTGCACTGTTATATATATATATATATATATATATATATATATATATATCACCGAAAGCATTCCCAGTTAAATTATCCCAAGCTCTTATACAAACTTGAGATGACAAAAGTATCTCTAGTATTCCTCCTTGTCCATCTTGTAGTCACCTCCTCAGGTATCTTCTTCTTTTAGTTGATGATAGCGATTGCATTTACAAGTGACATATTGATATTCTTTTTACATAATATCAATATTTGATTTCTTTGGTCATAAATACTATACAAAAAATTAAGTGCGAAAGTTTGCCCAAAGACGCTCCACGAAGCGGATGCACCTTGGCTAAATGTCAACAAGAATGCTTTCTTAACTATCGTGGAAGGGGACAATATAATGCATTGGGAATTTTGATGGATTGATTTATAAATGCATATGCCTCTATAAATGCTAATCTAGAAAGATGGATTGATATATACTCTAGCTAATAAACTTGTTCTTCAACACTGTATATCAACTTTGAGTATCGATCCCATATCATAGTTGATAGTATCAACCTGTGTTTTTTTTATCATTTCATGTTATATCCAATTTAGTAATAAAGCAACTATATATTGCTATACCTTTTATTACAGTTCATTACAAGAAAACGGAGTTTCATATATAGATAAAAAAAATCCTTATCTAAAAGTCATATTTTTGTCTCTAAAGAAACTTTAAGATGGAATGTTTTGTCTAGAAAGTCCTATAATATAATTTTTAAAATTAAATTCCGTTTTAAAAATATATCTCTAAGGCTTGTTTTCCGAGTATAATTTTACATTTTGGGCTCTTAAAGAAGGGTCATTTGCCAACAAAGTTGGTTGTCCATCTCAATTTCATCTAACATGCCTAAAGTTTGACTAAAAGAACATAATTTGGATCTTAAATTATTCGGCTTTTTACCAAAGGGCGTACCCAAGAATTGGTATTTACCAAAATGTGTACTATGGTTTACTAAAGGGCGCATTCATTTTAGTGAACTTCCTTTTATACCCCTCCCATTAACTACTGACTTTCTCTTTCTCTCTCTCAGTAATGAATTTCGAGACGTCTGAACTTGCTTTTTCAGACTTTTTTTTAAATAATATATAATAGAATCGACTAAAAAACGTAAGCTAAAAACTAAAAAAATATTTCAGTTAAAAAATATCTCATCCAACGTGATTTCAAAAATATAAATAGATGATTTTTTATATTTAATTAATATAAATTAATATATTAAATAATATTTAATAAATATATTAATATATAAAAAAATCTGAAATCTTTTGATTTCAGGCTGTGTTGGCTTGAAATCAAAAGATTTTAGGCCCACGTTGGGCCTGAAATTAGTAGATTCCAGGCCCAGCGTGGGCTTGAAATTTTTGATTTTAGGCCCACGTTGGGCCTGAAATCTTTTGATTCAGGCCCGACATAGACTCAAATTTTTTTTCTTTTTTAAAAATATATTAATATAAAAAAACCTATCAAAACACGTAATTTCAGATTAAAACGCAGGGTCGAAGTCACGCTATGAGGGCTTGAGCACATCTGTGTTCAGGCCCTCTAGGCCTATGTGTTCAGGCGCTCCTTGGGCCTGAACACAATCTTGGATAAATGTATGTAAATTAAATAAAAATATCAATAGTTCTAGTTAGTGTTGAGCTAGGAGATGGTATTTTTGGTGTCCAAACTTCTAATGATTATAAATTATGTTGTAGTAGGAAATTTTTAGGTCTATCAGTGAGTTTTTACCAAAACTCACTGATGGACCTAGGATATTTGGATTTCTCAAAATCCAATATCAATAGTTAGAGTTGAGCTAGGAGATGGTATTTTTGGTGTCCAAACTTCTTCTAATGATTATAAATTATGTTGCAATAGGAGATTTTTAGGTCTATCAGTGGGTTTTCACCAAAACCCACTGATGGACCTAGGATATTTGGATTTCTCAAAATTCAATATCAATAGTTAGGGTTGAGCTTGGAGATGGTATTTTTGGTGTCCAAACTTCTAATGATTATAAATTATGTTGCAATAGGAGTTTTCTAGGATGAATCAGTGGGTTTCGGTGAAAACTCACTGATGGACTTACGATACTTGGATTTCTCCATAATTGATATCTTTATTTAGAATTTACTTAGAAGATGTTATTTCTGATGTGCAAACTTAGTACTAATAATTTTCAGTTATGTTCTCTAACCGTATTAGTTGACACATAAAGATGTATAAATATGACTGCATCTTGGGCACAGTTAAAAGAAACATCTCATTCAACATGATTTCAAAAATATAAATAGATAATTTTTATATTTGATTAATCTAAATTAATATAATAAATAATTTTTAATAAATATATTAATATATATGAAAACCTATCAAAACACATAATTTTATATTCAAACGCAGGGCCTGAAATCACGATAGGAGGGCCTGAAGTCAGAGGACTTCAGGCCCAAGGGCACTAAAAATTCTTTTATTTTGAAAATATTTTTTTATATTTAATCATTATTTATTAAATTAATTATTTATAGGGTCTGATGTTATTTAACTTCAGGCCCTCCTAGGATGACTTCAGGCCCTGCGTTTGAATTTGAAATCACGTGTTTCGAAAGGTTTTTTATATATTAATATATTTTATAATATTATTTATTATATTAATTTAGATTAATCAAATATAAAAAATTATCTCTTTATATTTTTGAAATCATGTTGAATGAGATGTTTTTTTTAACTGTGCCCAAGATACATTCATATTTATATATCTTTGTGTGCCAACTGATACGGTTAGAGATCATAATTGAAAATTATTGGTACTAAGTTTGCACATCAAAAATAACATCTCCTATGTAAATTCTTAATAGAGATATCACGTATGGAGAAATCCAAGTATCCTAGGTCTATCAGTGAGTTTTCACTGAAACCCACTGATTCATCCAAGAAAACTCCTATTGCAACATAATTTATAATCATTAGAAGTTTGGACACCAAAAATATCATCTCCTAGCTCAACTCTAACATTGATATTGGATTTTGAGAAATCCAAATATCCTAGGTCCATCAGTGGGATTTGGTGAAAACCCACTAATAGACCTAAAAATCTCCTATTGCAACATAATTTATAATCATTAGAAGTTTGGACACCAAAAGTACTATCTCCTAGCTCAACTCTAACTATTGATATTGGATTTTGAGAAATCCAAATATCTTAGGTCCATCAGTGGGTTTTGGTGAAAACTCACTAATAGACCTAAAAATTTCCTATTACAACATAATTTATAATCATTAGAAGTTTGAACACCAAAAATACCATCTCCTAGCTCAACACTAACTAGAACTATTGATATTTTTATTTAATTTACATATATTTATCCAAGATTATGTTTAGGCCCAAGGAGGGCCTGAACACATAGGCATGGAGGGCCTGAACACATCTGTGTTCAGGCCCTCCTAGCGTGACTTCAGGCCCTGCGTTTTAATATGAAATTACGTGTTTTGATAAGTTTTTTTATATATTAATATATTTTTTTAAAAAAAAAATTAGTCCATGTCGGACCTGAATTAAAAGATTTTAGGCCCAACGTGGGCTTGAAATCTTTTGATTTCAGGCCCAGCGTGGGCCTTAAATCTATTGATTTCAGGCCCTGCATGGGCCTGAAATCAAAAGATTTTAGGTTTTTTATATATTAATATATTTATTAAATATTATTTAATATATTAATTTATATTAATCAAATATAAAAAATCATCTATTTGTATTTTTGAAATCTCGTTAGATAAGATATTTTTTTAACTAAAATATTTTTTTGGTTTTTACCTTACGTTTTTTAGCCGATTCCATAATATATTATTTTAAAATAAAAAGTATGTTTAGACGTCTTAGAATTCGTTACTGAGAGAGAGATAGAGAAAGACAGTAGTTAGCGGGAGGGGTATAAGAGGAAGTTCACTAAAATGAGTGCGTCCTTTGGTAAAAATGAAATCATGGTACGCCTTTTAGTAAATACCAATTCTTGGGTATGACCTTTGGTAAAAAGTCGTAAATTATTTAAGGTGAAGTTCCTCCCTTAGGAGGTTCCACAATATTATGATTTACCAATCTTTCACGGTGAAAGTGCAGAGAAATCTAAGAGGAACATTATTATCTTTTGCATCACAAAATTAAACATTAAAATATATTAATTTAATTTAAATTTTTTATTAAACACATCAAACTCACAAGTGGAACCAAAAAAGAATATTCCTTAGAATATTCTATTTTTTTCTAATTCATAATTTAATTATCGACCTACATGTTAATTTAGTAATCATTTTGAATATAATTATTATATTTAAAATTAATATTTCATTTATATTTAATAATTGTAATTAAAAAACTTACATCCAATTAATATATGGTGCAGCGGTAGGGTAACTAGTTGTTAACCCAGTCATCCGCGGGTTCAATCCCCAGCTACGGCGCATTTTGAAGGAATTTTTCCTCCAAATGGGGCACGAACCCTGGGACGCTGGGCTTCTAGACTTTCCATCGTGAGCGCTTCCCGATTTACCCTGATGACCGGTGGAAAACTTCCGTGGGGTCGGGTCGGTAACCCCAGGTTCAATTTGTTTATTGCCTGGTTATCATTTTTTTTCTTTGTCTTTGATTTGTCTGTATCGAGCTAAAAAATCTTCAAACCGAGTACGATCATCTATTGCTGGCTCAACATCTGGAGTTGACACCTTGATGTGTTCCACGATTGATGCATTTAAATCACGTTCATTTTCAATTATCATATTATGCATAATAATATATGATGTCATTATACCATGTAAAATATTTTTCTGCCAAGAACGTGAAAGTCCTGCAATATAATAAAATATAATTAGTGATATAATTATATTTTTTAAATTAGTGCATAATAAAATATAATTAGTGCATAATTAGAGTAAAATATTTTTTATTTAGTGCATAATAAAATATTTATAAAATATAATTCATGCATAATAAAATATATATTTTTTAAATTTGTGATATAATTTATATATATAATTATAATTAAAGTATGCTTAATAAATAAAATTTTTATTCAATTAAATCTTTATAACTATGTTTAATAAAATTAAAATACGTTATTATATTTTTAAATTTATATTTTTAATTAATAATTAATATTATTAAATACTTAAGAAAAAAATTATTATAAATTAATTTTTAATTATGATATTTAGTAATATAATATTTACCAATATATATTATATTTACTGATTATATATTATAAAAAAATTTTAAATATAAAAATAATTTAAAAACTAATATCACCAAATTTGGTGTTGCAACCGTTGGTGTTGCACTGTTGCAACTCCAAAAATGGTGTTGAAATATAGCCATCGGTTGGAGCATTATGGTGTACTTTTTATACCAAATATAGTGCAAAGGGGTTCGGTTGTTGATGGTCTAATGATTGTAGAGCACTGTCTATATATATATATATATATATATATATATATATATATATATATCACCGAAAGCATTCTCAGTTAAATTATCCCAAGCTCTTATAAAACTTTAGATGACAAAAGTATCTCTAGTGTTCTTCCTTGTCCTTCTTGTAGTCACCTCCTCAGGTATCTTTTCCTTTTAGTTGATGATAGCGATTGCATTTGCAAGTGACATATCGATATTCTTTTTAAATAATATCAATATTTGATTTTTTGGTCATAAATACTATACAAAAAATTATATGCTAATGTATCTTAAAACATGCAGTTGGGATGACGAAGGCTCAAAGTTCGAAAGTTTGCCCAAAGACGCTTCACGAAAGCGGATGCACCTTGGCTAAATGTCAACAAGAATGCTTTCTTAACTATCGTGGAAGGGGACAATGCATTGGGAATTTTGATGGATCGATTTATAAATGCATATGCGTCTATAAATGCTAATCTAGAAAGATGGATGGATATATACTCTAGCTAATAAACTTGTTCTTCAGCACTGTATATCAACTTTGAGTATCGATCCCATATCATAGTTGATAGTATCAACTTGTGTTTTTTTATCATTTCATGTTATATCCAATTTAGTAATAAAGCAACTATATATTGCTATACCTTTTATTACAGTTCATTACAAGAAAACGGAGTTTCATATATAGATTAAAAAAAATCCTTCTTGAAAAGTCATATTTTCGTCTCTAAAGAAAATTTAAGTCCGAATGTTTTGTCTATAATGTCCTATAATATAATTTCTAAATTTAAATTCTGTTTTAAAAATATATCTCTAAAGCTTGTTTTCGAAGTTTAATTTTATATTTTGCGCTCTTAAAGAAGGGTCATTTGCCAACAAAGTTGGTTGTCCATCTTAATTTCGTCTAACATGCCTAACTTTGACTAAAAGAAGAACATAATTTGGATCTTAAATTATTTAAGGTGAAGTTCCTCCCTTAGGAGGGTTCACAATAGCATGATTTACCAATCTTTCACGGTGAAAGTGGAGATAAATCTAAGAGGAACATTATTATTTTTTACATTACAAAATTAAACATTAAAATATATTAATTTAATTTAAACTTTTTATTAAACACATCAAACTCACCATTGGATCCAGATGGAACTCAATATATTAGGAATAATGACACATATAAAATTGAATATGGAATAGCATTGTAACAAATTAAATACATAATTCTGAAACAAATAACGATATGTAGCGATCTAATCAAGAGGAGTACACTTATCAAATATTTACGGTACTTGAATTTATTTATAATTTTTAGATTTACTTGACCGTTCACGTTTAAAATTAAATAGATAAGTAAGAATTGGTTATATTAGTTAATAAAAAAATACTACATGAAAAATATTAAATCTCACAAAATATTAGAGCGACTTATTTTAAATATTAAATATATATATAGATTATTAAAGTTTAATTGATATCTATACATATATAATTCCATGCAAATTTAAAGCTATCATATATGGTTTATCTCTTCACAAATTAAAATTTGAATGCGTTGAGTAGATAAATTATTTAAGACCTAATCTTTATTTTTAAAAATTGTGAGGAATAATTTTTGTCCGTAACTTGTCTTATTATTTTATCTAATCTGTATAAATTTACCTATGATAAATTTAAAGAATTTAAATTCCTTTGAAAAGTTCGAAATCAAAAGTATCAAATGGGAGAGAAAGAGAGATTCAAACCCTCGATACGAATAATTCGTACAACTGAATACTAATCCAAGTTGTTCCGAAAGTGAATGATGTGGAGGACAGATCACCGGCGGGTAGTCTCAGGTAGGGATGGAAATAGGCCAGGCTGCCTGGTAGGGGCCTATGGTCTGGCCTGAATTTGGCCTGACCTATTTAAAAATAAAATAATACTCAGGCCCGTTTGAAAGTCTATTTTTCTTATCAGGCCAGACACAGGCTCAATATAAAGACTATCAAGCCTGATAGGCCAGTCTGGGCCTGTTAAAATTATATTATATAAATTGTCAAAATGGCTTAATAAAAGTTCTAACCTTCATCTTCTTACAAGGAATACTTTATCTACCACCTTACTTGCCAGTACACCATAAATCTCTTTCAGTTATAATATACATATTTTATATATTTATGGTATCTTTAGCTAATTTGTTAAATTAGTATTTTGGATTACCAAATTGAATTGTTATATTTTATATATTAGAAGTATTTTGGATAACCGAATTAAATTATAGGCTTTGTAAACAGGCCACAGGCCAGGCTTAGGCCAAGAACAAAGTTTATAACAGGCCACAGGCTAGGCTCAGGCCAGTTTGTTATTATACAGGTCTGGTCTATTAAGGTAAAAGCCTGGCCTAGCCTAGTCTGTTTCCATCCCTAGTCTCGGGTGATGATGAGGTAGGAGACCCGTGCTTGCAAGGTTAACACAAGCGTAAAAAAGAGGTACATTGGAAGGAGTACCGGCGGAGTCCTCTCCGATGCTGAAATCAGAAATTACATCAAGATGGAGAAGGAGCAAGGAGAATAAATTAGTAGAGTTAATCTAAAAGTTCCCCATACGTAGAAGTCTAAGCATCTTATATAGCTGTTGCTCTCCTCCGATGAGTGCTCATACGTTGTTGTAATTGTTCCCCTACTCCCACGCCTCCTAATTCATGTTTGTATGTCTGCTGTCGTTTACTAGGGCCTCCTAGTAACAACGGCCATGGACATTAACTCATACATTAGCAGTTGTAATTGTCAGCCCACATCCACATTCAAGGGAGAGGACATTCGAAATGGTTGTCACCTATATTAAATATGTCATTATAGTCATTAATGATAGGCTTCTCTTACCCGCACTCTTTCTCCCGAGCTGGTCTTGGGCTCTTCGTATGGGGTTCGGGAACTCTCAGTGTCTGACTAGTCCCGAGCATATCATTTCCGAGGTGCTCCCGGGAGCTCCAGCCTGAGCTGGCCTCAAGTATACTTGCCCGAGCTGATCTCGGGTCCTTTTTTCCCGAGTTGGCCTCGGGTGGTTATCGCTCGGGTTGTTCTCGGGCGCTTTTCCCTGAGTTGATCTCAAGGACATTCTCGGACATTTCTCATGATACACAGCCTTCCATCGTCACACGTTCAACAGGGGCTATTCAGCCCGATCACAAGTCCCCCCTTCATGTCTAATCGAAGAAAGTTTGTCTGACTGATTAGACTTGTGGTGTGCCGAGTGAGAAATGTAGATAGAATGTGTAGTTAACATTCCTCATTTCTTGATGACTTTATGGGTCCTAGGAATCTAAATATTCATTTCAGGACTTGAAGCAATCGTTTGTATCAGTCCTAAGAGTTTCACGAGTTCCAATACCCTGTAATGATGGTTGTCAAGCATTCATAAGAGCACAAGGGAGTATTAATGACGAGAAATCTTTCCTGCGAACAAACTGCTGCCACGTTGCAGGACCCCCTTGAAGTGCCCTTCCTTTGATGTGCTTAGTCGATTCACACCAACCAACGGCTATAATGAGTTGTATGTTCTGAGATCCATGGCTAACTCTCATCCACGCATCGCGTATCCATCCCCTTGCATCGCCGCTACCTCTCCCTTATAAAAAGGGAAGTGAAGATGGCCTTCCACCTTCTTACACCGCCAACCATTAGAGCTCGTTGCTTCCGCTTCCTCTTGCTAAAGTTCCACCTTTTTGTGTAAGTCACACTAGGCCCTCCTCTCCTTCTTCCATCATCCGCATCTCTTCCTTAAGACCATGGGCATGAGTGTAAAGGCAGAGGGAATGAAAGGAAAGAGAAGGAAGGAAGAACCCAAAAAGAAACAAGTTTATCAACCGGAGTGGTACGAGGCCACATCCTCAAGGGTTAAACCCAGTGCTTTACGGGCCGCCTGTGAAACCTATGGCATCCCGCTGAACTTTGAAGTTAGGGTTCCTATGCTCGATCAATCTCCCGTGGAGCCCCCTTTAGGGTTTTACAATTTCTTTCTAGGTCAAGTAGAATTTGGTCTTCGTTTTCCAATCTGTTGGTGCAGGCAGCACCTAAGTCAAACCTGGGTTTTGATAATGGAAAAGGGTTCAAGAGTTAAGATGTTATTTTAGTCTAATGTGTTCACTGAGTGTGCAGAAAGAAGTCCTGGCGAAGGGCAGCTGGGCAACTAGCGAAGGGCTGCTAGGCGTCGAAACCCTAAGACCTGGTAAAGGACTGCTAGGTACTTGGCGAAGGACTGCTAGGCATCTAAGACCTGGCAAAGGACTGCTAGGCATCTAAGACCTGGCAAAGGACTGCTAGACACCTGGCGAAGGACTGGTAGGCACCTAGCGAAGGGTTGCTAGGCATTGAAGACCTAGCGAAGGGCTGCTGGGCAAAAGTCCAACCGGAGGAGCCGGTTAGCAAAAGGTAAACTCTCCTGAGAGGAGTAGGTGAGGACGCGTTCCCCGTCGAGGGAATAGTAGGCGTCGGTTCGACCTAGGGTTCCATTTGGGAGACCCAAAGTCAGAACCAAGATAGCTACGGCTGTAAAAACTAACTAATATTCTTGCTTTGTTTGTTGTGGAACTAACCTTGGATGCAGGGACCGAAGGAGTGTGTTTCTGTAGCTCAGAACGCCCCAAAGGAGAGGGGCATATAGCTGGGCTAGGCGCCTGGGAGGTCCCGGGCGCCCAAGGTCAAAGCCAAATAAGCAGTAAGCAAGAATCGCTTCGAAACAACACTGGGCTAGGCGCCCGGGAGGTCCCGGGCGCCCAAGGTCAAGGCCAAAAATGAGTCGAAGAAAAATCAGCCACGAAGCCAGCGGACCCAGTCAAGCTGGGAGCCCAGGAGGTCCCGGGCGCCCCAGTCAGCTCCAGAGCCGATTCGAAGGGGATAAGCGCTGACCAAGCTATAGATAGAGGTTCTCAGATCTGAAGGCACGTGTCAGGCGCCCCCAGGAGCACTATAAAAGGGGCTCGACCCCTAAGGCTTCAACAACACTTTTTCCAATGCCTCCAAGCTTTTCGTTCACGCGCTCTGCTCCGGCAAACTCCGTCCTCGACATTCCAGCGCCGACAACGACCCTCTGCTCCGAAGTACGATCCACATCAGGGCGTCGATAACGAAAAGTGTAATTCATTTTACTTACTGCACTATTCGTGTATTAAATCTGTAAACCTTTGCGCGAATATAGAATTGCCCGCAGTAAACGGTCAAGGACCGTGGGCCTTGGAGTAGGAGCCGACCGCGACTCCGAACCAAGTAAAAAACTTGTGTTCTTTGTGTGTTTTAATTCCGCTGCGTTTTCTCTTTCTTATCTGAAAAAAAGTTTTCACGATATTCACCCCCCCTATCGTGTTTCTCAATCCAACAAGTGGTATCAGAGCGGGATAGCTCAAGTTGGTGCAACCACCAATTTGGGAATTTTTTGGATTTTTACGAAATTTTTTTTAATTCTTTTTCGATCGAATTTTTATCGTTAATCGAGGTTGGTGCAACACCACTCGATAATTTTTTTTAAATATATTTTTCCCGCACTGCTAATCTAAGACCAAGTCTTGGGACAGTTTTTTGTCTTTGTTTCATTTCAGTAATCTCTAATGGCCATGCAAGAGGGCTTCAGTACAACCAGATCACCACTCTTCAGTGGGGAGGACTTTGCCTACTGGAAGAGTCAGATGTAAGTCCACCTGAAAACTCAGGTGGACATGTGGATAATTATCCAATCTAGACTGGAAATCCCGAAAAACGCTGAAGGAGTGCCACAATCTTACACCGAATGGGGTGCCTCGCTAAAAAGGAAGATCGATGCTGATGCTAAAGCTACCCAGACACTTCAATGTGGTCTAACCAAAGAAGAGCTGAACCGGGTGGGACCATTCAACAGTGCAAAGGAACTTTGGGGTAAGTTAATTGAGTTGCACGAAGGAACCTCCGACACCCGAATAAGCAAGAGAGACCTACTGCTAAACAAACTCTACACTATCAAAATGAACGATGGCGAGTCAGCAACCCAGCTCCACGCTAGAATCCAAGAGTTAATGAACGGTCTACATACAATCGGTCACAAGGTAGAAAACCGTGACCTGATCAGGTATACCCTTAACGCTTTCCCGAGAAATACTTTGTGGGCATCTATGGTAGATGCGTACAAAGTTTCAAGGCATTTGTCTAAAATCAAATTAGATGAGTTATTTTCTGAACTTGAATTACATGAGCAGACTAATTGCACCCTGGCCGAGAAAGGCATCACTTTTGTTGCAGGTAATACTAGAAAGATGACCAAGAAGAAGCCTCAACCTGCACCCGAGTCTGACTCAGACTCAGACACAGAAGACAGCGAAGGAAATCGACCCAAGCTGGTTCGGCTAGCCCGAGACTACTACAAGGAGCTGAAAAATCAGACCAACAGAAGGAAAGCCAGCCGAAGAAAGGAAGAGCCAGCTGAACCTTCAAATGAAAAGACCAAACCAAATGTGACCTGCTACGAATGCAAAAAGAAGGGTCACTACAAGACGGAATGCCCCAATCTGAAGGAGACAAAGAAGACAAGAAGGAAGAAGGCCCTTCAAGCAACATGGGACGAGTCTTTCTCCGAAGAAGAAGAAGAGACCCCACAATCGAACCTGCTCACCCTGACTGCTTCGGAAGAAATCGAGACCGAATCAGAATCGAAACCGGACGACGGAAAGCTCACATTTTCAGAGGACGGCAAAATCACTGTAAGTGGATTTTCTAGAGTTCAATTATCAGAGTTAATTGCTTATCTATCTCGCGACTTGGCAAAAGCTAAAATCCGAGTCGAATCCCTCTGACAGGAAGTAAAACTCCTGAAAGAGGGAGCTGACTCTAGATCCTTAACTGAGAAGGTTCAAGAAGGAACCTCTACTCAAGTTGAAAAACTTGAGAAAGAGAACTCCTCCTTGAAAACTCAAGTCAAGGACCTTAGAGCAGCTTTGGACCGATTCACTTCGGGTTCCAAGGGTCTTGACATGATCCTTGGAAAACAGATGTCCGTTCTAAATCGATCCGGATTAGGGTATCGAACCAAGGCTAGACAAAGGTCATATTATGCTATACTGAATCAGTCTAGACCCAAAGTTCAGGCATGGGTACCCAAACTTTGCCTGAACAACCAAGTTGGACCAAATCAGTATTGGATCCCGAAGGACAAGATTCATATCTTGCCTAATCATTACCGTGGCTTTAGTCCAGGGGGAGCCAACTTAAAAACCATTTTTTTAGTTAAATAAATTTCTTTTCTTGTTTTAAATTGCATGATTGCTTGTCTATTTATTTTCTGCAATTTATCATGCTTAGACCTAGGACTGGTTAGACTAAGGACTAAACCAATTAACTGAAATTTGAACAACATAGTATTGGGTGGAGGTGAGATGATAGTACGTTAGGGAAGCCTTTCCTAATAAGGTCAAGTATACTCTACTTGGTCTCTTTAGACTGGTGAAACTAGCCGAAGCTACTGATCCAAGACCCAAGCTAGTTAGACCAGAATTTCTCAAAAAGTAACCTTGAAAATGACATTTCACTAAAAGGCTTTGTCAAGGAAAGGGTTGATGATCCAATAAGGCTATGGCCAAAAAGGCCTTGTGCCTGGCCAAGACCTAGAAGCCAAATTTTGAAATTCAAATTCAGTTTACTCTTTGTCAAATTTGAATCTAACATAAATTTTCAGTTAATCTTAGATTCAAATATTTTTTTTTAAATAAATTCAAAACTAATTGTTTTCAAAATTAATTTAACTTTTCAAAATTAATCATGGTTTTACAAAACCAACTTCTTACTTCTATTAAAACCTGTCTCACAAAAACCCATAAGGTGTTGGATCGAGTAAACACGATAGAGGGGGGGTAAATATCGTGAAAACGTTTCAGATTGAAAAGAGAAAGTACGCAGCGGAATTTAAACAAAACACACACACACAGAACTCAAGTAGTTTACTTGGTTCGGAGTTGCGTTCGGCTCCTACTCCAAGGCCCACGGTCCTTGACCGTTTACTGCGGGCAATTCTATAATAGCGCAAAAGTATACAGAAATTGTTAAAATATTATTGCAGTAAATAAACAAATGTATTCTTCATTACTGACGCCCAGTGTGGATCGTACTTCGGAGCAGAGGGTCGTCGTCGGCACTAGAATGTCGAGAACGAAGTTTGCCGAAGCAGAGCGCTTGAACGAAGAGCTTAGAGGCATTGAAAAAAGTGATGTCGAAGCCTTAGGGGTCGAGCCCCTTTTATACTGCTCCTGAGGCGCCCTGGACACTGGGGGAGCCTGACACGTGCCTTCAGATCTGAGAAACCTCATCCGCAGTTCGGTCAGCGGTTATCCCTCCAGAATCGGCCTCAGAGCTGACGGGGGCGCCCAAGATGTTGGGGGCGCCCCGGTTGACTTGGTCTGCTGGCTTCGTGGATGAGATTGCTTCAATCACAGTTTGGCTTGGACACAGGGCGCCCGGGACATCCAGGGCACCCGGGACCTTCAGGCCGCCCGGGACCATCATGGCGTCTGGCCCAGTAAGCTTTCGAAGCGATTCTTGCTTAACTGCTCGTTTGACTTTGACCTTGGGTGCCCAGGACCTCCCGGGCGCCTAGGTCAGCTACTGCCCCTCTCCTTTGGGGCATTCTGAGCTACAGAAACACATTCCTTTGGTCCTGCATCCAAGGTTAGTTCCACAACAAACAAGCCAAGAATGTTAGTTAGTTTATACAGCCGTAGCTGTCTTGGTTCTGACTTCAGGTCTCCCATATGAAACCCTAGGTCGAACCGACGCCAATGTTCCCTCGACGGGGAACGCGTCCTCACCTACTCCTCTCAGGAGAATTTACCTTTTGCCAACCGGCTCCTTCGGTTGGACTTTTGCCCAGCTTTACTCACCAGGTCTTCGTGCCCAATCCGCGACCAGGTCTTAGTGCCCACCTTCCGTGCAGGTCTTCGGTGCCCAGCCCTCGGCCAGGTCTTAGTGCCCGATTCCTCGAACTAGGTCTTCGGTGCCCAGCCCTCGGCCAGGTCTTAGTGCCCAATTCCTCGAACCAGGTCTTCGGTGCCCAGCCCTTAGCCAGGTCTTAGTGCCCAGTCTACGACCAGGACTTATTGCCCAACCTTATGTCAGGACTTAGTTGCCCAGCCCACGGCCAAGACTTATTGCCTAGATTACCTAGGACTTTCCTGCACACTTGATTAACTTTATTAGATCACAAATAGTACTTAACTTTGAACCATTTGCCAATATCAAAACAAGGTTCGATATGGTGCTTCCTGCACCAACAATCTCCCCCTTTTTTATTTATGGCAACACAATTCAAAGTTAACTAAAAACTTATAACAGTTTAAGAACATAAGGTAAAAATCAATGAAGTATAGCACTTATGAATAGAATAGATTTGAAAAAAAATCTTTTATTCCTCATACTCCCCCTAAACCCCTGAATACTTGTGTTATAAAATCCTTAACTTTGACCTTTCCTCCCCCTTTGACATATATCAAAAACATACATGGGCGAACAGAGTTTCTAATTGAGAGTTTTGAATTTTACCAAAATAAATTTAAGTAAAGGAGTTCACAACTTTATCAAAAAATAGTTTTCAAACAAAACATGTTAAAAACTTTTTGAAAAATTACTTTTGATTGGAAGTTTTGAAAATTATGTTTTGAAAAACAAGAAGTTTTCAAGAAGTTCCCCTTTAATATGAAACTCTTCTCCTTTGATGCTTTTAAAAAAACTTGCAATTTTTCAGTTTGAAAAAAAAAATTCTAAGCCTAGTTTAGTTCTTGAAAAAGGTTCTAAGTATGAAAACGTTCATTACTTTTGAAAGAAATAATTCTAAGTTCAATTTTGAAAAAATGTAAAAACTTCTGAGTATCGCAAAGGAGATTCATAGTTAAGAGCAACTCGAAGTTTTCAATAAAGTTTCGTTGAAGAAGGGAAGAAATTTAAGGAAAAAAATAAATTTTTTTTTAAGTCTGCTTTCCCCCTTAAAAATACTCTTTCTGAAAAAAAATATTTTGACAAAGGTTTAAGGAAAAAGGATTATGTATCAGAGACTATTAGTTTTGCAAAATCATAAATCAACTTTGAAAAAGATTTTTTTCAAAATATCAAGTGTTACAAAAAAACTAAATGATAGGGAACAAGTAACACATTATTAACTTATTAAGCAAGGATTAATGCTAAAGAACAGTTTGTTAAACCAGGTTGACATTTCTATTAAGTCCAAGCTTGATATGTAAAACTTAAAGCATTTAATCAATAAATCTAAGTTCAGAACTATATTTGATTCTAATCATGATTTAAGTCCAAGTTCCAAACTTTTAGCCACTTATTGTTAATCCTCAAGATAAAGAGAAATAGAAATTTCTTACGTAAAGGATAAAATTTATGAAAAATTTTGAAAAACCAAGCTTTTGAAAAATGCAAGTACTTTTTCAGAAGTATAAGACTTTTTGAGAAGTATAAGAACTTTTAAAACATAATATGTATTTTTGAAAAATATAAGTACTTTTGAAAAAAAAATTTAATTTTATTTTGAAAACATAATACTTGACTTGGTTTCTTTTCCAGTCTGAGTAGGAACCCATGTTAACTACAAAGGCATTTCCCTAAGTGTCCTGGAAAATTTTTCAAAGTCAAGTAAGTATTATTTTCAAAAGTATTCTAAAAAGATTTTTAAAGTATTCCAAAGTAAAGTAAACTTTTGAAAGTGATGGTATATATATAAGCAAAATGATTTAAAAGGATATTATTTTGAAAGAAAAAAATTATTTATGTTTTCAAAAGGCTTTTAAGAGTGCAGTGCATGAAAACATATAATTTAGTAAATGCTCAATAATTCTTTTAGTTTGATCTCTCCCTAAACTTAACCCAGTCCTAGGAAGCTTGTTGACTACAAGCGATCTTCCTCTGAGTTTTAAGGTTTGAGTTAAACAAAAAGAGAAGAAAACTAAGTAAAAAAATATTTTGTTTTAATGATTTGAAACATAATTTCTTTCTCCTTTTTGAAAAAGTTAATATAGAGAACTGAAAAGGAGAAAAAATGATTTCCAAGAAAAATTAGAAGGTTTTTTTTTGTTTGTACAAAAACTTAAGTTCGAAAGAATCTACATATCAGAGCCCGGACTGTAGATATTTTTCTTAAAAATATCCTAAGTAATCCCCAAGGTGACTTGTTGTCATGCTTATTTTTCAAGAATAAATTGATTGTCTGATTGTATAATGGCAAAGGAAAGACATACATGTTAAGAAATAAATTTCAGGTAAGTGAACAAAAGAGACCTAATTTTAAGTACAATGACTTGAATCATTAACTCTTAGTTTAAAAGTTAAATTTGATTTTTGAGGATTTTAAAATTAATTTAGAGGGTTAAATTTGAATTTTGAAGTTGTTCAATTGAGTTGAATTACATTTGAATTTTAAAAGTTGTTCAGTTAAATTAAGTTTGAATTTTAAAAGCATTTATTAAGGTTTGAATTCTGAAATTTGAAATCGATTCAGTTTGTAAGGTTGGTTGGACTAAACTTTTAGGTCCATAAGCATCTCACCCATTTCTAAGTGACAAAACAGGATATCCTTAACTGTTTTGTGAGATGCATTAATTTTATCTTTGATTTTATGTTAACACTATGATTTAATTGAAGCTTGTGTTAGATTCAAGTTTAACAAATAATAATTTAAATGTGAGTTTCGATAATTGGCTTCCAGGTCTTGGCGAGGCACAGAGGCCTTCTTTGGCCGTAGCCTTATTGGATTAACAACCCTTTCCTAGATAAAGTCTTTTAAAGAAAGATCATTTTCAAATTATTGTTTGAGACACTTTGGCCTAACTAGCTTAGGATTCGGAAAGGTAGCTTCGGCAAGTTCCATCGGACTAAAAAGACCAAACAGGGTACTCCTTACCCTACTTGACTCCTTAGTTAGGTTTCCCTAACGTACTATCATCAAACCTTGTCCTAATACTAGGTTGTTCAAGTTTCAATTAATCAAGTCCTTATCTAACTATTTCTAGTCCTATGAATAGCCAAAAAAAAAACTTTAAGTAAAGTTATAGTGAGGAGAAATTTCTGGATTTTCTAAGTTAGCAAGATTATTAATTAATTTTTCTAATATATCAAATTTAACTTTCCATGTCTCATTTTCGTGTTTTAATTTTCTGAAGTTTGAATTAATTAATTTGCATGAATTAATTATGTTATTTAAACATGCATCCATATTTAAGTGATTAAATGAACTATCAGCATTCATTGTAAAGACTAGATTTTCATATAAATTATAGTTACCCATCTTGGTTGGTTGTCCTGGATCTTTGGCTCTTCTATCTGTGCATTCATCTTTTTAATGCCCAAACTCCTGGCACTTGAAGCATTGGATCAGACTTTTGTCTTTTCATGCTCTTGGAACTGGTTCCTTTGTCGCCCTCAGTGGTGTCGTTTGAATCTTACGAGTAGGACACTTACTTTTGTAGTGCCCTTTCTCCCTGCATGTGTAACAAATTATTTGATTTTTAACATTTGAACTTACACCTTTACCATTAGATTCCTTATTGGGAATCTCCCCCTTGATTCTTGCCGCCTCGGATCTAGAATTATCTTCTGATTCCATGTCTGAGTCGGACTCGGATACTGGTTGAAGCTCCTCCTTTGGTGGTTCTTTTGGAGTTTCCCCTGCAATAGAATTTACACCTTCCTCGACCATTACAGTATCTGTTTGATTATTTAATTCTAATTTTGAAAAGAATTCGAAATCGGTTACCGTCTCAGTCAATTCGTCGTCTGATTCTGGTTCAATTTCGACTTTGGATTCGGGTTCAGACTCTGACTCGACTGTCTATGCTTGGACCGAGAGGGCAAGGTATCTTAGGTGATCTTCTTCTTCTTCGTCTGATTCCTCTGACGATTCGGACAACACACCTTCTGAGTCCTCGATGTTGTAAGTCTCTTCGTGTAGGTTAATCAGTTGTTCCCACATCTCTTTAGTGCATTCGAATGGTCCAATCTGCTTGAATACTTCTTTTGTTATGTCGCATTGTAGGATTGCAGTCGCCTTTGCATCTGTTTCGATCATGTTGAGTGTTGGTTCATCTAATTTGTCCCAGGCGAGTGCTATCCCATCTTCTGTGGGGAATCTAAACGCCATTTGAATTATCATCCATAAATCCATATTAGCTTTCAAATGAGACTCTATTAGACCCTTCCAGAATCTGAAATTTTCGCCAAAGAATAGAGGTGGACGAAAGCTATTCCATTCTTGATTGGCCATTTAAGATGATCCTTGCACACAAAAGAAATAACAGAAGTGTACCAAGACTTGGTCTTGGATTAGTAGTGCGGGAGAAGGGAAAAAATAGCCCAAAATAAATATTGCACGAATTCGAGGCGGAATAATAATAAAATAATAGAAACAATTTATGACAAATTTTTGAAAATGTTGATTTTATCAATTCTGACTAATGATGAAAAATTAAGAATTCAATGTTTAAAAAAAAAATTTGCTCGAATTAAGGTAGCACGAATTTCGAGGAAAATATTAAAATAATGGAAAAAAATTTTATGACAAATTTTCAAAAATTGATTGTTTTATCAATTCTGACTTATGGTGAAAAAATGAGAATTCAAAATTAAACTCACCCACAGATATTATTTATTTGAAATACAATGCGAAAAAGATCGAGTGGTGTTGCACCAACCTCGATTAACGAAAAAGAAAAGAAATAAAATGGAAAAAATTTCGTAAATCCGAAAAACTCCCAAATTGGTGGTTGCACCAAATTTGAGCTACCCCGCTCTGATACCACTTGCTGTTAATCCTCAAGATAAAGAGAAATAGAAATTTCTTAGGTAAAGGATAACACTTTTGAAAAATTTTGAAAACCCAAGCTTTTGAAAAATGCAAGTACTTTTTGAGAAGTATAAGTACTTTTAATACGTAATATGCATTTTTGAAAAATATAAGTACTTTTGAAAAAAAAAATTAATTTTATTTTGAAAACATAATACTTGACTTGGTTTCTTTTCCAGTCTGAGTAGGAACCCTTGTTAATTACAAGGGCATTTCCTTAAGTGTCCTGGAAAATTTTTCAAAGTTAAGTAAGTATTATTTTTAAAAGTATTCTAAAAAGATTTTTAAAGTATTCCAAAGTAAAGTAAACTTTTGAAAGTGATGGTATATATATAAGCAAAATGATTTAAAAGGATATTATTTTGAAAGAAAAAAATTATTTATGTTTTCTAAAAGGATATTAAGCCCATCCCTGGACCAAAGTCCGGTACAATGCCAACTGAAAATAAAATAGTTCTTTTATACTTTTCTTTTTCTCTTCTGATTCTTGCTTTTACTAGGTTATCTAAACCTAGGGGCAACTAGGAGCCCATCCCACTGGACCTTGGTCCCAATCATAACTGAAGCAAGAATTTCTATTCTTTAATGCTTTCTATAGCATTAACCGACTAACAATTTAACAAACACCTTGCGACTTAACCCTTTCTTTTCTTTTAAAGTCGCTCCCTGGGCACTCGAACGTGCTCCTTAACCCGAAACTGAAGGGTAAGTGCAGTCAAGCCCATCCAGGGATACCTTCAGACTCTAAAACTAATCCGAAGGGTTAATACAACATGCTTGTTCATAATCCACGATATCTAACCGTAGGACATACATATAAGGAACCAAAGCATACGAAACGTCAACCGAAACTACTTATACTGCAGGTGAGGGGTACTTACATCCTGCGCTAGGTTTTCCTTACGAATAAAATCTGAAATTCCCGAGGGAACGTCGAATTTCGACGTTCTTCTTGCTCCTTGGCGTTCTCCTCGCGTCTACGAGAATTCTCGTAGAGAATAGGGCCTCTTGAGACCTTCCCTTGGCTTCTCATTTGTCTTGGGCTGGAGAGAGAGCGAGAGGAGAGGTCGCGTGCGTGAGGGAGGGCGCCGGCGTCGCTGGGTTGAGAGAAAATTAACCTAAAACTCGTAACTCCCTCTTTTATACTTATGGGGGGCGAATTTAACTAATTCCACCTTATCTATTGTTTCCCTTAATCTATTTCAACAAAGGTAAACCATCCTGGTTGGTCTGCCCATTCTCCTCTCATGGAAAGGTCTAGGGTTCAAACCCCCCTTATTTCTTTTTACTGCACATTTTATATTTATTCTTTTTTGCCTTATTTGTCCATGGAAAAATTCTATAAAAATATCCATAAATTCGGAATAAATTCTAGGATATTTCTAAAATTAGTTTTGAGAATTTTCGGGTGTTACAATCCCCCATACCTTATAAAAAGTTCATCCTCGAACTTAAAACAATTCTGGGTATTTCTGCCTCATGCTGTCCTCTGGTTCCCATGTTGCCTCTTCTACTCTGTGATTTTGCCATATGACTTTCACTAATGGTACCTCCTTGTTTCGCAATTTCTTAATTGCTCGGTCTATTATCTGAATAGGCCGACTATCATAACTGAGATCTTCGCGAACTTGTACCGTCTATGGCTCTATCACCTGGGTGGCATCTGGGATATGCTTCTTCAGCATGGAAACATGAAATACATTGTGGATAGCTGACATCTCCTGAGGTAGCTCCAACTCATAAGCTACTTTGCCAACTCTTCTAGTGATGGGGTATGATCCTACATATCTGGGACTTAGCTTGCCCTTCTTCCCAAAACGCATTACTCCCTTCATGGGAGCCACTCTGAGGAACACTGAATCCCCAACTTCAAACTCTAATGGTCTGCTTTGTGTATCAGCATAGCTCTTCTGGCGGCTTTGAGCTGTTTCTATTCTCTGGCGGATCTGCTATATGGCTACGGTGGTATCATCTATAAGATCTGTCTGTAGGCCTAACTCTTGCCTCTCACCACACTCGTACCAGCAGATAGGAGATCTACACCTCCGCCCATATAAAGCCTCATAGGGTGCCATGCCGATAGTGGCCTGATAACTATTGTTGTAAGCGAATTCCGCTAAGCACAAGTATCTGCACCAACTGCCCTTGAAATCTAAAGCACAAGCTCTGAGCATATCTTCTAGTACTTGATTAACTTTCTCTGTCTGACCATCTGTCTGAGGATGGAAAGCTATACTAAACTTCAGTTTGGTGCCTAGTGCTGTCTGTACGCACTCCCAGAAGTGCGAAGTGAACCTATTGTCCCTATCTGAAATGATAGTCCTAGGGACTCCATGTAGTCTGATGATCTCCTTAAGGTATAACTGAGCTAGCTGTTCCATGGAATAGGAGACCTTGATAGCTAGAAAGTGGGCAGACTTAGTCAATCTATCAACTATTACCCAGATCACATCATATCCATTCGTTGTTCTGGGTAGTCCCACTACAAAATCCATGGAAATATCTTCCCATTTCCATTCTGGAATCTGAATAGGCTGCAGAACTCCACCTGGTCTCTGATGTTCTGCCTTGACTCTTTGGCATGTCAGACAAGTACTGACATATCTGGCGATGTCTCTCTTCATCCCAGGCCACCAAAAATATCCCCTGAGGTCTTGGTACATTTTGGTGGAACCAGGATGCATCGCATAAGGAGATCCATGTGCATCCTCTAGGATCTTCCTTCAGAGCTCTTCTTGGCTCAGAACACATAAGCGGTCACCGTAGTACAGTGTCCCATTATCTGATAGGCGAAATTCTCCATTTTCGGCTTCTGCTATCCCCTGCTTGATTTTCTGAAGGACAGGATCTTGATCCTGTGCTGTCTGGATGTCTTCAATCAGGGTTGACACTAATGTCAAAGTGGAGAGCTACCCAACTAAAATTTCCAGTCCGAACTCTGATAACTCCTTCCGAAGGGGCTATGACATCGTGGACAAAGCTAGTAGGGTGGCACTAGATTTTCTGCTAAGTGCATCTGCCACCTTATTAGCTTTACCTGGATGGTAGAGGATGTCAATGTCATAATCCTTGACTAGCTCAAGCCACCTGCGTTGTCTCATGTTCAGATCCTTCTGAGTAAAGAAATACTTTAGACTCTGATGATCTGTGAAAATCCTACACTGAGCTCCGTATAAGTAATGCCTCCAAATCTTGAGAGCGAACACGACTGCAGCTAGATCAAGGTCATGGGTAGGGTAATTCTTCTCATAATCTTTGAGTTGTCTTGAGGCATAGGCGATAACCTTGCCATTCTGCATCAGCACTGCTCCAAGTCCTGATTTAGAAGCATCACTATAAATGTCAAAGCTGTCAGTGGTCTCTGGAAGAGTCAGGATGGGAGCACTAGTCAATCTTCTCTTTAATTCTGCAAAACTATTCTCGCAGTCCTCTGTCCACTGAAACCTTCTGTTCTTTCTGGTAAGAGCTGTCAGTGGGGAGGCTATTCTGGAGAAATCCTTTACAAACTTCCTATAGTAACCGACTAGACCCAGAAAACTTCTGATCTCACTGGCATTATTCGGTCTAACCCAGTTACTTACTACTTCTATTTTGCTGGGGTCTACCATCACGCCATCCTTGGAGATGATGTGACCAGAAAAGACACCTGATCGAGCCAAAACTCACACTTAGAGAATTTCGCATAGAGTTGGCTCCGCTGAAGAATTTCTAATACTATTTTCAGGTGTTCTGCGTGTTCCTTCTGAGTCCTGGAATATATCAGAATATCATCGATGAAGACGATAACAAACTTATCTAAATATTCTCAGAACACTCTGTTCATGAGGTCCATGAAAGTCGTTGGGGCGTTCGTTACGCCAAAAGGCATAACTACAAACTCATAGTGTCCGTATCTTGTTCTGAAAGCTGTCTTGGGGATGTCACATTCCTTAACTTTCACCTGGTGATATCTCGATCTCAAGTCTATTTTTTTGAGAGCACTGCTGCTCCCTTTAGCTGATCGAACAAGTCGTCAATTCTTGGCAAGGGATACTTGTTCTTGATGGTGACTTGATTCAAGGCCCGGTAATCTATACACAAGCGCATGGACCCATCTTTCTTCTTCACGAACAATACAGGAGCTCCCCAAGGTGAATGACTAGGGTGTATGAAGCCCTTGTCGAGCAGCTCCTGTAGTTGCTCCTGAAGTTCTCTTAATTCTGCTAGAGCCATACGGTATGGTGCTTTTGAAATGGGATTGGTACCTGGACTGAGATCTATCTCAAACTCTATCTCCCTGTCTAGCGCTAAGGCTGGTAACTCGTCAGGGAAGACTGCTGGGTAGTCACATACCACTGGGACCTCTTCTAGCTTTTGGTCCTTCTCTTGTTCGGTATTGACTACATGTGCTAGAAATCTGGTACATCCTGAATCCAACAGTTTCTGTGCTTTTAAAGCTGAGAGAAATGTCTTGGCCTTTCTCTTGGGTTCTCTGATGTATTCAAACTGCACTCCTACTTCAGGTTGGAATATGACTTTCCTTTTACGGCATTCTATGGAGGCACCATACTTGATTAGGAAGTCCATTCCAAAAATAACAACATAATCAGTCATATCCAGCACGATCAGATCACCATAAAGTTCTCTGCCTGCTATACTGACTGGCACTGCACGAAGCCAGTGCGTGGATGCCATAATCTCTCCTGAAGGTAGGGTGGTTAAGAATTGGCCACTGAGTACATCTGGAGGTATAGTTAACTTCTCTGCGAACGCCCTGGGGTTTCTGAGTTCCTGAACTGCCTTGGCCTTTACTTTCTATCATGACTGACTTCTGCTGTTGCATGCTGTTCAGGTAGTGCTCGGTGATCAGAGCACTGCTAACTAGTTCTTCTGAGGTTTGCGGCCTATGGACGCCACTGGCCACATTCAATGCTATTTCTGGCCTTAGCATCTTGAGCATTAGCCTGACTCGCTCTCGTTTAGTGCTGACCAGTTCAGGGCACAGGCGAGCCAGTCTGTTGAATCTCTTCACGACTTCCTCTACTGATAGGTTACCTTGACGAAATTTAGTGAATTCATCATAATGCCGGTTACTAACCCGCATATGAAAGAATTCTTTGAAGAACTCAGCTTCGAAGTTGGCCCACGTCATCTGATTTATGTCTCGCTTGGCCTTCACCCTCTCCCACCACATTCTAGCATCTCCTGCTAGGTAGAAGGAGGCGCACTTCACTTTCTCATATTCTGGCCAGTCCAGAAGCTCCATGGTACTCTCCAGGGTTTTGAACCAGGCTTGTGCATCCCATGGTTCACTAATGCCTGAAAAGTTCTCTGGTTTGAGTTTCTGCCACTGAACTAGATATGCTTCTCTTCTAGCCCCTACTGCTGGGGTTTCTAGTGCTATTGGTGGAATTGGTGCTCTAGGTGGAACCTCTGTCACTATCGGGGTTTCCACATTTGGTCCTGGCATAGCAGTAGGTGTGGTCTGCTGATTAGCCCTTAAAGTGGTTATCTCCTACTGCTGCTCAGCTATCTATCTCTAGAGCTGAGCCACTATCTCCACGAGATTAGGTGGAGTCACTATGTCAGTTGCCTCCTATTGAGGCTCAATAGCTGGTGCCCTTCTAGTTGGGCGTCCTCTAGCCATTATCTAAATAACAGAGGACATACAGTTCATATTTTAATTCTAACAACATGCTATCAGATATAAACTAAAGTATTAAACATGCTTCCGTTAACCGTAAACAAAAACTGACTAGAACACAGATAGCATGAATAACATGAAAATACTATAAATCTGAAAGCAAGAAAATATGGTAATGTGAGAGATACTATTACTTGGAAGCTGCAGGTCTGATGCT
The DNA here is from genome assembly GCA_024364735.1 of Boesenbergia rotunda. Taxonomy (NCBI): domain Eukaryota; kingdom Viridiplantae; phylum Streptophyta; class Magnoliopsida; order Zingiberales; family Zingiberaceae; genus Boesenbergia; species Boesenbergia rotunda. Next base: position 261,436 of record JAGFNQ010010602.1, read on the forward strand.
GATGTGTGTTGGGAGGAAAGATGGAACTTGCTCTGATCCCACTCTGTAACGACCCGTCTTCTGGTACTAAGCTTTAAGGCGGATCGTTACTAACTAATTGGCTGGCTGACTAATTAGTGATTTCTACTAATGCTAAACCAACTGAGAGAATTTTAAAAATTCTTATTTTACTATTTACTGAACTAACAATTCATAAACATGTTGAGAGTACTGACTAGCCCAAAATAAAGCAAAACTTTGATTTTATTACCTTGGCAGGATTCGATCCCCCAACCTCTGCGTTGCATGGCTAAAGTACTAACCAGCAGCTATATGCCAGTCGACTGGTCGGGCCACAGAATGTTTCTGTGCCCGATACCAGTCGACTGGTATTTTCCTAGTTGACTGGTAGTTCTGAAATTCCAGTTTTCAGATTTCTAGATTTTACCAAACTTGAGCCACAATGTACCAAAATCATATCTAACAAGTAAAATGACATAAATAAAGTTCCACAACTATTCTAGGGCATTTATTACATATTTTTGGAGGGTTTCTAGCATGTATAGCAACTTAGAAATCACAAAAATGACATGTAGAAACATAACATGAATGTGCCAAGTTCGTATCAACTTCTTATTGAACTATTCAGTATTCCTATCTAAAGGCATCCTTAGCTACTACATGTCATTCCATATGGTGCATTAATCTTAGAACAAGCATATCTTAAGTATTTAGCATGTAGATCAAAAGTATCAAGTTCTTACTCCTAAAGCGTAAACATGGGTCTAAATTACCCTATCACAAGTAAACGACTCATGACATTCAAGCATTCACAAAACCAATATTAAGTCAGGTAAGTAAATTACTTCAAGCATACTAGGCACCACGAATACAAGTCTAATTAAGTTCATACATGGTTCACATAATTTATTGCGGAATAACTAAAGAAGCAGAATAAAGACTTTCTATGCTTTGCAAGTTCCGAAGACTTTTATTCCAACTCCACCATCACACACACTTTGCATCAAGCTCGCCGCCTCCGCTACTAGTGCTTTCCTTTACCTGTATCTGCAGTATAAGAAAATGCAAACTAATAAGCATAAAGCTTAGTAAGTACCATCTCGCCTCACAAAACTATGCAAACTCGAATTATGCTTTTGTAAAACATGCTATGCACATACATGCTCATATCTATAAGTAATCATGCTAGGCTCATGATAGAATACATATCATAGAATGTCATGGCATATCACTGAGACATAGCACATACTGAACTAAAACTGAAAAGTAAGCTATAACATGGCATACATATCTGAACTGAAACTGAAACTAACTAACATAAAACTAATTATTAAATTCACCGCATGTTAATATGAATTTCTGAAAGCTAAATACATATAGTAGGTGAAAGTAATAATCAACTGCTGTGGGCCCGACAAAGTACCAACTGTGCGCGCATCCCTAATAAACCCGAGGTAGCAAGTCCCGAATCCATTAGGGTTCTACTAGGTTATCTAAACCTAGGGGCAACTAGGAGCCCATCCCATACTAGGTTATCTGAACCTAGGGGCAACTTGGAGCCCATCCCTGGACCAAAGTCCGGTACAATGCCAACTGAAAATAAAATAGTTCTTTTATACTTTTCTTTTTCTCTTCTAATTCTTGCTTTTACTAGGTTATCTAAACCTAGGGGCAACTAGGAGCCCATCCCACTGGACCTTGGTCCCAATCATAACTGAAGCAAGAATTTCTATTCTTTAATGCTTTCTATAGCATTAACCGACTAACAATTTAACAAACACCTTCGACTTAACCCTTTCATTTCTTTTAAAGTCGCTCCCTGGGCACTCGAACGTGCTCCTTAACCCGAAACTAAAGGGTAAGTGCAGTCAAGCCCATCCAGGGATACCTTCAGACTCTAAAACTAATCCGAAGGGTTAATACAACATGTTTGTTCATAATCCACGATATCTAACCGTAGGACATACATATAAGGAACCAAAGCATACGAAACGTCAACCGAAACTACTTATACTGCAGGTGAGGGGTACTTACATCCTGCGCAAGGTTTTCCTTACGAATAAAATCTGAAATTCCCGAGGGAACGTCGAATTTCGACGTTCTTCTTGCTCCTTGGCGTTCTCCTCGCGTCTACGAGAATTCTCGTAGAGAATAGGGCCTCTTGAGACCTTCCCTTAGCTTCTCCTTTGTCTTGGGCGGGAGAGAGGGCGAGAGGAGAGGTCGCGTGCGTGAGGGAGGGCGTCGGCGTCGCTGGGTTGGGAGAAAATTAACCTAAAACTCGTAACTCCCTCTTTTATACTTATGGGGGGCGAATTTAACTAATTCCACCTTATCTATTGTTTCCCTTAATCAATATCAAAAAAAGCAAACCATCTCGGTTGGTCCGCCCATTCTCCTCTCACTGAAAGGTCTAGGGTTCAAACCCCCCTTATTTCTTATTACTGCACATTTTATATTTATTTCTTTTTGCCTTATTTGTCCATGGAAAAATTCTATAAAAATATCCATAAATTCGGAATAAATTCTAGGATATTTCTAAAATTAGTTTTGAGAATTTTCGAGCGTTACAAGTGAACAAAAGATACCTAATTTTATGTACAATGACTTGAATCATTAACTCTTAGTTTAAAAGTTAAATTTGATTTTTGAGGATTTTAAAATTAATTTAGAGGGTTAAATTTGAATTTTGAAGTTGTTCAATTGAGTTGAATTACATTTGAATTTTAAAAGTTCTTCAGTTGAATTAAGTTTAAATTTTAAAAGCATTTATTAAGGTTTGAATTCTGAAATTTGAAATCGATTCAGTTTGTAAGGTTGGTTGGACTAAACTTTTAGGTCCATAAGCATCTCACCCATTTCTAAGTGACAAAACAGGATATCCTTAACTGTTTTGTGAGATGCATTAATTTAATCTTTGATTTTATGTTAACACTATGATTTAATTGAAGCTTGTGTTAGATTCAAGTTTAACAAATAATAATTTAAAAGTGAGTTTCGATAATTGGCTTTCAGGTCTTGGCGAGGCACAGAGGCCTTCTTTGGCCGTAGCCTTATTGGATCAACAACTCTTTCCTAGATAAAGCCTTTTAAAGAAAGATCATTTTCAAATTATTGTTTGAGACACTTTGGCCTAACTAGCTTAGGATTCGGAGAGGTAGCTTCGGCTAGTTCCATCGGACTAAAAAGACCAAACAGGGTACTCCTTACCCTACTTGACTCCTTAGTTAGGTTTCCCTAACGTACTATCATCAAACCTTGTCCTAATACTAGATTGTTCAAGTTTCAATTAATCAAGTCCTTATCTAACTATTTCTAGTCCTATGAATAGCCAAAAAAACCTTTAAGTAAAGTTATAGTGAGGAGAAATTTCTGGATTTTCTAAGTTAGCAAGATTATTAATTAATTTTTCTAATATATCAAATTTAACTTTCCATGTCTCATTTTCGTGTTTTAATTTTCTGAAGTTTGAATTAATTAATTTGCATGAATTAATTATGTTATTTAAACATGCATCCATATTTAAGTGATTAAATGAACTATCAGCATTCATTGTAAAGACTAGATTTTCATATAAATTATAGTTACCTATCTTGGTTGGTTGTCCTGGATCTTTGGCTCTTCTATCTGTGCATTCATCTTTTTAATTGCCAAACTCCTGGCACTTGAAGCATTGGATCAGACTTTTGTCTTTTCATTGCTCTTGGAACTGGTTCCTTTGTCGCTGTGACGACCCACCTTTTGGTACTAATTACTTAAGCTTTAAGTTACTACTACTTGGCTTCCCTTAACTTGCTCTAAATTTTTTTTTTCTTCCTTCTCTTTTTTTTTTCAAAAAAACAAAACAACTTTCATTTTATTTGCTTTGCCAGGATTTGACCCCTAAACCTCTTAGTTGTAACACTAAAGCACTAACCAGCTGCTCTACACAACTTCTCTGCAATGGTACCAGTCGACTGCTATATAGCCAGTCGACTGGTATCGGCCACAGCAAGTTTCTGGGCGCGGCACCAGTCGACTGGCCTCTTGGCAGTCAACTGGTGCATCGAACAGAAGCTACTGTTCGATAGGGCAGTCGACTGGTTCTGAACCAGTCGACTGGCACGCCTGAAAACCTGCATTTCAGACCTGAAAACTTATTTCAAAAGTCCACAAAACATATAGTTTCAAGTCATACAAAGATATAACACCATTTCTATACTCCATACTAGTTTTCTAAACATTTTAGCCAATCAAGACAACTTCCTAAACTTGAAATTAAGACTTTTGCGGAAGTAAATAAGCTATCAAAGTCTATATGAACTTTAAACTAGAGTTTGTACCAAATTTTGTATCTATGCAAGGTTTAAACAAAGTCATTCATTCTACCACTTCGAAACACCAAAACATATGTTCTACAAGACTTAGCCCAATGATCTCTTCCACGGTTCCGCCGCCACTGAACATCAATGCAAGTCCCTTCGCCTCCTTAACTTATGCTTTTTCTTTACCTTTGTCTGCAATAGAAGGAAATGCAACTAATAAGCAAAATGCTTAGTAAGTAAATCCTAACTCACAAATCCAACGATAAGGGATAAACATGCTCTTTTCAAATAATGCTTGCTTCAAAACACATGCACTTGGAAATAATTACACATGAGAACTTTCATACACTTATCATGCTCAATCATGCTTAAAAACATTTACTAGCATCAAAACACTTGCAAACTTAACATGCTCATGATTTCTTTTGCAAACTTACTAATGATATATTTCCACACTTTCAAACACTAACTTCTTTGCTCTTCCTCTTTAACATGCTTGTAACATAACCATGTTATCATACACAACAAAACATACACTTACGGAAATTGAAACACTTACATATACTTATATACTTCAAAATAATAATCAACTTTCTCAGGCCTTGACAATGTACCTGGTATCAGTGTACCAATACGCGCACCCCTAATAGGTTTCGGGGTAGCTAGCCACCGCACCCTATTAGAGCTTCTTTCTAACTTTCTATGGGCCTCTCTTTTGCCCGGTACATGTCACTTTACAAAAGTAAAATACTTTCTTACTCATAATGCTTGTATTTATCAAGCTAACTTTCTTTTTGCATAACTTTTTGCACTACAAAACTTTACCTTTCTCACTTAGAACTTTCATCGAGCACCTTGCGTGCCCTTAACCCAAAACTCATTTTTGGGACTTTTCAAGAACTTGACCTTTCATGATTAGATCACACATATAAAAATCTACTACAATTCGAGTTCTATGATTAAAAACATGTATTCTTGAGAAACTTAATCACACAATAAACAATATCCTCCAAGCATGCATATAAATCACGAAATCAAGATTCTACAACGAGAAAACTACATGCGAAGCTACTCCTATTGCAGGTGAGTGATTTACTTACCCTTTTCTTGAAGAAAACTCACTACGTATCTCGAAATTTCTAGTGTAGGGCTCTTTTCCTCTTCCTTTGCAAGAAATCTCCACTCCTTAGCCCTAGGGAAGAAGCCCTAGGCTCTCCACTCAAGAGGAGGAAGAAGGAGGAAGAAAACCCCTTATTTTCTCCCTGTTTTCGCAGCTCCCGACCCTTGCTCGCGCGGCCTCCCGAAACCCTAAAAGGGGTCTTAACACAACTTAAGTGGAAGTTTAAATACCTCTTCATGAAACGGGCTAAACCAACTATAATATTATTTCGTTTCATTCTTTTCTGTGCTTGATACCCTAGCCCAGCTGGTTGGTGCTTTACCCATGCAATGCTGAGGTCGCGGGATCAAATCTCCCCCGACCCCTTATATTTTTTTTTCTTATTTTGATCCGAGAAAATGCTATAATATTCCGAAAAATGCTAGAAAAATTCCTAAAATCCCTAATAATACCAGGAAATTATTGGGTGTTACAGTCGCCCTCGGTGGTGTCGTTTGAATCTTACGAGTAGGACACTTACTTTTGTAGTGCCCTCTCTCCCTGCATGTGTAACAAATTATTTGATTTTTAACTTACACCTTTACCTTTAGATTCCTTATTGGGAATCTCCCCCTTGATTCTTGCCGCCTCGGATCTAGAATTATCTTCTGATTCCATGTCTGAGTCGGACTCGGATACTGGTTGAAGCTCCTCCTTTGGTGGTTCTTTTGGAGTTTCCCCTACAATAGAATTTACACCTTCCTCGACCATTACAGTATCTGCTTGATTATTTAATTCTAATTTTGAAAAGAATTCGAAATCGATTACCGTCTCAGTCAATTCGTCGTCTGATTCTGGTTCAATTTCAACTTTGGATTCGGGTTCAGACTCTGACTCGACTGTCTGTGCTTGGACCGAGAGGGCAAGGTATCTTAGGTGATCTTCTTCTTCTTCGTCTGATTCCTCTGACGATTCAAACAACACACCTTCTGAGTCCTCGATGTTGTAAGTCTCTTCGTGTAGGTTAATCAGTTGTTCCCACATCTCTTTAGCGCATTCGAATGGTCCAATCTGCTTGAATACTTCTTTTGTTATGTCGCATTGTAGGATTGCAGTCGCCTTTGCATCTGTTTCGATCATGTTGAGTGTTGGTTCATCTAATTTGTCCCAGGCGAGTGCTATCCCATCTTCTGTGGGGAATCTAAACGCCATTTGAATTATCATCCATAAATCCATATTAGCTTTCAAATGAGACTCCATTAGACCCTTCCAGAATCTGAAATTTTCGCTAAAGAATAGAGGTCGACGAAAGCTATTCCATTCTTGATTGGCCATTTAAGATGATCCTTGCACACAAAAGAAATAACAGAAGTGTACCAAGACTTGGTCTTGGATTAGTAGTGCGGGAGAAGGGAAAAAATAGCCCAAAATAAATATTGCATGAATTCGAGGCGGAATAATAATAAAATAATAGAAACAATTTATGACAAATTTTTGAAAATATTGATTTTATCAATTCTGACTAATGATGAAAAATTAAGAATTCAATGTTTTAAAAAAAATTTGCTCGAATTAAGGTAGCACGAATTTCGAGGAAAATATTAAAATAATGGAAAAAAAATTTATGACAAATTTTCAAAAATTGATTGTTTTATCAATTCTGACTTATGGTGAAAAAATGAGAATTCAAAATTAAACTCACCCACAGATATTATTTATTTGAAATACAAGGCGAAAAAGATCGAGTGGTGTTGCACCAACCTCGATTAACGAAAAAGAAAAGAAATAAAATGGAAAAAATTTCGTAAATCCCAAAAACTCCCAAATTGGTGGTTGTACCAAATTTGAGCTACCCTGCTCTGATACCACTTGCTGTTAATCCTCAAGATAAAGAGAAATAGAAATTTCTTAGGTAAAGGATAACACTTTTGAAAAATTTTGAAAACCCAAGCTTTTGAAAAATGCAAGTACTTTTTGAGAAGTATAAGTACTTTTAAAACATAATATGCATTTTGGAAAAATATAAGTACTTTTGAAAAAAAATTTAATTTTATTTTGAAAACATAATACTTGACTTGGTTTCTTTTCCAGTCTGAGTAGGAACCCTTGTTAATTACAAGGGCATTTCCCTAAGTGTCCTGGAAAATTTTTCAAAGTCAAGTAAGTATTATTTTCAAAAGTATTCTAAAAAGATTTTTAAAGTATTCCAAAGTAAAGTAAACTTTTGAAAGTGATGGTATATATATAAGCAAAATGATTTAAAAGGATATTATTTTGAAAGAAAAAAATTATTTATGTTTTCAAAAGGCTTTTAAGAGTGCAGTGCATGAAAACATATAATTTAGTAAATGCTCAATAATTCTTTTAGTTTGATCTCTCCCTAAACTTAACCCAGTCCTAGGAAACTTGTTGACTACAAGCGATCTTCCTCTGAGTTTTAAGGTTTGACTTAAACAAAAAGAGAAGAAAACTAAGTAAAAAAATATTTTGTTTTAATGATTTGAAACATAATTTCTTTCTCCTTTTTGAAAAAGTTAATATAGAGAACTGAAAAGGAGAAATTCTATATTTAAAATAATTTCCAAGAGAAAAATAGAAGGTTTTTGAAAAAAAAACTTAAGTTCTAAAGAATCTACATATCAAAGCCCGGACTACAGACATTTTTCTTAAAAATATCCTAAGTAATCCCCAAGGTGACTTTTTGCCTTGCTTATTTTTCAAGAATAAATTGATTGTCTGATTGTATAATGGCAAAGAAAAGACATACATGTTAAGAAATAAATTTCAGGTAAGTGAACAAAAGAGACCTAATTTTAAGTACAATGACTTGAATCATTAACTCTTAGTTTAAAAGTTAAATTTGATTTTTGAGGATTTTAAAATTAATTTAGAGGGTTAAATTTGAATTTTGAAATTGTTCAAGTGAGTTGAATTACATTTGAATTTTAAAAGTTGTTCAGTTGAATTAAGTTTAAATATTAAAAGCATTTATTATGATTTGAATTCTGAAATTTGAAATCGATTCAGTTTGTAAGGTTGGTTGGACTAAACTTTTAGGTCCATAAGCATCTCACCCATTTCTAAGTGACAAAACAGGATATCCTTAACTGTTTTGTGAGATGCATTAATTTTATCTTTGATTTTATGTTAACACTATGATTTAATTGAAGCTTGTGTTAGATTCAAGTTTAACAAATAATAATTTAAAAGTGAGTTTCGATAATTGGCTTCCAGGTCTTGGCGAGGCACAGAGACCTTCTTTGGTCGTAGCCTTATTGGATCAACATTATTGGATCAACAACCCTTTCCTAGACAAAGCCTTTTAAAGAAAGATCATTTTCAAATTATTGTTTGAGACACTTTGGCCTAACTAGCTTAGGATTTGGAGAGGTAGCTTCGGCTAGTTCCATCGGACTAAAAAGACCAAACAGGGTACTCCTTACCCTACTTGACTCCTTAGTCAGGTTTCCCTAACGTACTATCATCAAACCTTGTCCTAATACTAGGTTGTTCAAGTTTCAAATAATCAAGTCCTTATCTAACTATTTCTAGTCCTATGAATAGCCAAAAAAAACTTTAAGTAAAGTTATAGTGAGGAGAAATTTCTGGATTTTCTAAGTTAGCAAGATTATTAATTAATTTTTCTAGTATATCAAATTTAATTTTCCATGTCTCATTTTCGTGGTTGATTTCGCTTCGATCACTGGTTGGCTTGGACCCAAGGCGCCCGAGACATCCAGGGCGCCCGGGACCTTCAGGCCGCCCGGGACCTTGAGGGCGCCTGGCCCAGTAAGCTTCCGAAGCGATTCTTGCTTAGCTGTTCGTTTGGCTTTGACCTTGGGCGCCCGGGACTAGGTTGGTAATCTCCCCCTTTTTGATTTATGGCAACACAATTTGGTATCAGAGCCATATCGAACCTTGTTTTGATATTGGCAAAGGGTTCAAAGTTAAGTACTATTTGTGATCTAATAAAGTTAATCAAGTGTGCAGGAAAGTTCTAGGTAATCTAGCCAATAAGTCCTGGCCGTGGGCTGGGCAACTAAGTCCTAACATAAGGTTGGGCAATAAGTCCTGGTCGTGGACTGGGCACTAAGACCTGGTCGAGGGCTGGGCACCGAAGACCTGGTTCGAGGAATTGGGCACTACGACCTGGCCGAGGGCTGGGCACTGAAGACCTGCTCGGAAGGTGGGCACTAAGACCTAGTCGCGGATTGGGCACGAAGACCTGGTGAGTAAAGCTGGGCAAAAGTCCAACCGAAGGAGCCGGTTGGCAAAAGGTAAATTCTCCTGAGAGGAGTAGGTGAGGACGCGTTCCCCGTCGAGGGAACATAGGCGTCGATTCGACCTAGGGTTCCATTTGGGAGACCCGCAGTCAGAACCAAGACAGCAACGGCTGTAAAAAAACTAACTAACATTCTTGCCCTGTTTGTTGTGGAACTAATCTTGGATGCAGGGACCAAAGGAATGTGTTTCTACAGCTCAGAATGCCCCAAAGGAGAGGGGCAGCAGCTGGGCTAGGCGCCCGGGAGGTCCCGGGTGCCCAAGGTCAAAGCCAAACTATCAGCTAAGCAAGAATCGCTTCGGAAGCTTACTGGGGCCAGGTGCCCTCAAGGTCCCGGGCACCCGGGACCTTCAGGGAGCCCAGGACCTTGAGGGCGCCTGGCCCAGTAAGCTTCCGAAGTGATTCTTGCTTAGCTATTCGTTTGGCTTTGACCTTGGGTGCCCGGGACCTCCCGGGTGCCTAACCCAGCTGCTGCCCCTCTCCTTTGGGGCGTTCTGAGCTGCAGAAACACATTCCTTTGGTCCTTGCGTCCAAGATTAGTTCCACAACAAACAAGACAAGAATGTTAGTTAGTTTTTTACAGCCGTAGCTGTCTTGGTTCTGACTTCGGGTCTCCCAAATGGAACCCTAGGTCGAACAGATGCTTATGTTCCCTCGACGGGGAACGCGTCCTCACCTACTCCTCTCAGGAGAATTTACCTTTTGCCAACCGGCTCCTCCTGTTGGACTTTTGCCCAGCTTTACTCACCAGGTCTTCGTGCCCAATCCGCGACCAGGTCTTAGTGCCCACCATCCGAGCAGGTCTTCGGTGCCCAGCCCTCGGCCAGGTCTTAGTGCCCGATTCCTCGAGCCAGGTCTTCGGTGCCCAGCCCTCGGCCAGGTCTTAGTGCCTAGTCCACGACCAGGACTTATTGCCCAACCCTATGTCAGGACTTAGTTGCCCAGCCCACGGCCAGGACTTATTGCCTAGATTACCTAGGACTTTCCTGCACACTTGAGTAACTTTATTAGATCACAAATAGTACTTAACTTTGAACCCTTTGCCAATATCAAAACAAGGTTCGATATGGTGCTTCCTACACCAACAATCTCCCCCTTTTTGATTTATGGCAACACAATTCAAAGTTAAGTAAAAACTTATAACAGTTTAAGAACATAAGGTAAAAATCAATGAAGTATAGCAGTTATGAACAGAATAGAAAAAATCTTTTATTCCTCATACTCCCCCTAAAACCCTGAATACTTGCGTTATAAAATCCTTAACTTTGACCTTTCCTCCCCGTTTGACATATATCAAAAACATACATGGACGAACAGGGTTTCTAATAGAGAGTTTTGAGTTTTACCAAAAAAACTTTAAGTAAAGTTATAGTGAGGAGATATTTTTGGATTTTCTAAGTTAGCAAGATTATTAATTAATTTTTCTAGTATATCAAAATTAATTTTCCATGTCTCATTTTCGTGGTTGATTTCGCTTCGATCACTAGTTGTCATGGACCCAGGGCGCCCGAGACATCCAGGGCGCCCGGGATACCACTTGTTGGATCGAGAAACACGATAGGGGGGGTGAATATCGTGAAAATGTTTCGGATTGAAAAGAGAAAGTACGCAGCGGAATTTAAACATAACTGTTAAATCCGAAACTTTTGTGTCACTCCGGAAAATTTTTCAGAAAAGGTCCTAGGGTTTCCGGGCTTCCAGATGAGGTTTAGGGGATTTAAAGGATTTAAAACTAAACGAAAAAGGGGATGTTTGCTAAAACTTGTCAAATTTAGGGGTGCTATTGGAATTAACTTTGAAGATTGGGCTGAAATGCAAAAACACCCAAATAAGAGACAGTTAGGGCTCAGCGTTTCCGCCGTAGTTCTCTTCTCCACTACCGATCGAAACCAAACCCTACCACTGCTTACTCCTCCGCCGAACTCCCTCGTCTCCATTCATCTCGGGCAGCATCGGCGACGAGCTCTGCCACCCCCATCTCCACACAGGCCCAACTTCAGGAATCGAGTGAGACGACCGGATCTTATCCCTGCTACTACAGATCTCACCTACCTTAGGTGAGTCTCGGTGGCAGTCGCCGACCCCACTTCGTGGTCACTGCTTCACACAACCCTCGACGGATCTAGGGCGAAGGGTTGAAGCTGGAAGAAGCTGCACAGGGTGGAGCTGCCGATTTAAGGTCGTTCCTCTTCAATCGGGTAAGTACCGGAACAAGAAGAAATGGGAATTTAGGGTTCTAACCTGGTAATGGCTTGAGGTGTGACGGATTTGTCCGTTTGTAGGTGTTTTCCCTTATCAGAAACCAATTGTATCAAACATTGGTAGTCTGCTGTGCCGATTGGAAATCCAGAACTTGGCTGTGGGGAAATTGGTTGCTCCTTCCCGTGAGAAGCTGACTCTACGTCATAGGATTCTGTTTTGAGTTGTGGAAAATCTGAGTTCCAGATCTCCGGGGGTTGAGGAAAGGTATTGATATCTTTGGCCTTTGAGTATGATTTTTGTTCAACAGTGAGATTTCTTTTGGATTCACAGTTGGATTATTAGTTTTGTAGTGGAGCAGCTTAGGTCTGTAGGAATTGATCTAGTGACATTTGGATGATGAACTGGTGAATATGGTTTTGGTTTGCGCTGCCATTGTTGTGTTATGTGGTGGATTGGATTATAGCAAGCTTTGTAATATTGTAATGTTCTTATCTCTACGCATGAATTTGAATAGGTTTTGTTACCTTAGAGTTGGATAGGTTATGTGGCTATTTAGTTCAATTGGAACAATAAGTTAATTGGGGGATTCGATCGGGGATTTAACCTAATCTTATTTACGTGAGGTAATTGGGAAACCTTTCATTTAATTAGAAGTGATTAAATGAATAAGAAATGATTAGGTTAATTCTGGTTTAGTTTGGGGATTAATTAATTAGTTATTATATCCATGTAATAGCTAATTAGATACATCCTTGATACAGGAACTTGATTGAATTATTGACGGGTGGTTCTATCTCATTTGATACGGACTTCTACTCTTGGAGGCGGGTACTTCTTGCTTGTCTTCTTTAGATCCACGTTATCTTTATGCATGACTATTTGTTATTGATGCAGTAGGCTGATATTGACCTTTATCTGCTACCGTTTTGTTATCCTTCTTGATACTTATGCTTGACCTTGGATATGATCTAAATTTTCTTCTATACAGTCTCGTTTATTTGTTATCTGATTCTGTATAGCATTGGTATGAGCATGAGTATGTGGATAGGTGTTAGCATACCATTGTATGGTTGCATTGGTTGATTCCGGTCATACTTGCCCGTGTGCCTAGGTATGGACTGATTGGGTTATTGTTGCATGTCACCTGACATTTGAATTGGTTGATTCTGGTCATACTTGCCCGTGTGTCTAGGTATGGACTGATTGGGTTATGGTTACATGCCACCTGATATTTGCGTTGGTTGATTCTGGTCATACTTGCCCGTGTGTCTAGATATGGACTGATTGGGTTATTGTTGCATGTCACCTGATATCTGCATTGGTTGATTCTGTTATTACTTGCATATGCACTTAGATGCATGATGGTTAGGTTATTATACCTGTGATCGACTTGTGCATGTTATGTTGAGTTATGTATGATGACCTGGTAGGGGTTGCATGTGTTTGAGTCATGCACCATACCTGCACTGTTGCATGCCGGCGATCAGCGACTCCCTTGTGGTTGAGCCTATCGTCTTCCGGTACATGATATGCACACACGGCCACTCATGGGTTAGTGGATACCGTTGGGTGTGTGCATTTGCCCGATATTGCTCCGCACAGTCACTATTTGGAGGGTGGTTCCAGTGCGTGGTAGCAGCTAGGGATCCCTTCTCTTCCCATAGACCAGAGGAGATGAGAGCGACACTCCCTCATATATACATGAAGTAGGGGGGTGGTCCCCCGCCAGCATCCTGTCCACCCGGTCACTCAGGAGCAGTGATAGCAGGGTGCGTACAGTGTCACAGCTCTACCCACTCGGTCGACACAGTATCGCCTGTCTCGGTGGCTTGACTGGAGTTAGGGGGTGACCATGACATTGCATCATGTGCATATGACATTATGCATTTTGATTGTGATTGCTGCATTTATTTGCTGCACTTGTTTGACATGCATGTACAGGATATGCTTATGTGTGGTTTGATGACCCTGCACTAGCTCGTGTGGTACGAGTCTTTTATGGTATGGATAGATTGATTTCTGGTATGTACAGTCAGTTGTTACTTTCAGTTATGCATATTCTGCTATTCCTATTGAGACTGTATCCTGTTGTTTCTTTATAGCTTATTCAGCTATCTTGTTCAGCCATGCATATCTATCTATATACCCGCGAGTCCACTTGGACTCACCACCCGTTGTAATATTTTTGTTTTCAGGTTGATAGCTCGCCGGAGGAGCCCAGTTGCCGGTCCCGGGTCCCGACGACTCCATTTGGATGGGAGCTTCCGCTGGTTTTGGTTTTCTTTTGATAGCATAGTATATGTTTTGTATTCGTTATGTTACCGAGGGCTTGTATTGGATTTATTCGTACGGTATTGTATTTTTGAGTCCTTTGTTGGACTTTATGATGTGGTTTTGCTGCGCGCCTGCCCTAGGGGCAGCTTAGGTGAGTTTTACGGTGTTTCATATTGCGTTGTTATCATTTTCCATATATTATATATCTGTTTTGTGGCCTGAGGCCAATTTATAAACTGCGTGTGTTGTGTGTATTTGTAAATTGTCCGCCGGACAGGGGAGATGCTGTCCGATTTTATATTGGATCAGCGGCTCCAATGATCTCGGGTCGTGACAATAACACACACACAGAACTTAAGTAGTTTTACTTGGTTCGGAGTCGCGTTCGGCTCCTACTCCAAGGCCCACGGTCCTTGACCGTTTATTGCGGGCAATTTTATAATAGTGCAAAAATTTACAGAAATTGTTACAATATTATTGCAGTAAATAAACAAATGTATTTTTCGTTACCAACGCCCGGTGTGGATCGTACTTCGGAGCAGAGGGTCGTCGTCGGCGCTAGAATGTCGAGAACGGAGTTTTCCGGAGCAGAGCGCTTGAACGAAGAGCTTAGAGGCGTTGAAAAAAGTGTTGTCGAAGCCTTAGGGGTCGAGCCCCTTTTATACTGCTCCTGGGGGCACCCTGGACGCTGGGGGCGCCTGACACATGCCTTCGGATCCGAGAAACCTCATCCGCAGCTCGGTCAGTGCTTATCCCTCCAGAATCGACCTCGGAGCTAACGGGGGCGCCCGGGACGTTGGGGGCGCCCCGGTTGACTTGGTCTGCTGGCTTCGTGGCTGATTTCGCTTCGATCACTGGTTGGCTTGGACCCAGCGCCCGAGACATCCAGGGCGCCCGGGACCTTCAGGGCGCCCGGGACCTTCAGGGCGCCTGGCCCAGTAAGCTTCCGAAGCGATTCTTGCTTAGCTGTTCGTTTGGCTTTGATCTTGGGCGCCCGGGACCTCCCGGGCGCCTAGCCCAGGTGTCTGCCCCTTTCCTTTGGGGCGTTCTGAGCTGCAGAAACATACTCCTTCGGTCCCTGCATTCAAGGTTAGTACCAACACAAACAAGGCAATTGATAACTCTAGATTGGGTGAGACATACTAGGTTGTGAAAATCAATTTAAGCTATCCTTAATTCTAATTGGATCCAAGTCAACAAAACTCTTTATGTGTAGGAACATAAAGATTTGAACCAATGGATGTTGGATAGCGGGTGCTCCAGACACATGACTGGGGATAAATTGAAATTCACCAAACTCAAGTTCAAGAACCTAGGCTCAGTAGCATTTGACAATAATGCTACACTCAAAGTCATTGGGTCAGGTAACATTGAACTCAAATCTGACTTTATTATTAAAAAGGTGCTTCTGGTTGAAGATTTTAAATTTAACTTGCTTAGCATAAGTCAATTGTGTGATACTGGCTATGTAGTTACCTTTACCAACTCTAACTGCCTGATTAGAAACTTACAAGACTCAGAAATCATGCTTAAGGGCTCTAGGAAAAATAATGTTTACACTATAAACCTACCCTTAGTACCTAAATGCGTGTTAACTCAGTTAGAAGAATCAAACCTCTGGCATAGGAGATTAGGTCACACTAATCTGAGATTAATTTCAAAAATCACCCAACTTGGCCTAATTAAAGGTATACCTAAAATTAAGAACCATGAAAACTTAATATGTAAATCATGCTATCAAGGTAAACAAACCAGGTCTAATCACAAACTAATTCAATCAGATCTAACTCAAACTACACTTGAGCTTCTGCACCTTGACCTATTTGATTCACATGGAGCCAAGTCACTAAGCGGAAACCGGTACTGCTTAGTAATTATAGATGATTACTCTAGGTTTACCTAGGATAGGTTCCTAAAGACCAAAGATGAAACCCTAAACCTATTTAGTGATTTTTGTAAATTAATTGAAAATCAAAACGATACCAAAATCAAAAGACTTAGGAGTGATCACGGGGGAAAGTTTGAAAATCAACGATTCGAGGAGTTTTGTAAGATAAACGAGTATATACACGAATTTTCGTGTACTAGAACCACCCAGCAAAATGGGATAGTAGAACGGAAGAATAGAACCTTACAGGAAGCCGCTAGGGCTATGCTCAATGAATTCAACCTAGCTAACCAATTTTGGGCAGAAGCAATTAGTACGGCTTGCTATAACCAAAATAGGGTCCTAATTAACAAATGACATAATAAAACACCCTATGAATTATACTACCATAGACTTCCAAACCTACATTACCTAAGGGTCTTTGGATGCAAAGTCCATATCCTAAACACCAAGGACTATCTAGGTAAATTTTAGTCTAAGTCAACCCTAGGGGTCTTCTTAGGATATTCAACAACAAGTAAGGCATATAGGGTTTACAACAATCAAACTAACAAAATTGAGGAAACAACCAATCTAATATTTGATGAAGAAATTAATTCAAAATCTGATAATCCAGATCTAAATTCATCAAATATTGATCACGAAGATAATGAACAAAATGTTGAGCCATTAATTGAACCCCTAAATGAACTAATAATTGAACCAACTATTGAGTCAATTGAACCGATAATTGAACCAACCCAAGTAGTTGAACCAAAACTGAACCAAACCGACCAGCCGGACCTGAGGCTGAACCAAATTCTAGAAAAACTAAGAAACCCAGACTCAGTCACCCAACTGATCAAATTGTGGGTGATCCAACCTTAGGAGTCAGAACTAGGTCCTCCTATAGAAACCTTAGTCAGATTGCACTGATATCAAAAATTGAACCTAAGACTATAGAGGAAGCCTTACCTGATCCTGATTGGATCATAGCGATGCAAGAAGAGTTAGCCCAGTTTGAGAGGAACCAAGTCTGGGAACTAGTACCTAAACCTGAGGGCAAATCCATTATTGATACTAAGTAGGTTTTTAGGAATAAGCTAAATGATCAAAGAGAAATAGTAAGAAATAAACCCCGCTTAGTAGCCAAAGGGTTCAATCAAGTCGAAGGGTTAGACTATGACGAAACTTATGCCCCAGTAGCTAGACTTGAGTCCATCAGGATGTTGTTAGCCTTTGCATCCCATAAAGGATTTAAACTCTACCAAATGGATGTGAAGTCAGCTTTTCTAAATGGATTTATTAAGGAAGAAGTCTATGTAGGACAACCCCCCGGTTTAGAGGACTTAGAAAAACCTGATCATGTTTACAAACTCAATAAGGCACTATATAGACTAAAACAAGCACCTAGGGCATGGTATGAACGTCTATTAACCTACCTCATTTCTAAGGAATTTAACCAGGGACAAATTGACTCAACCCTATTTATTAAGACCTTAGAAAAAGAAATCTTTATTGCTCAAATCTACATTGGCGATATAATCTTTGGATCCACCAACTCAAATTTCTTAAAAGAATTTGTTAAAATAATGGAAAATGAATTCGAAATGAGCTTAGTTGGTGAGCTCAACTTCTTTCTAGGGTTACAAATTAAGCAAACTAGGGATGGAAATTATGTCCATCAATCCAAATATGCTAAGGAATTAATAAAGAAATTCAAAATGGACAACTCCAAAAGCATAAGTACCCCTATGGCCACAAATGTAAAAATATATAGTGACCCTGATAGTAAATCTGTAGACCTCAAATTATATAGGAATATGATTGGAAGTCTACTGTACCTTACAACCAGCAGACCTGATATACTTTTTGCTGTAGGAATGTGTGCTAGATACCAAACCTGTGCTAAGGAAACGCACTTAGCAGCCCTAAAAAGAATACTAAGATACATTAAGGGCACCCTAAATATAGGGATTTGGTATCCTAGGACCTCAACTTTTGACTTGTCAGGATACTCGGATTCTGACTATGCTGGTTGTCAACTAGATAGAAAGAGTACAAGTGGAAGCTGCCAACTTTTAGGAAATAGTTTAGTAAGTTGGTGTAGCAGAAAGCAACACTGTGTAGCTCTATCCACAACTGAAGCTGAGTATGTTGCTTTGGGAGAATGTGTAGCACAACTCTTATGGATGATGCACACTCTTAAAGACTTCCAGCTTAACTACACCCAAACTCAGGTCTACATTGATAATATAAGTTCAATTAATCTAACTAAGAATCCAATCCAACACTCTAGAACTAAACACATAGAAGTCAAACACCATTTCGTAAGAGATCATGTAGCCAGGGGTGAGATAATCCTTAAGCATATAGACTCAAAATCCAACCTAGCTGACATATTCACCAAACCCCTACCTGAGTCTGAGTTCAGCTCACTAAGAAGGCAGTTAGGGTTATGCTTGGTAGAATAGGAATGCTCTAATTATTTTTTTAAAAAACTGTCTTATTTTCTGCAAAATCAATTTTATTTCATTTTGTTATTTAAAATGATTTTTCTGACTTAGTTTTTTTTAAAAAAATTACCTCTTTCAAAACTAGAGCTTTTTCGTAAAATGGACTTAGCCTAGGCCCTAATCCTAGAACTGCATGCACCTATAGATCTAGAAGCCAGCATCTCAGAAGCACCTTAGGGTACTTCTGTTTGATCACCTAGAATGGGTTGAGATGCATCTCACAAGCCTTGATTCAAGATGTTTAGTCTGTGCATCTACAGTAATTGGGGCACTAAATACCAATCAACAGTAATCAAGTTAAGTGTCAAACTTAGAAATCTAACTTGATCAGAACACTTAACTTGACTAACCCTAGCGAAAGCTACTGTTTATAACAGTTAATAAGTAGCTAATTGGGTTAGACAAGACCCAAAAGTAGAAATTCAAATTGATTTGGTCCAGGTTAAGTTTAGAATTGGTTCAGTACAGCATTTTACCTTAATTACTCAATTTCAATGCTAATTTTTTGCTATATTTTTTGATATATGGCAAAGGGGGAGAGATTGGAAAGGAGAGAAATTTTCAAAACTTTTAAATTTTTTTCTCCAAAATTAAATTTTTTTTCAAAAACTTTTATCTCTTGTTTTTCAAAAAGCAAAGCTCTTTAACTACTTAAGTTCATTTTGAAAGTTAATATTACTTGCTTTCAAAAATTATTCTAAGCACTTATCCTAGAAAATTTTCTGAAATTTTTCTAAGTCATAAATTCAGTGTTTGAAAAATTTTCTAAGTACTTAAACTACTTTCTTAAACTGTCAGAAAAATTTTCTAAGTACTTACACTTTCTAGCTTTCAAAGATTTATTCCAAGTACTTATTCCAAAACTTTAGTTAGTCAAAAATTTTCTAAATGTAAAATTCAAATTCCCCTAAAAATTTTTCGACTCAAAATATTTTGAAAATGCTTTTCTAAAAACATGTTCTTGAAAATTTTTTACGTGCTGAAAACTTGACAAACACTTCACGTTAAGACTTAGAAACTTCTTTAAAAAACCCCACGGACTTTTGAAAAACTTAGGGGGAGATTTCTTCCAGGGGAGGAAACAAAATTTAAGTTACTTACTTACCTGCTTTTTGTTTAACTTAACTTTTTGAATCGGGTTGTCATAAATCAAAAAGGGGGAGATTGTTGGTGCAGGCAGCACCTAAGTCAAACCTAGGTTTTGATAATGGCAAAGGGTTCAAGAGTTAAGATGTTATTTTAGTCTAATGTGTTCACTGAGTGTGCAGAAAGAAGTCCTGGCGAAGGGCAGCTGGGCAACTAGAGAAGGGATGCTAGGCGTCGAAACCCTAAGACCTAGCGACGGACTACTAGGCACCTGGCGAAGGACTGCTAGGCATCTAAGACCTGACAAAGGACTGCTAGGCACCTGGCAAAGGACTGCTAGGCATCTAAGACCTGGCGAAGGACTGCTAGGCGCCTAGCGAAGGGCTGCTAGGCATTGAAGACCTAGCGAAGGGCTGCTAGGCACCTGGCGAAGGGCTGCTAGGCACCTGGCGAAGGGCTGCTGGGCAAAAGTCCAACTGTAGGAGCCGGTTGGAAAAAGCTAAACTCTCCTGAGAGGAGTAGGTGAGGACGCGTTCCCCATCGAGGGAACAATGGCGTCGGTTCGACCTAGGGTTCCATTTGAGAGACCCAAAGTCAGAACCAAGACAGCTACGACTGCAAAAACTAACTAATATTCTTACTTTGTTTGTTGTGGAACTAACCTTGGATGTAGGGACTGAAGGAGTATATTTCTGCAGCTCAGAACGCCCCAAAGGAGAGGGGCATGCAACTGGGCTAGGCGCCCGGGAGGTCCCGGGCGCCCAAGGTCAAAGCCAAACAAGCAGTAAGCAAGAATCGCTTCGAAACAACACTGGGCTAGGTGCCCGGGAGGTCCCGGGCGCCCCAGTCAGCTCCAGAGCCGATTCGAAGGGGATAAGCACTGACCAAGTTTCGAATAGAGGTTCTCGGATTCGAAGGCACGTGTCAGGCGCCCCCGACGTCCCAGACGCCCCCAGGAGCACTATAAAAGGGGCTCGACCCCTAAGGCTTCAACTACACTTTTTCCAACGCCTCCAAGCTTTTCGTTCACGCGCTCTGCTCCAGCAAACTCCGTTCTCGACATTCCAGCGCCAACGATGACCCTCTGCTCTGAAGTATGATCCACATCAGGGCGTCGGTAACGAAAAGTGTAATTCATTTTACTTACTGCACTATTTGTGTAATAAATATGTAAACCTTTGCGCGAATATAGAATTTCCCGCAGTAAACGGTCAAGGACCGTGGGCCTTCGAGTAGGAGCCGACCGCAACTCCGAACCAAGTAAAAAACTTGTGTTCTTTGTGTGTTTTAATTTCGCTGCGTTTTTTCTTTCTTATCCGAAAAAAAGTTTTCACGATATTCACCCCCCCCCCTCTATTGTGTTTCTCGATCCAACACAATCTTTCCTTTCTTTATGGTCATCTCTCAATCTTTTGACATTCCCCTTCATCAAATGGCTCCGAACGACTTTGCTCAGATGAGAGGGGTGTTCATTCTATTCATGTTGTTCGGGATACTCTTAAACCCCCATTTTTTCCATTATTTTTTCCTTCTTAGCCTTGTGTTTAGAGGGGCTTTTAGTTTTATTGCTCGCTCCAGCCATATGTGGCCTCCCATCTACCCATAAGGGATGGTAAGATCACTTCTTCTTCATCAAACTTGTAGAGTCACCTTTCTGCCCGACTTGCTGGCGGGAAGACCTGCCTCTCCCACTAGAACTGTGCGACTTCCAACAAGATCAGGGGTACCAGCGGGCCAGGAGCATTCAGGCTAGAATGATGTTCCATGGCCCAAACATGGTTCAATACGAAGGGCTTCTATATTGAGTTGGGATTAGTGTTGGTGCCGGAAGCACCAAAGTCAAACCTGTGTTTTGATAATGGCAAAGGGTTTAGAAGTTATGGTTTTGTTGTTATCTAACAAGGCTAATCAAGTGTGCAGGTAAAGGCCTAGGTACACTAGGCACTAAGTCCTGGTTCTATGAATTGGGTACTAAATCCTGGTCGCGGGCTGGGCAACTAAGTCCTGACGTAAGGTTGGGCACTAAGACCTGGTGAGTGAAGCTGGGCACTAAGACCTGGTCGGGGACTGGACACCGAAGACTTAGTGAGAGAAGCTGGGCACTAAGTCCTAGTCGCGGACTGGGCACGAAGACGTGGTGAGTGAAGCTGGGCAAAAGTTCAACCGGAGGAGCCGGTTGGCAAAAAGTAAAACTCTCCCGAGAGGAGTAGGTGAGGATGCATTCCCCGTCGAGGGAACATTAGGCGTCGGTTCGACCTCCATTTGGGAAGCCCAAAGTCAGAACCAAGACAGCTCAGGCTGTAAATCATACTTTATTTTATACCATTTATATGTTTCTTGTGGTTTGGAACTAACCCTGATTGCAGGAATAAAGGAATGGCGATTTCTACTCCCAGGCGCATGAATGGAGTCAGGCGCCTCAATGGTGAGGTGCCTGTGTTGAGACAGGCGCTCCAGTGAAGGGATATTCCAAGCACTTGAAGCAAACTGCCACGCAAGCCGCTGAACCAGTCATTGAGGCGCCTGTGTTTACATAGGCGCCCTAGTCAGCTCAGGTGCCCTGGTTGAGGGGATAAGCGATGGCCGAGTCTGCGGATTGAGTTTCGTGCAGCAAGGGCCACGTGTCAGGCGCCCCCTTTAACACAGGCGGCCTAGCTACGAGTATAAATAGGGGTTCACCCCCTAGGCTTCAGAACAACAATTTTCAACGCATTCGTCGATGCGCTCTGCTCTGAAACACCCCGTGCTCAAGATTCAAGCTCCAACGATGACCCGCGGCTGCGACACTCCGATCTTCTGGTCTCGGTATAATTTAGTTTAATTGTTGTAATCTTTTTATTCTATATTCGAACTTCTACTTGTAATTATTTGACGAAATATAGAATTGCCCGTCGTAAATGGTCAATGACCGTGGGCCTTGGAGTAGGAGCCGATCGCGACTCCAAACCAAGTAAAAACAAACATGTTAGCGTTGGTTTTTCTTTTCCGCTGTGCAATTACTCTTACGATTTTCGATAAATTTTGTCGAACGATATTCGCCCCCCTCTATCGTTTCTAACCGATCCCACAAGTGGTATCAGAGCGGGTGACTCAAACTTGGTGCAACCATCAGTTGAGAATTTTTTCAGATTTTCGAACTTTAATATTCTTTTTCCTTTTCTTCGCTAGTTTTTTTCGTTAATCGAGGTTGGTGCAACACCACTCGATTTTTTCGTTATTATTAATTTTTTCCCTCACTGCTAATCCAAGACGTATTCTTGGGACAAGGTTTTTTGTAAAATTTTTCAGTTAAACTCTAATGGCCATACAAGAGGGATACAGCACTGCCAGACCCCCTCTTTTCAGTGGAGAAGACTTCTCCTACTGGAAAAGCAGGATGGAAGTCCACCTGAAAACTCAGGTGGACATATGGATCATTATCCAGTCTGGACTGAAAATTTCAAAGAATGCACAAAGCGTGGTGCAACACTATATCGAGTGGGACGCGAAAGCTACCCAAACTTTGCAATGCAGCCTAACAAAAGAGGAGCTGAACCGTGTAGGACCCTTCAGCAGCACCAAGGAGCTCTGGAATAAGCTGATTGAGCTACACGAAGGTATATCTGACACCAGAATCAGCAAAAGAGATATGTTTCTCAACAGACTATATACAATAAAGATGCACGACGGCGAGACTGCAGCTCAACTCCACGCCAGGATCCAACAGCTGATGAACGGGTTGCACACCATAGGTCAAAAGGTTGAAAACCATGACCTAATAAGGTATACTTTGAGTTCTTTCCTGAGAAACTCACTGTGGGCATCTATGGTGGATGCCTACAAGGTTTCCAGGAATTTGTCTGAAATTAAGTTAGATGAGCTATTTTCCGAATTAGAATTGCATGAACAGACTAATACTACTTTGGTCGAGAAAGGTATAGCATTTCCTGCAGGCAAAACCCAAGGAAAAACTCCCAAGAAGAAGCTTCAACCAGTACCCGAGTCCGACTCAGACTTGAAATCAGAAGACAGTGAAGGAGATCGACACAAATTGGTCCGGCTAGCTCGCGATTACTACAAAGATCTTAAGTACCAAATGAGCAAGAAGAAGTCAAGCCGGAGAAAGGATGATCCAGTGGAACCTTCAATAAGTCAGAAGAGCAAATGCAACATCACCTGCTACGAGTGCAACCAAAAGGGACACTTCAAATCGGAGTGCCCCAACCGAAAGGAAAAAAAGAAGGCGCAGAGGAAGAAGGCTCTTCAAGCCACCTGGGACGAGTCATCCTGCGAAGAAGAAGAAGAAGTCCCGCACGCAAACCTACTCGCCCAGACCGCCTCGGAAGACGTCGACTCCGGATCAGAATCGGAACCAAACGAGGACATCAACAACGGATGACTCACAATCTCGGAGGACGGACAAATCACGGTAAGACCTGGTTAGCACAGTCATCTTGAATATAATCTAGGGCTTGATTGACTTAGTTATTGATTAGTCAATCTTGGTCAACATAGTCAAACCTGGTCAAAGATCAAAATTGGTCAACAGTCAAACTTGGTCAACACGGGCGCCCGAGACCTTACGGGCGCCTCATGCTTTAGCAAACTTCAAGGCAGCAAAGTTGCCAAAAGTCCTGCCCATCCTACCTCAGGCGCCCAAGAAGCTCTCGGGCGCCTCAATCAACACGGGCGCCCTAGAGCACTCACGGGCGCCCATGAAACCCTTTATAAGTCCTTCACCTCTTCCTTATTTGTCACACCAAACGAATTCCTCTTTCCTTCCTCTTCCTTCTAAGGCGCCCGAAGGCTCTTCTCTTGTCCTCAATCACCCAACTTTCATAATGCCGCCCCGGTACGATTTACTTATGCATTTCCGATTAATTTTTGCTTAATTTCCTTTAATAAATGCATAACTATTCTTACCTATTTAGAAAACGTCGAGTTACACAAACTACCCCCCAGGCCGAGCCTAGCCTCGACCCGAGGTTCCCTACATTGGCCTTGTTTAATAAATTTGTGCAGACCACTTATAAACCAATCAAAACCAGCTTCTTGAATAGATATTTTTTTGCTCAATCTTGTCCAACGACTATGGATGCAATTAACTTTTATCAACTCGACCATCTTGTTTACTGCACCCACCCAGTCAACACCACCATGTGTGCTGAGTTCTACAATAACTTAGTTAAAATTGATGACTTTTGTTACTCTACTACTGTACAGTCTATTCCCCTTACTATCACACCTACTTTATTTAATCGATTCCTTGGACTACAACTTTCTCAGTCCAATTTTTGTTGCTATCCTCCGACTGACCTTCCTTTTGCTGTCCCCTATTCTCATATCACCCTGGACACTCTTTATTCCTACTTTTATGGAGATGCTCGAAATTCGACGGTACAGAGATTTCAGTCCGTCGATCTCCGCATCCAGGACTACGCTCTCTATAGAGTTCTGGTCCGATGTATGCTTCCGTTGACCACTCGGGATGTCGCGACCATGCGACCATTCCACACCTTCCTCCTCTACGTGATGATCCATCATCTGGACATAGACATAGGTCTCCATATGTTCCAGACGATCACTTACACGTCGAGCATATCCACCCACTCTCGAGTACGCACGCCTTACTGTCACATTATCACTTCCCTTCTACACCACCATGGTCACGACATCACTGCCGGAGAGGTCATCCTGATGACCGAGTTCGATGAGATAGGGTCTAGGAACTTTTCCTTAGCGGGTATAGATGTCTCGGCCGCGGGGGTATTATCGTGGAGGCGACAGAGGGCCCGACACCAGGTCGACTCGGACGAGGAGATTGAGGTCGACGTAGTCGAGCTCACTGCCGAGATCGAGGAGCAGTTACGAGAGCCTCCACCCCCGACTACCGACCAGCGCCTGGCACAGTTACAGACAGAGGTCCACAGTCTCCGGGAGGAGGTTGAGGTCCACCACGTCGAGTTCATGGACGCTCTTCATGCCGAGCACGATGTGAACCTGGCCTATCACACCGAGTACATGGACACCTTTCGGGCCGAACGCGAAGCGAACCAGGCCCGGCACGACGAGATGATGTCCATGTTCATGTCGTGGCAGCCCGGTCCATTCTTTCCCCTGGCCCTTCCTCCTAGACATGAGTGGTTTTCCTAGCTATCTGATTGTACTCCTGACTATTTGACTTTCCCTACTCATTAGGGTTGACTTGTATTGACATTCTTGGTCCGTGTGTTGACCAGTTGACCTTTTACTTAGCTATGTTATCTACTAGCTATTTATTTACCTGCTGAGCTATCTACTTTATGTTATGGCTATTCATTTAGCTGCTAAGTCATTTACTTCATACTGGAATCATCAGATAGGGTTGTGCTTAGTAGAATAGGACTATTCTAAATTGTTTTTCAAAAATCTTTTCTATTTTCTCAATTTTTTTGAAAATTAGAATTTAAAATTGTTGTTAAATCATTTCTTTTATCAAGTTAGTGAAATTCAAAAAGATTTTTCGACTTAGTTTTTTTTTAAACTTACCTCCTTCAAAACTAGGGTTTTTGCACAAATGGACTTAGCTTAGGCCTTAACCCTAGAATTGCATGCAACTATAGATCTAGAAGCCAGCATCTCACAAGTACCTTAGGATACTTTGATTGATAACCTAGACTGGGTTGAGATGCTTAGGTCTATGCCTTGATTCAAGATGGATTAAGTCAGTGCATCTGCAGTAATTGGGGCGATAAATACAAATTAAATATCAATCAGGTTAAGTGTTCAAGCTTAGCAAATCTAACTTGATCAAATCACTTAACTTGACTAACCCTAGTGAAAACTGTTATTTTATAAGAGTTAGTTAGTAGACTAACTAATGGTTAGATTAGACCCAAAAAATTAAGTAGCAGATTAAATATGAGTGGAGTTAGGGTTAGGGAGGCATCATGCCAGGAGTGGGAAGACGTAGGGCACGACTAGAGAGCGCCTGATGGGGCTAGAGAGCCGCTCACTTGGCTACCAGATTAAGGAACTTTGTACTTGTCTTGGAGGTCAAGGGTCGAATCTGGGGAAGGCAAAATCCACTGCAGGGGGGGATGGTCGTAGGGCATGGACCTAGAGAGCGTCTGATGGGGCTAGAGGGTTGTGTCGCTACATAAAAAGGCGTCTTTTTATTGTAACGACCCGACCCTCGGCCTTTGGGCGGCCAATTTCATTTTTAGCGGCCCAACAACCTGGCCCCTTGGTCGTCGACCATCGGCCGTGCCGTTACTCATGAGGATTCCATCCTGGCCAGTGGATTTTGCCTTCCCAGGATTCGAACTCTAGACTCCAGGCTAATATAGAGTTTATGAATCCTGGTAGCCAAGTGAGTCGCGCTCACTTGCTACCAGATTCATAAACTCTAGTACTTAGCCTGGAGGTTAGAGTTCGAATCTTGGGGAAGGCAAAATCCACTGGCAGGGGTGGGAGTCCTCGTGAGTACGGCACGGCGCAGCCGACCACCAAAGGGGCCAGGTTGTTGGGCCGCAAAATGGATTGGCACCAATGGGCCGAGGGGTCGGGTCGACGGGTCGGGTCGTTACATAGTTAGTAGCTAACTGGGTTAGACAGGACCCGAAAAAGTGCAGATTAATTGGTTTGGTCCTCTTTCTTGCTTGAATTCACTAGAGTTGGTTCAATACGGATTTACAATTTCTTTTAACTAGCTCTAAATTCGAAATTGACTTGCAATGATTGTTATCTATTCTTTTTAATATATGGCAAAGGGGGGAGAGAGAAAAAAAAATTCTTTTTTTCAAAAAGTAAAGTAAATTTCTAAGTGCTTCAAGAATAGCTAAGTGCTTTCAAAATTTTTCTAAGTGTTAAGTGCTTTCAAAATATTTCTAAGTACTTCGAAAATTGCTAAGTGCTTCAAAATTTTTCTAAGTGCTAAGTGCTTTCAAAATTTTTCTAATTGCTAAATGCTTTCAAAATTTTTCTAAGTGCAAAGCGCTTTGAAAATTTTTCTAAGTGCTAAGCGCGTTCAAAATTTTTCTAAGTGCTAAGTGCTTTCAAAATCTTTCTAAGAGTTAAATGCTTTCAAAATTTTTCTAAGTACTTCGAAAATTTCAAATGCTTTCAAAATTTTTCTAAGTGCTCAGTGCTTCAAAATCTTTCTAAATGTTTTTTGCAAAAATTTGTTAAAGATTGTTTCCAAGTAAAAATATTTTCTTTGCACAAAATTTTCTTTGCAAAAAAAATTTTTAAGCAAATTTTTCTAAGTGTGCAAAAAGCTTTTGGTGAACAAATTTTCCCAATTCTCAAAAAGTTGAAACTTTTTAAGGGAAATCTGTTTTCAAAATTTTTGGCTAACTAAATTTTTGGTTAAATAAAAATTCATTTTGCAAAGCCTTTTAAGTAAAATCTTTTTAAACAAAATTTAGGCTTGCAAAAAAAATTTTTTGGAAAATTGTAAGTGTAAAAAGTTTTTTTTGTGAGTGCAAATGTTTTTACTCGATTGAAAAACACTTAGTAAAACACTTAAAGCTTTTTGCTCCAATTTAAAGGACCTAGTCAAACATAAAACACTTAGAAGATTTACAAAAACTGCATAAAGTTTCAGGGGGAGAATGTTTATTTCAGGGGGAGCTAATTAAATATTTTCTCAAGTTTTTCTTAAGATAATCTTGCTTGTTAGATGTGCTATAAAATATTTTTTTACTTAACTTTTTGAACCGTGTTGCCATAAATCAAAAAGGGGGAGATTGTTGGTGCCAGAAGCACCAAAGTCAAACCTGTGTTTTGATATTGGCAAAGGGTTCAGAAGTTAAGGTTTTGTTGTTATCTAACAAGGCTAATCAAGTGTGCAGGTAAAGTCCTAGGTACACTAGGCACTAAGTCCTGGTTCTATGAATTGGGCACTAAGTCCTGGCCGCGGGCTGGGCAACTAAGTCCTGACGTAAGGTTGGGCACTAGGACCTGGTGAGTGAAGCTGGGCACTAAGACCTGGTCGGGGACTGGGCACCGAAGACCTGGTGAGTGAAGCTGGGCACTAAGTCCTGGTCGCGGACTGGGCACGAAGACCTGGTGAGTGAAGCTGGGCAAAAGTCCAACCGGAGGAGCCGGTTGGCAAAAAGGTAAACTCTCCCAAGAGGAGTAGGTGAGGACGCGTTCCCCGTCGAGGGAACATTAGGCGTCGGTTCGACCTAGGGTTCCATTTGGGAAGCCCAAAGTCAGAACCAAGACAGCTCAGGCTGTAAATCATACTTTATTTTATAGCATTTATATGTTTCTTGTGGTTTGGAACTAACCCTGGTTGCAGGAATAAAGGAATGATGATTTCTGCTCCCAGGCGCCTGAATGGAGTCAGGCGCCTCAATGGTGAGGGCCTGTGTTGAGACAGGCGCCCCAGTGAAGGGCTATTCCAAGCACTCGAAGCAAACTGCCACGCAAGCCTCTGAACCAGTCATTGAGGCGCCTGTGTTAACACAGGTGCCCCAGTCAGCTCAGGTGCCCTGGTTGAGGGGATAAGCGCTGGCGAGTCTGCGGATTGAGTTTTGCGCACAAGGGCCATGTGTCAGGTGCCCCCTTCAACATAGGTGCCCCCAGCTACGAGTATAAATAGGGGTTCACCCCCTAGGCTTCAGAACAACAATTTCCCCATTCTTCGACGCGCTTGCTCCGAAACACCTCGTGTTAAGATTCAAGCGCCAACGACGACCCCGGCTGCGACACTCCGATCTTCCGGTCATCTGTATAATTTAGTTTAATTGTGTAATCTTTTTATTCTATATTCGAACTTCTACTTGTAATTATTTGACGAAATATTGAATTGCCCGTCGTAAACGGTCAAGGACCGTGGGCCTTGGAGTTGGAGCCGACCGTGACTCCGAACCAAGTAAAAACAAACGTGTTAGCGTTGGTTTTCTTTTCCGCTATGCAATTACCCTTACGATTTCCGAAGAATTTTTGTCGAATGATATTCATCCCCCCTTATCATTTCTAACCGATCCCACAATTAGGCCCAACCCACCAGCCTTGGATGTGATCTCAGTAAGTCTATTATTTTATTAAATACCTATTGATACTAACTGATATTCTTTTGCTTTGGTTTTGCAAAGCCATCATACTTGCCCGATCCATAAGCAAGCTTCTCAGTGGGAGCTTGTAGATGAGAAGGCAGTTACTCCTTCCCCAGCACCTGCAGACCACTGCCCAAGCGTGCTGAAGACTCTGAGAAGACTCAAAGTTAGGAGCTTCTCGCAGTCGAGCATTCCACTGCCCAAGAGGTTGGCCCCTCCTGCACCCTCGCCGAGGCACAAGGGGACGATGAACCACTAGCTCTGGTCCCTACATCACAGTGGAGCTGACTCTAGTGGTGAGCCCTGTACCTGCTAAGCGAAGATGGCTCATCCTGCCTCCGAGGAGGAGGAAGAGAATGAGCCATATGCACTCCATCAGAAGCCCACGACCCCTCCTGCAGCTCAAAAGAGGAAGACTCGATTGACTCGAGCCCCCCTCCGTGTCCCCGAAGATGAGGAGGATGTCGTTCCTCTTTTCAAACGTCAAAGGAGGACGACATCGATCGCTGCGGAGTTCAAGGGGGAGATTGGGCCATCCTCTGGGGAAGCCCACTCCCTTCCTCCCTTGCCTGGGACTCTTAGCCCTAAGGGAAAGAGAGTTCGGTTTGAAGAACCAGCACTTAGAAGCGCCTATGTATTAGACCATTAAGAGAACCTCTCCCGAGCCGAGTCTCGCTTATTAACGGCTCAAGAGCAACTAGAGGAGACGCTAGCCGACGCAACGGGGATGAAGGTAGATCGGGATTGGGAAGTTATAAAGCTAGCGAGGAATCACGTCAGTCCGAGGTAGAGGCTACAGTCAAAGCCAAATTCCTCATCTCCGAGGAGTTTGGCGATATTCTAGCCAGTCAAGTACTGAAGCGGCTCAAGCAGGGCTTCAACAGAGCGGTTCAACAGATTGTGCGAGCTATGCTATCGAAGCCAGGTGTCACCTTGTACTTCCTCAGCATCGGCCGAGCTTGGGAGAAAATGTACGCCGATGAAAAAGAACTTTAAGGTCATATGCCTTAGACTTACTGTTTGCCCGCCAGGTCTTTATAGTTGTAAAGAATGTACCCTTGTTTTCCTGTCTTTCTTAAATGAATATATTTCATTTTGCACCTTATATTTTATATTTCTGCTTTTATAATTCTCCTGAGCATAACTTGTACTATGTATGTCGCACTCTTTTTATGCCACTTTACGCATAATACTCTGTGTAGTACCCTTGACACCACGAGTTGGCAGGAACCACGGCTGCACCTGGCCAGACACCCTCAACACCTCGGCCAGGTCTACACATTTTGGGCATCCTTGGCACCACAAGATGGTAGAAACTCGGGAAGCTCCCGGTCGGGCATCCTCAACCTCTCGACCAGGTCTATACATCTTGGGCATCTCAGTACCACAAGATGGTAGGAACTCGGGTTGCTCTCGGTTAGGCCTCCTGAGCATCTCGGCCAGGTCTACACAACTTGGGCATCCTCGGTACCACAAGATGGTAAGATCTCGGGCTGCTCCCAGTCGGGCATCCTCAATGCCTCAGCTAGGTCTATACATCTTGGGCATCCTCGGCACCACAAGATGGTAGGAAGTCAGACTGCTCCGGCCGGGCATCCTCAGCACCTCGGCCAGGTCTACACATCTTGGGCATCCTCGGCACCATAAAATGGTAGGAACTCGGCTGCTCCCGGCCGGGCATCCTCAGCGCCTCGGTTAGATCTACACATCTTGAGCATCCTCGGTACCACAAGATAGTAGAAACTTGACCAGCCGCCGATATGGCTCCCACAAATGTCTTCATGAACTTCTCGTATAATATACTCAACATCCTCTGGGCCAACACACTTAAGTAATGACTTGGTGAATGATCTCTTGTAGATTTGTTCTCTAATTAAAGTGAACCCAGAGGCCCTACGATGAAAGAGTTGGACCTGTTCAAAACTTGCAGATACTGTTCCATTGCGTAGGAACTCTACATAAAATTCTCTCCTGTCAGGCAGTATATTATCAGTAGGCTCTCCGTCTATCTAAGCCACAATTCCCTCCTGGGTGATAGACTCTTCCAATGTCCATAATGCTAGAGAGCTCACAAACTTGGCCAGCTAATCCGCTTTGATATTATCCGCTCTGGATATTTTCTGTAGAGTTGCATCAACAAAAGAAGATTTAAATTGCCTATATGTAGTTACATACCTCTACATGTGTTCATTCTGAACTTCAAAATATCCTTCGAGCTATTGTGCCACTAATTGAGAATTAGAATACAATATAACCCGAGTAGCTCCGACCTGTTTAGCTACTTGTAGCCCCACTAATATTGCCTCATGCTCGACTTCATTGTTGGTGGCTTGAAAATTAAGTTGGATAGATAATTATAGCACATCCTCTCGAGGTGAGAACATTAAAATTCTAACTCCGCTTGATCTGTGATTGGATGAACTATCAATGATCTTCCAAGCTTCCTCAGATTCGAGTAACGAAACTGCTTCAAGCATGAAGTTGGCTAGAGCCTGTGCCTTGATAGTAGTTCGAGGTTGATACTTGATCTCATACTCACTTAACTCTGCAGTCCACTTAATCAACTGCCCTTATGCCTCAGGATTTGTGAGAATGCACCCGAACAGACTATTAGTGAACACAACGATGGGATACGCCAAGAAGTAAAGCCTCAGTCTCCGTGTTGTTAATACTAGCGCAAACACTAATTTCTCCAAGGTGGTATACCTAGTCTCTGCATCTTTAAGAAGATGACCAATGAAATAGATTGGATATTGAATGTTACCTTCTTCACGAATAAGCGCGGAGCCGACAGCTTGTTCAGCTGCAGATAGGTAAACAAAAAGTGTCTCTCCCTCCAGCTGCTTGTATAATATGCGGAGTCCAGATATGTATGCCTTTAATTTTATAAAGGTCTTTTCGTATTGGTCATCTCATTCGAATTTGACTGCCTTCTTTAAAATTTTGAAGAAAGGTAGAGTCCTGTCGGTTGACTGAGATATGAACCAGGATAGGGCCGTGATCCTTCCACTAAGCCGTTGCACCTCTTTGAAATTGCTGGGAGATGACATATATAGAATAGCCAGCACCTTTTCAGCATTTGCCTCAATTCCTCTCTCTGTTACCATATATCCAAGGAAACGTCCACTTTTTACCCCTAACAAACACTTAGCTGGGTTCAGCTTCAGTCTATTAGCCCTCAGGGTGGCACATTGTACACTTTTTACCCCGAAATGCTCCAATGGACAATCCGTCCTAATATGCTCTTGAGATCCACACTGTACACAGTGTGATCCATCAGTAGAGTTCTCTCGGTTCTGCTGAGGAGACCGGAAAGATCCTGCTGAAGAACGACCCGACTTCTAGGGTCTAAATGATGCCCCAGAGGTGCTCTGACTATCGCGCTTCTGCCCAGTGGTCTGCGACTGCTGAGTCTGAACCGAGTCATGTATGACCTGCTTACCCTCCCTCTTATCTCCAAACAGTCTATGCTGAGTCATCTCAATAACAAGAGCTCGCTCTAACGCCTCTCGGTAGGATGTAGGCACAAATCCTGACATACGGACCTGAATATATGCTGCTAGACCCTGGTGAAACTGTGTCATCCTTTCTAAGTCATCGGCAACAATATGAGGACAGTACTCTGCTAGGTGGTTAATCTCTGTCTCGTACTCTAGTACAGATCGATCTCCCTGCAGGAGATTCAGAAACTCCTGTCGCCTCGCCATACGAAATGTCGCTTGAATGTGTCCCATGTGACGTACTGCTCGCCGATGATAGTATGCTGCGTAGTCCACCAAGTATACGCCTGATCCCGCAAATGATAAATGGCCAGCTCGGCCTTCTCCCAGTCCGAGCATGTCACATATCGGAAGGTGCTCTCTAATGCCCTGATCCAAGCTCGGGCCACGGCCGGATCTGGTCCTCCATGGAATAATTAACGTGAAACGACCCTTTACGGACTCCGCCAGCATCGGAATCCGGGTTCGGTCCATAACGCCACCTGTAGATGCAGATACCGCAGGGGGCACAGTGGGGAATACCGGAGCAGGGACCATGGATGGAGCCGTCGGTAGGATCGGGATGGCCACTGCGGGTGGTACCGTAGGTACTGTAGGAAATCCGGGGACAGCTAACGCAGGTGAGACTGAAGGGTGCACCGGGGCCTGCATCATAGTTGGAGCAGTGGGATATGATGAAGTAATCATAATCGGGGGAGCAGTAGAATACATCGGAGCAGACATCACAGGTGGAACTGTAGAGTAGGATGGAGCCGGTACTGCTGGTGGAATAGTCAGATAAGATGGACCCGGTACCGCTGGTAATACTGTAGAATAAGGTGGAATCAGTACTGCTGATGGAATAGTAGGATAAGGTGGTATCGGTACCGCGGATGGAATAATAAGATAAATCGAAGCAGGTACAAGCGTCTCCGATGGAATAGTAGAGATAACCGAAACATGTACTACCGAGGAAACTACCGGATGCGTCGGAGCAGTCACCATAGAAGAGACAGTAGGATATGTCGGAACAGGCGTCTTCGATGGAACAGTGGGGAAAACCGAAGCAGATCCTACTAGTACCGAATCTGCTGGAGGGGGTACTGCTACTGACACGGTGAATAATACCGGAGCGGATACAGCAGGAGGAATAGTAGGGACTACTTCTGGAAACGGAGGAGGGACCCTCTGAGTCTGGGAATCCTGGCCCCTTGGAATATCCTGCTGAGTCTGGCCACGACTAACAGACTCTGCCTTAGTAGTTCTCTCAGGTGACTCTACAGCCTGAGACTCTAACGTCCTCTTACGTGGTCGTCCCGGACGACGCGGGAACATATGTACACCGAGTCATACCTGTTGAATTGTTACCAAGTATTACAAACAGGACCAAATGGTTAACTTTACCAATTTACCTATTTGCCGCCTAGAGAGGTCCTGCCGCTGCCCAGTCCCAAAGTGCAATCAAGTCGCGACAACTACTTTAAAGATCTGAAATGTACTCGGGTGAATAACATCAAACCCGAGCTCTTATACCTACCAGTTCAGTATCAGATATAAATCCCAAGAAATCCACAAATCGCGATGGTATCCCGCATCCTAGGCTTGATACCAAAAATAAATTGGTATCAGATAAATTTCGCAAAACTCCGAAAAACTCGAAAAAAACAAGTAGGCATCGCAAAACTTGGCTCTGATACCAAAAATAAATTGTCACACCCTGAGACCCAGGAGCCGCTGATCCAATAGAAAATGGGACAACACCTCCCCTGTCTGGTGGATAATTTACACATACATACAACATATATAACACCACCACGTAGTTTAAATGGGCCTTAGGCCTCAAATCCAAACAGAACAATAAATATATGATAATATAATCATAAATCCAAAGTACAAACTCACCTGAGCTGCCAGGGGGCAGGAACGCAGCAAAACCACACACAGTCCAACATAGGACTCAAAAGTACAATCCCATAAAGCAAATCACATACTACAAGTCCACGATAATCCAATGCAACGAAATGAAACATAATATGATCCAAAAACCGAAAGTAGCACATAAAACCAAATCAAGTGTAGTCACAAGCATGGGACTGGCGACTCGGACCCTCCTGGCAGATATCAACCTGAAATTAGAAAATATGGCATCGGTGTGAGTCCAAATAAACTCAGCGGATACCCAAACAGATATGCATTGTAAGTTATACTAACAATAAGAGTCTACGCTGATACAGTCTCATATGAACAATAGAAAAGGGTATACACTGATGGTACTGAATGAAGGTACATACCAGAATCCATCTATCCTATAGAGGGGAGAAATAAATCCCTATGGAACAAGTATAACACATAATTCAAGGTAAACAGGTCTCTAGTATATGCATGTCAATCAAGTGCAGAAATCAAATGCAACAAGCAATGCACGATACAAAATATGCACATGGTGCAATGATATGTGTCACCCCTGACACCAGTCAGATTATCGTCCACCTGTCATAAATGAACGTCTGAGTGGGTAGAGCTATGACAACTGTACGCACCCTGCTATCACTGCTCCTGAGTGACCGAGTGGACAGGATCCTGGCGGAGGACACCCTCCTGTTGGTGCAGGCAACACCTAAGTCAAATCTGTGTTTTGATAATGGCAAAGGGTTCAGAAGTTAAGGTGTTATTGTGATCTAACATACTTACTGAGTGTGCAGGAAATGTGTAACGCCCCAAAATTTCCATTTTTAGTTCTTAAAGTCCTTAGAATTATTTAGAAATGGTTTAGAAATATTCTAGATATTTTTAGGAATTTTTAGAGTATTTTTATGGAATTTTCCGAGTCCGTTTGGTATTTTTGGAAAAAGAAAAAGATAAAGGAAAAAGCCAAAAATGGAAAAAACCAATTAAGTGCAGCGGGTGGATCGAACCCGCGACCACCACGAAACAGCAAGCGCACGCAACCAGCCGGGCTAGGGGTATCAGCACAACAAAGGATGGAGAGAAGGATATTTAAGCTGTAGTTAGGTTGATCCGCCCCATAAGTATAAATAGGTAATTAAAGAGAGAAGTTTTATTTTCTCTCAAACCCTCTCCTTCCCCTAACCTGCGCCGACCCCTCCCTTCCCTCTCCTCTCTTGGGCGACACCACACCAAGCCCAAGAGGGCCGGCCAAGACTCTTCTCCAAGAGATAATCCTATATTCGGGATCCCCGCGACGAGAGGAACGTGTGGGCGCGAAGAATTCTTCGAGATCTCAAGTTTCTTCCGAGCTCTAGACATTAATCTTGGTGGTAAGTCCAAGATATCAAGGTAAGTACTGCTCACCTGCAGTAAGAGGCGGTTTTTCCGCGAGAATTTCCTTTAAAAGTTTTTAAAAGAGATATTTCCTTTTTGTTTGAGTTTTTGCATGTGATATTAGTTCATTATATGCTTATATATGTTGATTAATACCCTATGTGAGTTTAGGGTCCAAGAAAAACTATGAGGAAAGAAAAGAAAAGATAAAGATAAGAAAAGAAAAGGCCAAGGCCTTAAGAAATCTCCAAAAGTCAAGACTTAGGGATTTTAGCACGCAAGGTGCTCCAGAAAATGCCAAGGCATTTACAGATAAGAAAGAAAAGAAAGAAAAGCTATTTTATTTTATAAGGCCAGTACCCGGCGTCCAAGGGCGTCGTTAAAGAAATCCAGGTGTCCAATTCCAAGGTCTTGGCCCTGGTAGACCAAGGTCTGCTCTATTAGGATTGGTGGCTCGCTACCCCAACCTTTTAGGGAACGCGCATATCAGATGGTACTTACGTCTTCAGTGGATCCAAGTGATTATTATTTTCAAGTATATGCTTTAGCAAAGTTTTCTAAAGTTTCAGAAAGTTTTCAAAAGTTAAAGAATAGCTAAAGTTTCAAGTTGAGCCAAGAAAAGTAAATTGAGATTATTTATTGCTTGAGTATGCATGTTTTGAGCTATACATGTTCTTAGTTTTCTTTCAAGCATATTGGTATCTCATATGATGTTCAGTTTGATCTAGAAGCATGTTTGCATATTTCGAGTTTTTGTGAGCTAGATAGTACTTACTAAGCTTTATGCTTATAGATGCATTTCCTCTTATTGCAGATAAAGGTAAAGGCAAGCAATTCTGAAGGAAGACGACGAGGCGGTGCTGAGTAGAGTGTGTGTGGTGGCTGATTATGGAGAGATCCTTGAGACGAGACAATTTAGTTATTTGAATTGCAATGCTTAAGTTTATTCAAATTTCAAGTTCTTGCTTTATGGAGATTATAGAGTATTTGAGTTTTGGATAGTTTTACATGCTCAATTTCTTAGAGTAAAGATTCCATGTCATTTCATTTAGCTTATATATTCTTATGTTGCATTGGATAAGTAGAAATGTGAGTAGTTGGAATATTGATACTTTGTTGGAGAATAGATGTTTGTGCCAGATAGTACTGTTTCTCTTTGAATCAGTTTTTATTGCTTAATATGTCTAGAAAAGTTGCATCATATTCCATAATGCTTTAGCAATGTTATAGAATCTTGCATGATGAGTTTAAATGGTTAGAAGCAAAGTTTGGTACAAACTCTAGACTAAGGTTTTGATAGTTTTTCATAACTTGCTAATCTCGTAAAAGTTCAAATTTAAGTTTATGGATTCATTTTGATTGGCTAAACTGTTTAGAAAATTGTATAGAGTATAGAAATGGTGTCATGATCTATTTGGCTCGAAAGTATATGCTTGTGGACTTTGAAGCAACTGCCGAACCTGAAAACCAGTTTCAGGCTATCAGTCGACTGATTCAGAATCAGTCGACTGATACCCGACAGTTCAGTTGGGTGAGCAGTTTCAAAGTGTCCATTCGCGAGCTTTTGAGAAAGGAAGTGTGATATGTTATTATGCATGATGCTTAAGTTAGAATATAATTGGTTAGTGAATTTAAAAAGTTTAAAAAAAAAAAGATTTGCTTTTGTCATGTAAAAGAGTTGAGAAGTAAGGGAAAGTAAGATCTCTAAGGCAGGAAGAAGGGGGGTCGTACAGAGTGGTATCAGAGCAGTTCCTATTCCTCCAGCATCACACATCGCCATCAATAAGCATCAACCTTGCCGTCTTCAAGTAAGAAAGCTTTAAGTTTCAGTTTATTTCTATTGGTTCCTTTATTTAATTGCAGTGTAGAGAAAAATGCTTAGTATACTATTCACATGTGCATAGAAAAGTAAAGGGAAGCATGTTTTAATACCTATAGTAGATCACGGAATCATGTTTAATCCCTAGAAATGGATATTAGAGAAATGCTTAAGTATCTTTACTTGATTTGCCCCAAAAGTAAGTTTTGGGATTATATGGCCACGGCCAAGGTGGCTTTGATAAAAGTTTTGAGTAAGACCAAGGTCTTGCTAAGCCCTAGAACGAGTTCTAGGACTAAGAAATGAGATAAGAATCAAGACCAAGGTTTGTTATATCCTAAAGCAAGTTTGGAGAACATTACCGTTAAGTGTTAAGTTATACATTTGAGGACGCCCTAGAAAGGCCCAAAACGAGGAGCAGTTCCTAGAGGGCAAGAGGTAACAGAGTCAGTACCACCACCAAATCTCTTAGAGGTGGTGGCTCGGTTGCAAAGGCAAGTTAGCAGAGCAACGGAAAACTTATTGCCATCATGATGGCTAACCAGCAGGCCGTCCTATTACCCTGCCGGTGGCGAATGTAGTGGCACCAGTTGTGACCGAAGACCTGTCGGTTACATCAGTAGTCCGGCAAGGGAGAGTAAGGCAAGAAGCATACCTCATTCAGTAGAAGAAACTGAAGCCAGGGAATTTCCCAGGCACAAGTAAACCATGGGATGCTTAAGCATGGTTCAAAACGTTGGAAAGAATAGTAGGGCTATTGGACTGGCATGAGGTAGAGAAGATAAAGTGTGCATCTTTCTGCCTTACGGGAGATGCTAGAATATAGTGGGAGAGAGTCAAGGCCAAGAGAAATATCAGCCAGATGGCATGGGCCGACTTCGAGACTGAGTTCTTCGAAGAATACTTTCACATGCAAGTAACCAACAAGCATTATGATGAATTCACGGAGTTCAGACAAGGAGAACTATCCGTGGATGAAGTAGTGAAGATGTTTAAGCGGTTAGCTCATCTGTGCCCAGAGCTAGTTAGCACAGAAAAAGAGATGGTTAGGCTAATGCTCAAGATGTTAAGGCCTGAGATAGCGTTAAAGGGGGCTAGCAGTGTTAAGAGGCCACAAACCTCCGAAGAACTAATAAGTAGTGCTTTGATCACTGGGCACTACTTAAACAGTATAAAGGCCACCAGAAAGGTTGAACGATGAAGTTCTTAACAACCTTACCGTCAGGGGAAGTAATGGCCTCTACTCAGAGGCTAAGGGCAGTACCAATCTGGATTTCCAACCGAGAGCTCTATAGTGACTTGGTAGTCCTTGAGATGAAGGATTACGATGTCATTTTAGGGATGAATTTCTTGAGCAAGTACAGTGCTTCTATAGACTGCCGCAAGAGAAAAGTCAAGTTCACACCAGAAGCAGAACCTTCATTTGAGTTTATTGGAGACCCAAGGAGAAAGACAAAGAGGTTCTTATCTACCTTACAAGCTCAGAGAATGTTAGAGAAGGGGTGCTCTGGTTTTCTAGCTCATATAGTGGATGCAAGTCAAGGAGAAGGATTGAAGAGAGAAGAAGTGAGGGTAGTCTGTGACTATCCTGAGGTGTTTCCTGAAGAGTTACCAGGACTCCCTCCCAATCGGGAAATTGAGTTTGAAATTGAGTTGGCCCCAGGAACCAACCCAATTTCGAAGGCACCTTATCGCATGGCGCCAGCAGAACTGAAAGAATTGCAAGAACAATTGCAAGAGCTGCTTGACAAGGGTTTCATCTGCCCTAGTCATTCACCTTGGGGAGCTCCTGTACTGTTCGTCAGGAAGAAAGATGGATCTATGCAAATGTGCATAGATTATCGAGCTTTGAATAAGGTAACCATCAAGAACAGATATCCTTTGCCAAGGATAGATGATTTATTTGATCAGCTGAAGGGAGCCACAGTGTTCTCCAAGATAGATCTGCGATCAGGTTACCATCAGCTCAAAGTGAAGGAGAGTGATGTGACAAGGACTGCTTTCAGTACAAGATATGGGCACTATGAGTTTATGGTCATGCCCTTTGGAGTGACAAACGCCCCTGCGACGTTTATGGATCTAATGAATAGAGTGTTCAAGGACTTTCTTGACAAGTTCATCATTGTCTTCATTGATGATATCCTAGTGTATTTAAAGACTCGGGAAGAACATGAAGAACACCTGAAGATAGTGTTGCAGACCTTACACCAGAGGGAGCTGTACGCCAAATTCTCAAAGTGTGAGTTTTGGCTGGACCAGGTGGCCTTCCTAGGCCACATCATTTCCAAGGAAGGTATTATGGTAGACCCAGCCAAGATTGAAGCAGTTAGTAACTGGAGTCGACCAAGGAATGCCAGTGAGATCAGAAGTTTTCTGGGTTTGGCAGGGTACTACAGAAGGTTTGTGGAGGACTTTTCAAAGATAGCTTCTCCACTTACAGTCCTTACCAGAAAGAATAAGAAGTATGAGTGGACTAAACTGTGAGCAGAGTTTCCTTGAGTTGAAGAAGAGACTGACCAGCGCTCCTATCCTTACAGTACCCGAAGGTGATAAGAGCTTTGATATATACAGTGATGCATCAAAGCTAGGACTTGGAGCAGTCCTTATGCAAGAAGGCAAGGTCATAGCTTATGCTTCCAGGCAACTCAAGGACTATGAAAAGAATTACCCCACTCATGATCTGGAGTTGGCAGCTGTAGTCTTTGCTCTAAAGATATGGAGGCATTACTTGTATGGAGTGCAGTGTAAGATTTATACAGATCACCAGAGTCTGAAATATTTCTTCACTCAGAAAGACCTCAATATGAGACAGCGAAGGTGGCTCGAGTTAGTAAAGGACTATGACTGTGAG
This sequence comes from Boesenbergia rotunda, assembly GCA_024364735.1. Lineage (NCBI taxonomy): Eukaryota > Viridiplantae > Streptophyta > Magnoliopsida > Zingiberales > Zingiberaceae > Boesenbergia > Boesenbergia rotunda. The sequence goes on from JAGFNQ010010602.1 coordinate 302,519, forward strand.
ATTCTTTACCACCCTGGTAAGGCAAATAGAGTAGCAGATGCACTGAGTAGAAAGACTTGTGCCACTTTGATGTCCTTATCATCATTGGCACCACCATTACAGAAGGAGATAGCAGATTATGGAGTGGAGATTATTGATGGACAGCTAGCCCTATTGACACTAGAGTCAACTTTGCTTGAAGAGATACAGAAAGAGCAAGCTGAAGATTCTGATATCCAAAGGATCAAGCAGGAGATGCAAGAAGGAGAGAGTAAAGAGTTTAGAGTATCTGACAGTGGGATACTCTACTATGGTGACCGTTTATGTGTCCCTAATAGTGAAGAGCTGAGAAAGAAGATTCTTGAAGAAGCCCATAGAACTCCCTACTCAATGCATCCTGGTTCTACCAAGATGTACCAGGACTTGAAAAGAAGATTTTGGGGGTCCGGAATGAAAAGAGACATAGCTAGGTATGTCAGCACCTGCATGACATGTCAGAGAGTTAAAGCAGAACGCCAGAGACCAGGAGGTGTCTTACAGCCCATTCAGATTCCAGAGTGGAAATGGGAAGACATAGCCATGGATTTCATAGTTGGTCTACCAAAGATAACTAATGGCTATGACGCTATTAGGGTGATAGTAGACAGATTGACCAAGTCTGCCCACTTCTTGGCAATCAGAGTGTCCTACTCAATTGAAAAGTTAGCCCAGTTATATGTGCAAGAAGTGATCCGACTACACGGAGTCCCGAAGACCATTATCTCTGATAGGGATGGTCGTTTCACTTCACACTTTTGGGAGTGTGTACAGACAGCGTTAGGCACCAAACTGAAATTCAGCACAGCTTTCCATCCCCAGACTGATGGACAGACAGAGAGAGTGAATCAGGTTCTAGAAGATATGCTCAGAGCTTGTGCATTGGACTTCAAGGGTAGTTGGTGCAAGTATTTGTGTTTAGCTGAGTTTGCCTACAACAACAGTTACCAAGCCACTATTGGTATGACACCCTATGAAGCTCTTTATGGTAGGAAGTGTAGATCTCCCCTCTGTTGGTATGAAGGTAGTGAGAAGAAAGAAATGAGGTCTCAGACTGATCTTATAGATGATACCACAGAAGCTATAAAGAGCATCCGTCAGAGGATAGAGACTGCTCAGAGTAGGCAGAAGAGTCACGCCGATGTACGCCGTAGGCCGTTAGAGTTTGAAGTTGGGGATACAGTTTTCCTCAAAGTAGCTCCTATGAAGGGTGTGATGAGATTTAGCAAGAAAGGCAAGCTAAGTCCTCGATACATAGGACCCTACCCAGTGACGAAAAGAGTTGGCAAAGTAGCTTATGAGTTGGAGCTACCTCCAGAGATGTCAGCAATACACAATGTGTTTCATGTCTCAATGCTAAAGAAGCATATCCCAGATGCCAACCAAGTGATTGAGCCACAGATGGTACAAGTGCAAGAAGATCTCAGTTATGAAAGTTGACCTATTCAGATAATAGATCGAGCAGATAAGAAGCTAAGGAACAAAGTGGTACCACTAGTAAAGTTTTATGGTTGAATCAGAAGTATGAAGAGGCAACTTGGGAATCAGAAGATAGCATGAGGCAAAGGTATCCAGAGCTGTTCTAAGTTCGAGGACGAACTTTTTATAAGGTAGGGAGGATTGTAACACCCAATAAATTCCTGGTATTATTAGGGATTTTTAGGAATTTTTCTAGCATTTTTCGGAATATTATAGCATTTTTTCGGATCAAAATAAGAAGAAAAAAATTAAAGGGGTCGGGTGGGAATCGATCTCGCGACCACGCGAGAAGCAGTTACCTGAGCGAGTCCAAGGAACCAGCTGGGCTAGGGTATCAAGCACAGAAAAAAATGAAACGAAATAATGTTATAGTTGATTTAGCCCGTTTCATGAAGAAGTATTTAAACTCCCACTTAAGTTGTGTTAAGACCCCTTTTAGGGTTTCAGGAGGCCGCGTGAGCAGGGGTTGGGAGCTGCGAAAACAGGGAGAAAACAAGGGGTTTTCTTCCTCCTTCTTCCTCCTCTTGAGTGGAGAGCCTAGGGCTTCTTCCCTAGGGCTAAGGAGTGGAGATTTCTTGCAAAGGAAGAGAAAAAGAGCCCTACACTAGGAATTTCGAGATACTTAGTGAGTTTTCTTCAAGAAAAGAGTAAGTAAATCACTCACCTGCAATAGAAGTTGTTTCGCCATGTATTTCTCGTTGTGGAACCATGTTTGTGATCTAAATGCATGCTTTAAGGTTATGGTTTTCTTATTTGTGTATTTTAAGTTCATAAAGAATACATGTTTTATCATAGAATATGAATTGGAGTATGTTTTTATGTATGTGACCTAAGTATGACAAGAGTAAGTTCTTGAAAAGTCCCAATAAGGGGTTTTGGGGTTAAGGGCATGCAAGGTGCTCGATGAAAGTTCCAAGTAAGAAAAGGTAAAGGTTTATAGTGCAAAATTTATGAAAAAGAAAGTTAGCTTGATAAATACAAGCATTATGAGTAAGAAAGTCCCAAAAATGAGTTTTGGGGTTAAGGGCACGCAAGGTGCTCGATGAAAGTTTCAAGTAAGAAAAGGTAAAGGTTTATAGTGCAAAGTTTATGAAAAAGAAAGTTAGCTTGATAAATACAAGCATTATGAGCAAGAAAGTATTTTACTTTTGTAAAAGGACATGTACCGGGCAAAAGAGAGGCCCACAGAAAGTTAGAAAGAAGCTCTAATAGGGTGCGGTGGCTAGCTACCCCGAAACCTATTAGGGATACGCGCATTGGTACATTGATACCGTGGTACAGTGTCAAAGCCTGAGAAAGTTGATTATTATTTTGAAGTATATAAGTATATGAAAGTGTTTCAATTTCCTTAAGTGTATGTTTTGTTGTGTATGATAACATGGTTATGTTACAAGCATGTTAAAGAGAAAGAGAAAAGAAGTTGGTGTTTGAAAGTGTGGAAATGTATCATTAGTAAGTTTGCAAAAGAAATCATGAGCATATTAAGTTTGCAAGTGTTTTGATGCTAGTAAATGTTTTTAAGCATGATTGAGCATGATAAGTGTATGAAAGTTCTCATGTGTAATTATTTCCAAGTGCATGTGTTTTGAAGCAAGCATTATTTGAAAAGATCATGTTTATCCCTTATCGTTGGATTTGTGAGTTAGGATTTACTTACTAAGTATTTTGCTTATTAGTTGCATTTCCTTCTATTGCAGACAAAGGTAAAGAAAAAGCATAAGTTAAGGAGGCGAAGGGACTTGCATTGATGTTCAGTGGCGGCGGAACCGTGGAAGAGATCATTGGGCTAAGTCTTGTAGAACATATGTTTTGGTGTTTCGAAGTGGTAGAATGAATGACTTTGTTTAAACCTTGCATAGATACAAAATTTGGTACAAACTCTAGTTTAAAGTTCATATAGACTTTGATAGCTTATTTACTTCCGCAAAAGTCCTAATTTCAAGTTTATGAAGTTGTTTTGATTGTCTAAAATATTTAGAAAACTAGTATGGAGTATAGAAATGGTGTTATGTCTTTGTATGGCTTGAAACTATATGTTTTGTGGACTTTTGAAACAAGTTTTCAGGTCTGAAATGCAGGTTTTCAGGCGTGCCAGTCGACTGGTTCAGAACCAGTCGACTGCCCTATCGAACAGTAGCTTCTGTTCGATGCACCAGTTGACTGCCAAGAGGCCAGTCGACTGGTGCCGCGCCCAGAAACTTGCTGTGGCCGATACCAGTCGACTGGCTATATAGCAGTCGACTGGTACCATTGCAGAGAAGTTGTGTAGAGCAGCTGGTTAGTGCTTTAGTGTTACAACTAAGAGGTCTAGGGGTCAAATCCTGGCAAAGCAAATAAAATGAAAGTTGTTTTGTGTTTTTGAAAAAAAAAGAGAAGGAAGAAAAAAAAATTAGAGCAAGTTAAGGGAAGCCAAGTAGTAGTAACTTAAAGCTTAAGTAAGTAATGAAGGGGGGGTCGTCACAAGAAGGGATCCCTAGCTGCTACCACGCCCAGAACCACCCTCCAAATAGTGGCCGAACGGAGCAATACAGGGCAAATTCACATACTTTATGGTAGCCACTCCCCCTGAGTGGGTGTGTGTGCATATCCTCATGTAACTGGCGATGGGCTCAGAATATATAGGAGCCGATAATCGTCAGCATGCAACAATGCAAGGATGATGCATGACACGAACACATACAACACCCACCAAGTCCTCATCTATCACCTCAGTGTACTATGTATAGGCCTGAATCCTATAACATAGAATACAAGTAACCTACTAGGTATACTGGCAAGGTAACTAGTGATCCATCAATGTCAAATGCAAGAGGACATATCACTACATCTGTGCACATATATATACATGACAACCCTCGAGACTGTATGGAACTAAAGGCAGATCAACTCATCAGGAATAAGCAACAAATGTCAAGTAAAGGTATACTAAAGTAGGTATAGCGTATAAACTTACTGCTATCTATAACAAACTATGCATAGCAATATGACAATATCTAAAGAGATAAGTCAAAGGTACCCGCCTCAATCGTAAGATTCTCGTATCAGAAAGAACCTCCCGTCTGATAATCAGCAATGATAAATCCAATCAATGCCTTGTATCAAAGGTATAATGTTTAGCTACAATAATATGTAATTCAGAAATTAAAATATGCTTAATAAATAAAATTTTTATTCAATTAGATCTTTATAACTATGTTTAATAAAATTAAAATACGTTATTATTTTTTTTAATTTATATTAATAATAAATAATTAATATTATTAAATACTTATGGAAAAATATTTATAATAAATTAATTTTTATTTATGATATTTAGTAATATAATATTTACTAATTTATATTATATTTATTGATTATATATTATAATAAATTTTTTAAATATAAAAACAATTAAACAATAATATCACCAAATTTGGTGTTGCAACAGTGCAACACCAAATTTGGTGATCCACTATTGCAACACAAAAAATGGTGTTGAAATATAGTAATCTATTGGAGCATTATGGTGTACATTTTACACCAAATATAGTGCAAAGGGGTTCGGTTGGAGATGGTCTAATGATTGTAGTGCACTGTCTATATATATATATATATATATATATCACCGAAAGCATTCCCAGTTAAATTATCCCAAGCTCTTATACAAACTTGAGATGGCAAAAGTATCTCTAGGGTTCTTCCTTGTCATTCTTGTAGTCACCTCCTCAGGTATCTTCTTCTTTTAGTTGATGATAGGGATTGCATTTACAAGTGACATATCAATATTCTTTTTACATAATATCAATTTTTGATTTCTTCGGTCATAAATACTATACCAAAAATTATATGCTAATGTATCTTAAAAAATGCTGTTGGGACGACGAAGCCTCAAAGTGTGAAAGTTTGCCCAAAGACACTTCACGAAAGTGGATGCACCTTGGCTAAATGTCAACAAGAATGCTTTCTTAACTATCATGGAGGGGGACAATGCATTGGGAATTTTGATGGATCGATTTATAAATGCATATGCGTCTATAAATGCTAATCTAGAAAGATGGATGGATATATACTCTAGCTAATAAACTTGTTCTTCAACACTGTATATCAACTTTGAGTATCGATCCCATATCATTGTTGATAGTATCAACTTGTATTTTTTATCATTTCATGTTATATCCAATTTAGTAATAAAGCAACTATATATTGCTATACCTTTTATTACAGTTCATTACAAGAAAACGGAGTTTCATATATAGATAAAAAAATCCTTCTCTAAAAGTCATATTTTCGTCCCTAAAGAAAATTTAAGACAGAATGTTTTGTCTATAAAGTCCTATAATATAATTTCTAAATTTAAATTCAGTTTTAAAAATATATCTCTAAAGCTTCTTTTCCATGTATAATTTTACATTTTGGGCTCTTAAAGAAGGGTCATTTGCCAACAAAGTTGGTTGTCCATCTTAATTTCGTCTAACATGCCTAGACTTTGACTAAAAGAAGAACAAAATTTGGATCTTAAATTATTTAAGGTGAAGTTCCTCCCTTAGGAGGTTCCACAATATCATGATTTACCAATCTTTCACGATGAAAGTTGAGAGAAATCTAAGAGTAACATTATTATCTTTTGCATCAAAAAATTAAACATTAAAATATATTACTTTAATTGAAACTTTTTATTAAACACATCAAATACACCAGTGGAACCAAAAAGGAATATTTCGGAGAATATTCTATTTTTTTCTTATTCATAATTTAATTATCGACCTACATGCTAATTTTGTAATCATTTTGAATATAATTATTATATTTAAAATTAATATTTCATTTATATTTAATAATTGTTTTTAAAAAAATTACATCTAATTAATATATATTAAAAATTATAATTTTTATGTTTAATATTTATTACATAATTATTCGGACATAAATATATTTTAAAAATATTATAAAATCATACACAATGACGATAAAATATATTACTAATATAACACAGACAATGATAATGAATTGAAAATACAATATTATAAGAATTTAACATTAAGAATTACTATATTGTTCCCATATATGATCAATTAACGCATTTCAAAAGGCAATATGAGCCTTTTTATCTTTGATTTGTTTGTATTGAGCAAAAAAATCTTCAAACCGAGTATGATCATCTACTGCTGGCTCAACATCTGGAGTTGGCACCTCGAAGTGTTCCACGATTGGTGCATTTAAATCACGTTCATTTTCAATTATTATATTATGTATAATAATACATGATGTCATTATATCATGTAAAATATTTTTCTACCAAGAACGTGATGGTCCTGCAATATAATAAAATATAATAAGTGATATAATTATTATTTTTTAATTAGAGCATAATAAAATATAATTAGTGCATAATTAGTGTAAAATATTTTTTTTATTTAGTGGATAAAAAACTATATATACAATATATTTAGTGCATAATAAAATATATATTTTTTAAATTAGTGATATAATTAATATATATAATTATAATTATAATATGCTTAATAAATAAAATTTTTATTCAATTAAATCTTTATAACTATGTTTAATAAAATTAAAATACATTATTATATTATTTAATTTATTTTTATAATAAATAATTAATATTATTAAATACATAATGAAAATAATTATTATAAGTAATTTTTATTTATGATATTTAGTAATATAATATTTACTAATATATATAATATTTACTGATTATATATTATAATAAATTTTTTAAATATAAAAATAATTAAAAAATAATATCACCAAATTTGGTGTTGCAACAGTGCAACACCAAATTTGGTGATCCTTTGTTGCAACACCAAAAATGGTGTTGAAATATAGTAATCTGTTGGAGCATTATGGTGTACTTTTTACACCAAATATAGTGCAAAAGGGTTCGGTTGGAGATGGTCTAATGATTGTAGTGCACTTTCTATATATATATATATATATATATATATATATAATATATATATATATATATATATATATATATATATATATATCACCGAAAGCATTCTCAGTTAAATTATCCCAAGCTCTTATTCAAACTTGAGATGGCAAAAGTATCTCTAGCGTTCTTCCTTGTCCTTCTTGTAGTCACCTCCTCAGGTATCTTCTTCTTTTAGTTGATGATAGCGATTGCATTTACAAGTGACATATCAATATTCTTTTACATAATAACAATATTAGATTTCATCCGTCATAAATACTATACAAAAAATTATATGCTAATGTATATATATATATATATATCACCGAAAGCATTCTCAGTTAAATTATCCCAAGCTCTTATTCAAACTTGAGATGGCAAAAGTATCTCTAGCGTTCTTCCTTGTCCTTCTTGTAGTCACCTCCTCAGGTATCTTCTTCTTTTAGTTGATGATAGCGATTGCATTTACAAGTGACATATCAATATTCTTTTTACATAATAACAATATTAGATTTCTTCCGTCATAAATACTATACAAAAAATTATATGCTAATGTATCTTAAAACATGCAGTTGGGATGACGAAGGCTCAAAGTGCGAAAGTTTGCCCAAAGACGCTTCACGAAAGTGGATGCACCTTGGCTAAATGTCAACAAGAATGCTTTCTTAACTATCGTGGAAGGGGACAATGCATTGGGAATTTTGATGGATCGATTTATAAATGCATATGCGTCTATAAATGCTAATCTAGAAAGATGGATGGATATATACTCTAGCTAATAAACTTGTTCTTCAACACTGTATATCAACTTTGAGTATCGATCCCCTATCATAGTTGATAGTATCAACTTGTGTTTTTTTTTATCATTTCATGTTATATCCAATTAAGTAATAAAGCAACTATATATTGTTATACCTTTTATTACAGTTCATTACAAGAAAATGGAGTTTCATATATAGATAAAAAAAAGCCTTCTCGAAAAGTCATATTTTCGTCTCTAAAGAAAATTTAAGACGGAATGTTTTGTCTATAATGTCCTATAATATAATTTCTAAATTTAAATTCTGTTTTAAAAATATATCTCTAAAGCTTGTTTTCCAAGTGTAATTTTATATTTTGGGCTGTTAAAGAATGGTCATTTGCCAACAAAGTTGGTTGTCCATCTTAATTTCGTCTAACATGCCTAAACTTTGACAAAATGAAGAACATAATTTGGATCTTAAATTATTTAAGGTGAAGTTCCTCCCTTAGGAGGTTCCACAATATCATGATTTACCAATCTTTCATGGTGAATGTGGAGAGAAATCTAAGAGGAACATTATTATTTTTTGCATCACAAAATTAAACATAAAAATATATTAATTTAATTTAAACTTTTTATTAAACACATCAAACTCACCATTGGAACCAAAAAAAGAATATTCCTTAGAATATTCTATTTTTTCATATTCATAATTTAATTATCGACCTACATGTTAATTTAGTAATCATTTTGAATATAATTATTATATTTAAATTAATATTCATTTATATTTAATAATTTTTTTTAAAAAATTACATCCAATTAATATATATTAAAAATTATAATTTTTATGTTTAATTTTATTACATAATTATTTGACATAAATATATTTTAAAAATATTATAAAATCATACACAATTGATAAATATATTATAATAACACAGACAATGATAGTGAATTAAAAATACAATATTATGAGAATTAACATTAGAATTACTATATTGTTCCATATATGATCAATTAACGCATTTCGAAGGGCAATATGAGCTTCTTTGTCTTTGATTTGTCTATATCGAGCTAAAAAATCTTCAAACCGAGTAAGATCATCTACTGCTGGCTCACATCTGGAGTTGGCACCTCGAAGTGTTCCACGATTGGTGATTTAAATCATGTTCATCTTCAATTATCATATTATGCATAATAATACATGATGTCATTATATCATTAAAATATTTTTCTACCAAAAACGTGAAGGTCCTGCAATATAATAAAATAATTAAAATATATTAGTGATATAATTATATTTTTTTATTAGTGCATAATAAAATATAATTAGTGCATAATTAGTGTAAAATATTTTTTTAATTAGTGCATATAAAATATATATAAACATAATTAGTGCATAATAAAATAGATTTTTTTTAAATTAGTGATATAATTTATATATATATTTATAATTAAAATATGCTTAATAAATAAAATTTTTATACAATTAAATCTTTATAACTATATATGTTTAATAAAATTAAAATATGTTATTATATTTTTAATTTATATTTATAATAAATAATTAATATTATTAAATTGTTATGGAAAATTTTTTATTATAAATTAATTTTTATTTATGATATTTAGTAATATAATATTTACTAATTTATATAATATTTACTGTTTATATATTATAATAAATTTTTTAAATATAAAAACAATTAAAAATAATATCACCAAATTTGGTGTTGCAACAGTGCAACACCAAATTTGGTGATCCACTGTTGGAACACAAAAAATGTTGTTGAAATATAGTAATCTGTTGGAGCATTATGGTGTACTTTTTACACCAAATATAGTGCAATTAATGGGGTTCGGTTGGAGATGGGCTAATGATTGTAGTGCACTGTCTATATATATATATATATATAATATATATATATATATATCACCGAAAGCATTCCCAGTTAAATTATCCCAAGCTCTTATACAAACTTGAGATGGCAAAAGTATCTCTGGTGTTCCTCCTTGTCCTTCTTGTAGTCACCTCCTTAGGTATCTTCTTCTTTTAGTTGATGATAGCGATTGCATTTACAAGTGACATATTGATATTCTTTTTACATAATATCAATATTTGATTTCTTTGGTCATAAATACTATACAAAATATATGCTAGTATTTAAACATGTAGTTGGATGCGAGGTCAAAGTGCGAAAGTTTGCCCAAAGACGCTTCACGAAAGCGGATGCACCTTGGCTAAATGTCAACAAGAATGCTTTCTTAACTATCGTGGAAGGGGACAATGCATTGGGAATTTTGATGGATCGATTTATAAATGCATATGCGTCTATAAATGCTAATCTAGAAAGATGGATGGATATATACTCTAGCTAATAAACTTATTCTTCAACACTGTATATCAACTTTGAGTATCGATCCCATATCATAGTTGATAGAATCAACTTGTGTTTTTTTATCATTTCATGTTATATCCAATTTAGTAATAAAGCAACTATATATTGCTATATCTTTTATTACAGTTCATTACAAGAAAACGGAGTTTCATATATAGATAAAAAAAATCCTTATCTAAAAGTCATATTTTTGTCTCTAAAGAAAATTTAAGATGGAATGTTTTGTCTATAAAGTCCTATAATATAATTTTTAAATTTAAATTCTGTTTTAAAAATATATCTCTAAAGCTTGTTTTCCGAGTATAATTTTACATTTTGGGCTCTTAAAGAAGGGTCATTTGCCAACAAAGTTGGTCGTCCATCTCAATTTCGTCTAACATGCCTAATGTTTGACTAAAAGAACATAATTTGGATCTTAAATTATTTGGCTTTTTACCAAAGAGCGTACTCAAGAATTGGTATTTACCAAAAGGTGCACCATGGTTTCATTTTTACCAAAGGGCACACTCATTTTAGTGAACTTCCTCTTATACCCCTCCTGCTGACTACTGACTTTCTCTTTCTCTCTCAGTAACAAATTTCGAGACGTCTAAACATACTTTTTATTTTAAAATAATATATTATGGAATCGACTAAAAAACGTAAGGTAAAAACTGAAAAATATTTCAGTTAAAAAAATATCTCATCCAACATGATTTCAAAAATATAAATAGATGATTTTTTATATTTAATTAATATAAATAAATATATTAAATAATATTTAATAAATACATTAATATATAAAAAAATCTGAAATCTTTTGATTTTAGGTTGCATGGGCCTATATTTCAAGACCACGTTGGGCCTGCAATCTTTTGATTCAGGCCCGACGTAGACTCAATTTTTTTCTTTTTAAAAAATATATTAATATATAAAAAAACCTGTCAAAACACGTAATTTCATATTAAAACGCAGGGTCTGAAGTCACGCTATGAGGGCCTGAACACATCTGTGTTCAGACCCTCCAAGCCTATGTGTTTAGACCTTCCTTGGGCTTGAACACAATCTTGGATAAATGTAAGGAAATTAAATAAAAATATCAATAGTTCTAGTTAGAGTTGAGCTAGGAGATGATATTTATGGTGTCCAAACTTCTAATGATTATAAATTATGTTGCAATAGGAGATTTTTAGGTCTATCAGTGAGTTTTCACCAAAATCCACTGATGGACTTAGGATATTTGGATTTCTCAAAATCCAATATCAATAGTTAGAGTTGAGCTAGGGGATGGTATTTTTGGTGTCCAAACTTCTAATGATTATAAATTATGTTGTAATAGGATATTTTTAGGTCTATCAGTGGGTTTTTACCAAAACCCACTGATAGACCTAGGATATTTGAATTTCTCAAAATTCAATATTAATAGTCGAAACTTAGGGGCTTTGTTGTGATTAACAGAACTTAGTGGACCTTTATGCTAAAATGCAAAACTATTTAAAACCCCTAAAAGCCCTAACTTCCCTTTCTAATCCCTTCTTCCCGTTTCTCTTCCCTGACCCCTTCGGTTCTGCCCCGACGCCGCATGTGCGATAATCGCCAAAGTCGCTGATGCCGCCCCTGCGCCGGTGTAGAGTTCTCCTTCGAGAGGTGGTTGCCTTGACCGGCAGTGAGTTTCTTTCTCCCTCGCGATTGGAGTCCTAGCCGAATTGTTCTCTTCTCCCTCTCCAACTTCCCGCCGCAAACCCTAGGTGGTAGCCCTCTCCCTTGTGCAACAGCCCAAGGCTCGCCGGTCCTCTCCACCGAGCAATCGAGAACCACCAAGGATGAGCCTGTGATTACTCCTTTCCCCCATTTACCGATCACCGCCGTGATCCTGAGTTCCCCTCTTTTAGACAAATCTTCGCCTAGAGTCATTTGCTGGTTGCATCGGAGCAGAGAGTCTGATGGTGCAGGGTTTGTGGCTCTGATCTTGGGGATTTGAACAAAGAAGAGGTGTTGGTGGGTGATCACTTTTTAGGTAAGGATGACAATGTTAGGTCTTGTTTTTGAAATTGTAATGTAAATGTTGTTGTTGGTTGTATCAATCCAATAGAGTTGCATTAGGCCTAAAGTTGGTCCTATATTTTCTTTAGATTTCCTGTGGGTGAATCGAAGAACATGGATAGTATGTAGTTGGTATTCATGTTGATGTAGGTTCTTTTGAGTTTTGAGATAAAGGTTGGAATTGATGTTCAGATTTGTAGTTTCGGTTCTGTGTAGGTGTACTTTTCCTGTAATGAAAGATGTAGATTTGAGTTGTGACTGTGTGATACCATTGTTGTGGGTTCACCATGGGTATAGGAGTTTATTTTACATTGGGTTGGTGTTGATCTATTGAATCTAGGTAAATCTATGTAAGTTGATATTGTTCTATTGCTTTTGGATCCTAGGTTTGAGATAGAATTTAGATTGGGTTGTAGGTTGTCCCTTGATCCTATGTTATGTACAGTCTAGTACGTTGTTGAAATTGTGTGTTGGTTGGAGAGTTTATTTGGACCTAGATTTCTAAGTGAAGTTTAAACCTAGACACAAAGTTTAGCTTTTGAAATGGAGGGTGACCGTTAGGATTAGGATGATTTAGGCCAGTGGTGCTATACTTAGCTATTTGATATTTAATAAAGTAGCTAAAATCATATTTGATACAAGAAATTGACTTGAAATAGGACCTTGACCTTGGACTCACGTCATCGATCGTGGGAGGTTCCTCTCGTTACATTCTACAATAAAGGCGGGTACTTCTCCTTTGTACTCGAGTAGTTTCTTTTACCATAAAGCATGACTATTTTTATGTCTACTAGATTGCTTGACCTTATTCCTTGTTGTTTGTTATTTTAACATCGCCGTTGATACTTATTCTTCGTTGATCTTCGAGTATTCAAAATTTATATCCGTACAGTCCCCTGTTGGTTTTCTGTTCTGTAAAGTGCCGCTTGTACGCGAGTACTTAGAAGTCCATTAAACACAATTAGGTTTATTTGACATTAGAAATATCCTACCTAGTAGTGTAGGTGCATAATCATTGGTTTTCGATTTTTGGTTGATTGTATTGATGCATCGTTGACTTGTTGGATTTTTGATGCATTAATTGTTGTTTCTTCGGTTGTTCGTGTATCTTGTAGCATGCACTATATCTGCACGTTGCATACTAACGACTGTTGGGCTTCCATATGGTTAAGCCGTCGTTAGTCATTTAGTTGCTCAGTTCACTCAACCACTTGTTGTCGTGGTAGTTGCTAGAGTGCGAGCAACTGTCCTATTATGCTACGCATGTTGTAGCTGTAGACAAATAGTGACACCCTCACCGTTGTTTTTTGAGGGATACTGTAGCTATTGATAGCTCCCCCTATGTATCAGAGTTTAGAGTGTTGGCTCCCCAGCATCTTGTCCACTCAACAACACCTTTCTGTGGTATTTGTTGGAGTGCGTACAGTTGTCACAGCCCTACCCACTCGGTCATACAGATGAGATGTGTTGGCGGCTTGACTGACGTCAGGGGTGACACATATCATTACATCATGTGCATACGTATTTCATTTATGCATTTTCATGTGTTTGATGCATTTATATGAGCTATGATTGTTGCACTTGCTTGACATGCATGTATATGTTGGATTTATTGTTGTTGCGCTGTTTTATACCTGTTTAGTTGTTATTTGGTTTTATAACGTGTTGTTCTATATATGTTATGCATGTTTCGGTGTTCTTATATTCCTTATGGACTGTACCTTGTTGGTTCTCTACCTATTATACCTTTTGTTATGCCATGCTTATTGTCTACTCATATACCTGCAGAGTCCGCCCGGACTCACCACCCCTGCATTCTCTTTTTGTTTCAGATAGCTTGGCTTAGGGGCAGGCTGTCGGGGGCGCTGGGGGCGAGCGTAATCGCCTTTTGCATCTTTTGCATTTTTTTGTTTCAGATAGCAGGTAGTTGCATTTTCTTGGAGCCAGGAGAGGATCCAGTCGCCAGTCCCTCAGTCCCACCGTGTCGGTTTGGTTTGGTTTGATTTGGTTTGATTTAGTGTCTGATTTATTTCTGCAGTTATTTTTACGTGTCAAATATCGGGTTGGTTTTGTCGTTATTATTGGTATGTAGACTGTAACGACCCTCTCTTACTAATCTTGACCTTATAGGGCCGTTACGTTGACTTTACTACTGGGCCAAAACCAAACGAATTAAAAAATAATAATAAATAAATTTAATTCTTGTTGGCTTTGGAAATAATTGAACCCTAGACCTCTTCTTACAAGGCCCAAGCACTAACCAGCAGCTCTACAACACTTTCTATTTTAAATTGGAGCCAGTCAACTGATATGTTATCAGTCGACTGATCTTTCTGTTTCCTCAACCAGTCGACTGATACCTGCATCAGTCGACTGATACTCTTGGAACTGCAGTTTCCAGGTCTCAGAAACACTAATCAAGTGTACTTATACATCCCATTTCGACTACACAACAAATAAAAGACTCATAATCATATAAACCGTCATAATTGGACTCAATCATACTTCATTTAGCATGCGTATCCACTTCAAATCATGACAACTCAACTTAAAGTCTTTTGCGGAAATAAAACTACTAATATGACCCATAAATCACAAACTCAAGAAACTCATAACATTCTATTGTTTAGAGCTTGGAACATTAACAACTTATCCCGAAGGATCTCATTCCACTGTCCCGCCACCTCTAGCACCAACCATCCATCCTGTAGCCTCCTTGCTCTATATCTTTTCTTTACCTTTATCTGCAATAAAAGGATGCAACTATAAGCAATTTGCTTAGTAAGTAGATGCCTAACTCACAAAACATGCATTCGATATGAACATGCTTATGCTTGTTTTGAAACATGCTTGTAACTGAAATGTCATTCTTCAACATGAAAGATGCCCATGAATACAATTGGAACAATTGCTTGCATTAGAAAGAAACTTTGCTTGAAATGAATACTTGTTATGGAGAAACTTGAAACTTATCTTATACTTCATATACTTCAAAATAATAAACATTCTTCTTTGGGCCCGACATAGTACCAATGCGCGCATCCCTAATAGGTTTCGGGGTAGCTAGCCACCGAACCCTAATAGAGCGTCTACTAGGCTCGCCTAGATCTTGTGGGCCTCAGCCCGGTACATGCCAAAATGACCTCGGTCTTTCAAAGTAATATACTTAAACTTATACTCATGCTTGTATTTAAATGCCTAACTTAGCACTTAAAAAGGGTATGGTCCTAAAACTTATTTTAGGACACAACAAGACCTTGGTCTTGTTTCTTATCTCATTTCTTTGTCCTAGAACTCATTCTAGGGCTTAGTAAGACCTTGGTCCTACTTAGAACTTTTATCGAACACCTTGCGTGCCGAAATCCCAAAACTTGTTTTGGGCAAATCAAGACCGTGGTCTTGCTATACTAGGATCACATCATCAAAAAGCTTAGAATTTTGGTTAGAATCACACGAAACTACTTCTGTTGCAGGTGAGTGATCTACTTATCTCCTTGGGCTTCGAAACTTACTACCCGGCGTAAAATCTTCTTCCTTGCTCAATCTTCCAACCCTTGGCCCTAGGAGAGAACTCTAGTTGCCCTTTGGTGAGAAACCCTAACCTCTCCTCTCTTGGTTTTCGCAGGGAAGAAGAAGGAGGAAAAACCCTTGGTTTTCTCTCTCTTCCATCCTATATATATTAAGTGGAAGTTAAAACTCATAAAGGACGCTTACTATTACTTATATAATATCGACTCCATATTTCAGCCAAATGAATTACTAACCCATCTGGAAACTCCAAATCAACTCTAATCGCAGGTTGCGGGTTTGAGTCCCTACTCCGACCCTTTATGAAAATATTTTAGTTTCTTTTTGTTTATTTTGGAAAAATTCTGAAAAATTTAGGTGTTACAATCCTCCCAACCTTATGGAAAGTTCGTCCTCGAACTTAGAATAACTCTGGATATTTTTGCCTCATGCTATCTTCTGTTTCCCATGTTGCCTCTTTATACTTCTGGTTTAGCCATAGAACCTTCACTAAGGTACCTCTTTGTTCCTCAGTTTCTTGACTGCTCGATCTATTATCTGAATAGGTCGACTTTCATAACTGAGATCTTCTTGAACTTGTACCGTCTGTGGCTTAATCACTTGGTTGACATCGGGAACTTATTTCTTTTAGCATTGAGACATGGAACACATTGTGGATAGCTGACATCTCTGGAGGTAGCTCTAACTCGTAAGCTACCTTATCAACTCTTTTCGTTACTAGGTAGGGTCCTATGTAACGAGGACTTAGCTTACCTTTCTTGCCAAATCTCATTACTCCTTTCCTGGGGGCTATTTTGAGGAAAACTGTATTCCGCAACTTCGAACTCTAGTGGTTTGCGCTGCACATTGGCATAACTCTTCTGCCTACTCTGAGCAGTTTCTATTCTTTGGCGGATGCTCTTTATAGCTTCTGTAGTATCCTCAATAAGATCAGTATGAAACCCCGTTTCTTTCTTCTCACTACCTTCATACCAACAGATAGGAGATCTGCACCTCCTACCATAAAAAGCTTCATAAGGCGCCATACCAATAGTAACTTGGTAACTATTATTGTAGGCGAACTCAGCTAAACATAAGTACTTGCACCAACTGCCCTTGAAATCTAATGCACAAGCTCTGAGCATATCTGTTAAATCCGACACTTTTGAGTAGGTTTTGGAAAATTTTCAGAGAGTTACCAGATAGGTTCCAGGGTCTCTGAGTCCTTGGACACAAATTTAGGGACCAAAATGTAATAAAACAAAGAGTTATAAGGACAACATGTAATCAAGTTTGAACCTGGGGGCAACCTTGCGATTTGACAAAGGTGTTGGTCTAAAGTGTAAAAGGACTAGCTTATATACCTTAACCTAATTCGGTCGAATACTCTCACTTCATGCGTGCAGCCTCCTCTCCCAATCGAGAGCCGACGACACCGCTCCTTCGGCTTCCATCTCTCCGGCGAACCCTATCTTGAGAATCCAGCCGGCGTCGAAGCCTCAAACCTTCGATCCACAAGCCCTCTCACAATCGATTGCTAGGGTTTCCTCTTCGGGCGATTTGGGGGCACGGCGGTGCCCTTAGACTGATGAGTCATCGAGTTCCGGAGCCCCACCTGAGGTGAGCTAGGGTGCGGTAGGTCCGAGATTCTGTGAGTCGAGGTAGTTGGGTTGAGGTCATCACTGATCCGAAACCTTTCTCCAGAACGATCCAGGGTTTTGGCCGGCGGTGTTCAGGTCAATGGCTTGGAGCTGGGAAGGAGGTCTTGGCTTCGGATCTCCAGGGACCTGAGGTAAGGGATTGATTTGGTGGTTATAGCTTCTGAGGTTGTCCCTGTCAGAAACATTTGTTCAATGTTGGATCAGGGTATTGGAGTGTGGTCTGGATGATTGCAGCAACTCTTTCTTCTGGAATTGGCTGCAGAAGCTCAGACAGCTATTTTTTGGTTGGCGTGTGCCATTTCCCAGTGCAATCGAGAGCTATTGTCATGGAGGGCTGCTCGGGCTCAGGTAAGGAGATGTTCTCCTCTACATTTTACCTCTGTTATTTGCCCTGTAATGGAGTAGCCTAGGTCTTTATGATCATCTTGTTTGCTTTGAGTGGACTACCTGGTTTGCTACAGGGAAGGGGATGTTTTTATTTGGGTTTATTTAGTCTTGCCTTAGTTGTTGGCATTTGGTATCCTGCTGTGATCTTGTTAGCAGTGTAGTTATACTTGAATGGAAACTGGATTAGCTACAACAGAGCTGGATAGTTGGTTGTGGTTATTAGGTTCAATTGAGGCATTAGGGAAGAGTTGGATTGATACAACAGTTATTGGTTTAGATTAAACCTAAGTTGAACTTAATTTTGATAAGTTGGTTTAATTAGGAATGAATCACTAATAATGGATTTAAACCTAATCACGAAGGGGGTTGAATTGGAAATGAACCTAATCTTAATTACGTGGAGTAATTAGAAACCTTTCATTTAATTGGAGGTAATTAAATGGAAGGGAAATGGTTAGGTTAACCCGAGCATGGTTTAGGGATTTATTAGTTAGCTATCATTTGTATAATAGCTAATTAAATACATCCTTGATACAGGAGCTTGATTGGATTATTGACGGGTGGTTCTTTCTGCTTGTGATACGGACTTCTACTCTTGGAGGCGGGTACTTCTTGCTTGTATCTATAGATCCACTTTTTCTTTATGCATGGCTAAAAGTTATTTATGCAGTAGGCTGATATTGACCTTTATCTGCTACCGTTTTGTTATCCTGCTTGATACTTATGCTTGACCTTGGATATGATCTGAATTTCCTTCTATACAGTATCGTTTGTTTGTTATATGATTCTGTATAGCATTGGTATAAGCATGAGTATGTGGATAGGTATCAGCATACCATTGTATGATTGTATTGGTTAATTCTAGTCATACTTGCACGTGTGTCTAGATATGAACTGATTGGGTTATTGTGGTATGTCACCTGATATCTGCTCTATTCATACTTGCACGTGTATCTGGATATAGGATTGATTGGGTTATGATGCATACATATGACTTGTGCATGATAGGTTGAGTTATGTGTCGATGACCTGGTAGGGGTTGCATGTGTTTGAGTCATGCACCATACCTGCACTGTTGCGTGCCGGTGATCAGCGACTCCCTTGTGGTTGAGCCTATTGTCTTCTGGTACATGATATGCACACACGACCACTCATGGGTTAGTGGATACCGCTAGGTGTGTGCATTTGTTCTGTAGTGCTCCGCTCGTCCGCTCAGGGGTAGTGGTTTCGGAGCGTGGTAGCACACAGAGATCTCTTCTCTTCCCATAGACCAGAGAAGATGAGAGAGATATCTACCCCATTTATACATGGGGCAGAGCGATAGCTCCACCAGCATCCTGTCCACTCGGTCACTCAGGAGCAGTGATGGTAGAGTGCGGACAGTGTCACAGCTCTACCCACTCGGCCGACACAGTGTTCCTATCTTGGTGGCTTGGCTGGTGTTAGGGGGTGACCATGACATTGCATCATGTGCATATGATACATTTGTGCATTGATTGTGTTTGCTGCATTTATTTGCTGCACTTGTTTGACATGCATGTACAGGATATACTTATGTGTGGTTTGACGACCCTGCACTTGCTCGTGTCGGTACGAGTCGTTTATGGTATGGATAGACTGATTTCTGGTATGTACAGTCAGTCGTTACTTTCAGTTATGCATACTTCTGATATTATTATGGAGACTGTATCCTGTTGTTCCTGTATAGCTGATTTAGCTACTTTTCTGCCATGCATATCTTTCTATATACCCGCGAGTCCACTTGGACTCACCACCCGTCGTAATATTTTTGTTTCAGGTTGATAGCTCGCCGGAGGAGCCCAATTGCCGGTCCTGGTCCCTACGACACCGATGTTGGGTGCTTCCGCGTTCGTTTGCTTTCTGATAGTATTGTTTATGCATTGTATTCATTTCTATACATCGTAGACTTGTATTCGAGATTTATTCGCACGGTATTGTATTTTTGAGTCCTTTGTTGGACTATGTGTTTGTGGATTTGCTACGTACCTGCCCTGGGCAGCTCAGGTGAGTTTTATATTTCCAGTATAGAGTTGTTTCTCTTTCTTACACTATATATATCTGTTTTGTTGATGCAGTCTGGCCCTGATTGTTGTTTTGGTGTTGACAACGATTTTAGTTTAGGAGGATGATTATGATATGGAAAATCCTAATCTGGGAGGTTAGGTGGATTATGATTAAGTCCTGATCGAGGATTAGGCATGATATGGAAAACCCTAACCTGGGAGGTTAGGTGTGATGATTGTGATGATTATGGTTAAGTCCTAATCGAGGATTAGGCATGATGTTGGAAAATCCTAACCTGGGAGGTTAGGTGTGGAAAATCCTAGCTTGGAAGGCTAGGTGTTGAAAATCCTAACCTGGGAGGTTAGGTGTTGGAAAAGTCCTAATTCGGAAGGGTTGGGTGAAAAGTCCTAGCTTGGAGGGCTAGGTGAAAAGTCCTAACCTGGAGGGTTAGGTGCAAATTCCCATCCTGGAGAATTAGGTGAAAAAGTCCTGGCTTGGAGGGTCAGGTGCCTAGCTTGGAGGGCTAGGTTGGATGATGTTCTAACTCGGAAGAGTTGGGTGAAAAGTCCTAGCTTGGAGGGCTAGGTGAAAAGTCCTAGCTTGGAGGGCTAGGTGAAAAGTCCTAACTTGGAGGGTTAGGTGCAAATTCCCAACTTGGAGAGTTAGATAGAAAAATCCTTAGCTTGGAGGGCTAAGGTGGATGAATCCCTAGCTTGGAGGGCTGGGTAGAGTCATTGGATCGGTCTGGTGATCGATCAGGGACTGTTGGCACGCTGCTCCTTAGTGGATCGGTCTGGTGACCGATCCAGCTATGTCTGATCGGACTGGTGACCGATCAGGGAGCGCACAGTGAGATTGGGAATCTACTGTGTGGCTCCTGATCGGACCGGTGACCGATCAGGGAGCAGGCTGCTTCCTTGCTGTCTTGCTCCTGCTCGGTCTGGTGACCGATCAGGGAGCAAACAGTGAGTGAGTTCCCTTGCTGATCAGAGCCTTGGATCGGTCCGGTGACGTATCAGGGATCTTGGGTTTGATTAAAAAGAAACTGTTCATCTGCTTTGATCGGTCTGGGTGACCGATCAGGACCCAATCTGATTGGTCTGGTGACCGATCAGGATTCACACTGATCGGTTCGGTGACCGATCAGGATTCACCCTGATCGGTCCGGTGACCGATCAGGCGTGTATAGCTGCGAGAGCTGGGAATCCCAGCAAAGCAGTGGATCGGTCTGGTGATCGATCCACACACCCTGGATCGGTCCGGTGACCGATCACTTTAATTCAAATTTCACTGTCAGACGTCGTCAGAGCGTCTGATTGTATCCGATTTGCTGATGTATGTGATATGCTTTGTGATCTTATGCTCTAATGCTCTGATTGAGTTTCAGGTGACATGGGAGGATTCAAACACTCAAGGAGAAGTCAAAGAGTGCTTTCCTTGGAGCAGGTTTGTCCCTTTTCCCATCTCAGGTTGCAACGGCGAGCTACGGACTGGAGCTAAGACTGGAGCTCGACTGTGGAGCTCAGTGAGTCCAGAGATAGCTCAGTAGAGGCTGGCGTTGGCAGAGGAGTAGCTGGGAGCTACAGAGATGGTGTCACCTGTCGCTTGGCGGAGAAACAAAAAGGAACACGAGAGTTGAGTTCAGAGAAGATTCAGTTTTGAAAACCTGTGTGTTCTTGCGTTCTGCTGATAGAAGCTTGCTGTTCTTGAGTTCTTCATCCATTCTAAGCAAGCTATTGAGAAGCATTCATCATACTTGAGCGCTTGAAGGAGAAAACAAGAAGCTGGGAGTCCGACAGTGGGAAGACACGAAGCAGACAGGGGTCTGCGTGAGATCGCCACTGGGTGGAGCTCGGGAAGCTTGCTGTGTTTAATCCTTGCTAAGTGTTTGAGTAAGATCTTTCTTGTTGTTGTTTCATTGTGCTCATTATATATCATTGTTTGAAACACACTGTGGAGAGGTTTCTCCACCGAGAAGGAGGTTGCTTCATATCCGGTGTTAACCGGGGCTTGATCTGCCGACGATTAAGGGATCGCCCACCTCAAGGGCACGCCAAGGAGTAGGGGCAAGTTATCCCCGAACCTTGTAAACCCTCCTTATTAGCGATCTTGCTAGTTGTGTGTGCTTTGCTCTCATTTGTTTTTCTGCATACTCTGTTTTCCATTCTTTCCGCTGTGCTACTGATATTTGAGTTGCAGAAATCGTAATAAGTTTTCAAGGGGCAAGCGATTGTCTATATTCACCCCCCCTCTATAGTCGTCTCGTTCCCAACAAGTGGTATCAGAGTAAGGTGCTCTGTTTACGGTTTAACAACCGAGAGTTCCCATCAAGATGGCTTTGAGAGAAGGCTTCTCCACCACCCGACCTCCATTCTTTGATGGCGCCGACTTCCAATATTGGAGATCAAAGATGGAATATTATTTGAAGATGGATATCCATACGTGGTTCGCGGTGAAGGAAGGATTCATCCCTCCTAAGGATGATGAAGGCAAGGAACTTGAATCATCTCGGTGGACTGCCGAACAAACAAGGAAGAGTGAAGCCGATGCTAAGGCGGTTGTCACTCTATAATGCGGCATGAACAAAGACCAACTCATCAAGGTTGGTTCCTTCACGAGTGCAAAAGACTTGTGGAACAAACTCATAGAGCTCCATGAAGGCACCCGGGACTCGAGGATTGCAAAGAGGGACTTGTTCCTCAATCAACTTCAAAATCTCTCCATGAAGGAGAATGAGTCGGTAAGTGAGCTCCATAGCCGGTTCAAGGAAGTTCTTAATGGACTTCACTCAATTGATGAAAAGGTCGAGAATCGCGACCTTGTGAGGTATGTCTTGAAAGCATTTCCAAGGAATGCTTTGTGGTCATCCATGGTGGATGCCTACAAAGTATCCAAGGATTTATCTATTGTAAAATTAGATGACTTATTTTGTGAGATGGAATTGCATGAAATGACTAACAAAGGCCCCAAGGAGAAAGGGATTGCCTTAGTTGCAGGGGACCGGATCAACAAGAAGAAGAAGGAGAAGAAGAAGGAGAAAGAGATCTCATCATCTTCATCCTCCTTCGAATCCGAGTCAAACTCAGAGGAAGATGGCAGTGGCTCCTCTTCATTCGAAATGGCGAACTTCGTGCGAAGGATGATGCGAAGAGATCGACGTTTCAAGAGGAGAGGTAATACTAGTGAATCCAAACTTGATAAGAATAATGCATCCTGTTTTGAGTGTGGTAGGAGAGGACACTTCAAGAATGAGTGTCCGAAGCTTAAGAAGAAGGAGGAAAAATCCAAAAGAAAAGAAGAGAATTCCAAGAAGAAGAAGAAGGCATTGAAGGCCTCTTGGGATGAGTCATCCTCTAGCTCATCCGATGACGAGAAGGAGGAGAAGAGCACAAGGCAAGTGGCTCTCATGGCTCTTGGAGAGGAGGGCAGTGAAGAAACTTCAACCTCCTCAAACGCGGCTTCATCATCTTCGGATGATGAAGAAGTAACTTCTTCCGAGCTTGAAAAATGTTATAGAGCAATTGCATGTTTAACTAGTATGCTTAAGAAATCCAAAAATAAAGTTAAAGCATTGCAATTAGAGATTGATCAATTGAAAGCTTCTAGGGATGATAACATTGATGACTTGCATGTTGAATTACTAGAAGATGAAATTAAAGCTTTGAAACATGAGATTGTAAGCCTGAAATCCTCTAAGGTGGAGGAAATCAGTGATATGCATGATAATGGGTTAGTAGAGGAAAACCAATCCTTGAAGAGTGAAGTTGAGAAGCTCAAGAATATTCTTGGGAAATTCTCAAATAGCTCTAAGACCTTGGATATGATTATGAATGCCCAAAGAGCGGTCTACAATAGGGCCGGTATTGGTTACCGCCCTAAGGAACCCTCTTTTGTATCTCTCATGTCTAGGACTGACATGAGACAATCTAGGACACCCAAGATCCAAAAGAAAGTTGTCAAGGCATGGGTGCCTAAGTCATGTTTAGTTGATGCATTAGGTCCCAAGGTTTGGGTACCTAAGACTTCTATTTTTCGAATTGTGTAGGTTGTGATTGAGGGGGAGCATCTATCAACTTGGTTCGTTGATAGTGGATGCTCCAAACACATGACCGGGGATAGATCATTGTTTACCATATTTCACAAGAAGAGTAGAGGTAATGTATCATTTGGTAACAATGGTAGCCTTAGGGTCATAGGAATAGGAGACATTCAAATATCCGAATGTCTTAGAATCTCAAATGTCCTTCTAGTCAAGGGGATGAAGTTTAATCTCCTAAGTGTCAGTCAATTGTGTGACACGGGTTACACAATTGACTTCCAACCAAGTCAATGTCTAGTTAGACAAAATGACACCTTGGACACAGTACTAGTAGGAGCAAGAGTAGACAATATTTATCAAGTTTCATTTAAAAGTGCTACTAATGCTCTTGCTAAGTGTTTCATGTCAAAACAAGAAGAGTCCACACTTTGGCACCGGAGGCTAGCACATGTGAACATGAAGAACATCCGGAAGTTGGCCAACAAGGGACTAGTTCGAGGCTTACCGAGCATCAAGTATGGAAAAGATAAATTATGTGATGCGTGTCAAATGGGTAAGCAAACAAAATCTGCACATAAAGGTAAAAGCACTGTAAGTACTTCCAATGCTTTAGATTTACTCACTACACCAAAATAGGTGTTTTGCGACAGTTCATTATGTGATTTGCGGCGGTTCAAACTGCCGCTATTAACCATTTGCGGCGGTTCTGAAACCGTCGCTATTCGTAGTGTCGCCAGCCATTTTGCGGCGGTTTTGAGCAACCGCTGGTATAACCGCCGCGAATTATTTTGCGGCGGTTAAACCGCCGCAAATCACTTGACTAAAATGTCACGCTAAAACTTTAACAACGGTTTGAAAACCGCCGCAAATGGTGAAGGGTGATAGTTAATAGCGGCGGTTACAAATTACCGCAAATGTTGATTAATAGCGACGGTTTCAAACCGCCGCAAATGGTTAATACTGACAGTTTATGTAGCTATAAAGTTTTACCGCCACAAATTTTATTATCATTAAATTGCTAAAATTATTGCGACGATTTGTGAAACTGCCGTTATTAGTTAACATTATGCTCAACCAATTTGTGTATAATTTGAAATCATCACAACTAATTTAATTCAAAAGGTATTAAGAACAAACCAATACATCAAATGCAAGTTTATCATGCTAATGTCTAAGCAAATACAAATCCTTAACATAAAAAAATCTTAACAACAGTAGACTTGTAATCTAAAGAAAAAAAGACTAAGAGTTGGAAGATGATGATGGTCCTTCATTTTGGGGTTCATGATTAGCCTCGGAAAAGCGCCTTGCTTCTAATGGTGAGCCTATGTTTGTTTCCTGAAATTAGATAAAACGTAAATATTAGAAGTTTGATCCTGTAAAAAATATTATATGAAACAAAACTTAATTGCAAGAAAAGACATTGCTATCGATCCATCAAATTATAGATTAGACATAAGAAAATCGAAATATAAACATATTACTTAAGGAGTTAAGTAAAAAAAAATATTTAATTACAGTGAAGTCATCATGCAGTGAAGTGAAAAGAAAACAAAAGAAAACAAAATATTTAACATTTAACATTTAATCAAGTAATTATGGCTCGCTATAAAAACAAAAACCCCGACAGCATAGGCATCACAATAACATTTACCTAGGTATCAATTGATGATCAGTATGCTGCATTGCGACCATGCTAACCTATACTAGTAGCACAAAATAATAAATAGAATTTCAGGAAAAGAGAGATACTTATAAGACAACATAACCGCCTATCACTAGAAAATATGTTCTATATAAATGAGGATCATGCAAGTCATCATTTACTTTTCTATCTTAGACCATCTGAAAATGCATTATGTTTTCATTCATAGCCAACACTCTAGGAACAACAATTCAGATTAAAATATTTTGAGTGCTAAAAGAAAAACAAAGACCTTTTATATTACCTTGCAATGTTCTGGTGCCGAATACATTCTCTGAGCATTAGTTCATAATGTAAAGCCATATTCATGTCTTCATACCTTTATGCATAATATGAGATATACATTAAAAAAAATCATAACATAGATCTAGTTGGAGTAAATGTAGATGCATTTTTTAAATTAGTAGAACAAGGAGAAAAATCCTAAATCTAAAAAGGATAAGGCATCACAACAAAATTAAAAGGAAGGTTGAAAGATAGGCATAGATCAAAACAAGATTTTATATTTCACTTAATACTATTGTAAAAAAATATGTGAATTTTTCGTAATTTTCTTTGACGTTGTAAAGTCATAATAAACACGAAATGAAATATAATCTTAATTCCTCTAATGTCACGAAATCATTGCAATTTCATAAAACTTTTTTTCATGCCTCTAGATATAGATACATAGTTTCTTCCTTATTTTATAGTACAATGACTCAAATTGGGTCCCTAATGTTGGGAAATGCCAAAATCAAGCTCCTTTTTGGTAAAATGTATAACTCAAGCTCCTTCCACTTTTCCAGGCCAAAATACCCTCAACTATTTCACCAAACAGAATTTAAAGTTTGGTGAAAGAGCTTGACTGAAAAATAAATTGAAAAGAAACATATTAAAAAAAAAGGCAAATGTCCATTTAATATTATAGGTAAATATGTTTTCTAGTTTTAAAACTGAAAAACACAATTACTTAAGGAGTTATTATGATGCCTATGCTGTTGGGGATTAGCATTTAGCAAAACTAGTAATTGAGGCAAACAAGTTGAATGAAATGGGCTTAAGATAGAATTTAGCAAAACTAGTAATTGAGGCATACAAGTTGAATGCTTAGAAACGTCATCAATCACATTGATTTTTAAGTTCTTCAACAAAAACTGAAGCATTGCTATGTCAATCATATTTCAAACAGGAAATAGATTTGTCATAAGAATCATAAATTACCGAAACAAAATTATCACGGTAAGAGGTTTGGAAACTTCAATGATGAGGCGAACGGAGATGGCGATATGGCGAAACAGAGGGAGAGGGAGAGAGGGATACCTTCAATGATGTTGTGTGTGAGCCGTGACACCGAGATGACGATAGTGTGTGAAGAAGGGAGAACGACGAACGGCGAATGGTGAGGCGAACGGTGAGGAGGGTGTGAGACGACCGGCGAACGGCGACATCGAACGGTGAGGGCGAGCACGGGCGAAGGCAGCGAATGGCAAGGTGAAGGCAGCGAACGGCAAGGCGAAGGCAGCGACGGCGTTTAGGTCAAGCACACGGTTTTCCACTCCTTAAATAGTATCGATTAATAACAAAAAAATATTAACAGATAAGTATTATACTTTATAATTTAGAACGTTAACAAAAAAAATATTAAAAAATGAAAAAAAAAATTATTAGCAAAAAATAAATAAATAAAATTTATTTTTATTTTCGAATTTTATATCTTTTTAATAGCTAATAATTTTTTTAAAAACATAAATAAATACTTTAGTGCAACATTTAAAATACAAATTACTTCTATAAATTTTTGCGACAGTTTACAAAACCGTCGCCATATGACAATTTTTTGCGACGATTTCATAAAACAGCCGCTGCAAGTTAACATCAGATGTGACCGCCACGTAAATCACTGATAGACTATAATAATTTAGCGACGGTTAATATGAAACCGTCGCTAAATTCTATTATTTTGCAGCAGTTGCCAAACCGCCGCAAATACCGTCGTAAAATACATATTTTGCGGCGGTTTTGTAAACCGCCGCAAAACAACCGTCGCGAAACTAACTTTTTGGTGTAGTGACTTCACATGGATCTATTTGATTGTAGCACTATCATATCATTGAATGGAAGTAGATATTGCTTTGTTATCATTGATGACTTCACTAGATATACTTGGACTTTCTTTTTAAAACATAAGGATCAAACCTTAGATATTTTCATTTCTTTTTGTAGAAGGGTTGAAAATGAGAAATCATCAACAATTAAGACAATTAGAAGTGATCATGGAGGTGAATTTCAAAACCAAAGGTTTCTAGAATTTTGTCAAGATAAGGGTTATAGACATGAGTTCTCTACTCCTAGAACACCACAACAAAATGGTGTTGTAGAGAGGAAGAACCGTGCACTTCAAGAGGCTGCACGAAGCATGCTTAATGAGTACTCACTCCCGAGTTACTTATGGGCTGAAGCTGTTAATACAGCTTGCTATGTGCAAAACCGAGTTCTCATTCATAGGCTTTTAGAAAAGACTCCCCATGAACTTTGGTTTGGGAAACCACCGACGGTTAAACATCTTAGGGTGTTTGGTTGTAAGGTGTTCATCCTAAACACCAGGGATCACCTTGGAAAGTTCACGGCAAAAGCTGATGAAGGGATACTAGTCGGGTACTCCCTCGTTAGTAAAGCTTACCGAGTTTACAACAAGAGAACTAGACTAGTTGAGGAGTCTTCTGATGTGGTTTTTGAGGAAGTTCCAAAATCAATTGACCAGTCAGATAATGTAGAAGGAGTTCAAATCGAACTAAGGAGACTTAGTTTGAATGAAAATCCAAGTATTGTTGATGGTGATGAGTCTGATGACGGTGAGCCTAGACAACTTGTTGATCAGCCGGATCCTGAGGCTGAACTTGTGTCTAGTGAACTCGTTCAAGAAGCACCACCAACACCAAGGCAAACGAGACTAGCCTCTAGTCATCCCCAAGACCAAATCGTTGGAGACATCCATCAAGGGGTTAGAACTAGATCATTCTTCAGGAATGAGGCTAATGAAGTTGCTCTAATTTCCGAAATTGAACCTAGGAAAATTGATGAAGCATTAAATGATCCCGATTGGATTATTGCAATGCAAGATGAACTAGGTCAGTTTGAGAGGAGTCAAGTTTGGGACTTAGTCCCTAGGCCCAAGAAGACCACTATTATTGGAACTAAATGGGTCTTCAAGAATAAATTAAACCACAAGGGAGAAATCATTAGAAACAAGGCACGCTTGGTAACCAAGGGCTACAGTCAAGTTGAAGGTCTTGATTATGATGAGACTTATGCTCCCTTGGCACGATTAGAGTCCATCCGATTGATGCTTGCATTTGCAGCACATCGAGGCTTCAAACTATTTCAAATGGACGTCAAATCGGCATTCCTAAATGGTTTAATTAGGGAAGAAGTCTATGTCGAACAACCTCCAGGGTTTGAGAGTACCGAATATCCAAACCACGTGTACAAGCTCAAGAAGGCACTCTATGGTCTTAAACAAGCACCCCGGGCTTGGTATGAGCGGTTGTCGACATTCTTGATTGGAAAGGGTTTCGTTAGAGGTCAAATAGACCCCACACTATTTCTACGAAGAGATGGTGACAATATATTTGTAGCCCAAGTATATGTCGATGACATAATTTGTGGCTCAAACAACAAGGGCTATTTACGTGAATTTATCGGACACATGGAGAGTGAGTTTGAAATGAGTCTAGTGGGAGAGTTGACTTTCTTCCTCGGACTTGAAATCAAGCAAACTCGCGATGGTATCCATGTGCACCAATCAAAGTACACACATGAAATGCTTCGAAAATTCAATATGAGTGATTCAAAAGAGGTAACCACTCCCATGGCTACAAACACAATATTGGACAATGATGAGAGTGGTAAACCTGTTGATCTAACTCAATGTCGAAGCATGATAGGTAGTTTGCTATACCTTACAGCTAGTCGACCAGATATACTATTTGCTGTAGGTATGTGCGCTAGGTATCAAGTCTGTGCCAAGGAATCTCACCTAATTGCTGTTAAGCGAATTTTGAGATATCTCAAGGGCACAATTGGTGTAGGTCTTTGGTATCCCCGTACCGAATCTCTTGATTTGATGGGCTATACGGATTCCGACTACGCTGGATGTAAGTTGGATCGGAAAAGCACTAGTGGGGGCTGCCAATTCCTAGGATTGTCTTTAGTAAGTTGGTCGAGTCGGAAGCAACATTGTGTTGCTCTTTCCACTACCGAGGCAGAATATATCGCCATGGGAGAGTGTATATCACAATTGTTGTGGATGATCCACACCTTAGAGGACTATGGATTGTGTTACAAGGGTGTGCAAGTGTTATGTGATAACATTAGCACAATTAACTTAACCAAGAATCCGGTCCATCATTCTAGGACAAAACATATTGAGGTAAGACACCACTTCATTAGAGATCATGTAGCTAGGGGGAACATCATACTCTCACATGTAGAGTCAAAGTCAAACCTAGCTGACATTTTCACTAAACCACTTCCCGAGAGTGAATTCAGTTTCCTAAGACGGGAATTGGGAATGTGTCGGGCTTCATGATGTTCAAATTGTGGTCAAAACCCTTCATGATTATTTCAAATTGTTAGGGAACAATTGGGTAACTTTGGGAACATCTCACACAAACTATAAGGGTTACCAAAATGTTTTTGTTTGCTAGATATGGGGTGAGATGTTAGGTTCAACTCAATTTCTCGAAATGTCATTGCATCAATTGAGAAATTAAGTTGACGAGACAATAATCACGGTGGTGACCAAGTATGGGGAAAACCATTGCATAACATATGTGTATATGGCTCCATGATCATACTTGGACATTCCAATCAAGGCAACTTGATTGGAAACTTGAAGTTGGAGTAGAAACTTGTTTGAATTTGCTTGATTGATTGATGGTTGAGTTTGATTCCATTTAGATGGGTCAAAGTGTTTGTTGAACCTATCAGGACTTTAGATTCTTGTTCAAGAATCTATTTTAGTCATAGGTACCTGTCCAAACTAGACAAAATCCATCAAAGATCGTTTGGCAATTTCAGAAATTCTGAAACTGAACATTTCAGGATGTATCAGGAACCCTGATCGGTCACCGGACCGATCAGGCATAGGACTGATCGGTCCCTAGACCGATCTGACTCCTTCCGGTGTCGGATCTCCCGAAATTTGACTAAGTGTCTGAGCTAGCCTGGATCGGTCTCCAGACCGATCTGGCACCCTGTGGGGATCGGTCCACAGACCGATCGGGGAGCTCAGAATTTTCTACCCGGGACCTACTGATCAAATCCTGATCGGTCACCCGACCGATCAGGAGCGCGTCTGATCGGTCATCAGACCGATCAGGACCACGCCAGTCCGATCAGTATCACATCTGATCGGTCCGGACGCAATCTGATCGAACGGTGATCCGATCAACTGCATTAAATTTTGGTTGGTGGACCGATCCACCAACCGATTAACTCCCCAAATCATCGTTTTCCCGAACCCTAGCGCCGAAACCACCCCGTCTGTGCAACCTTGAGTGAGCGAGAGAAGTCTCTGCGTCTTCCTTCACGCTCGTGCGACCTCCTCTGCGGGCGGTTTTCTCCGGCTTGAAGGCTCTTCCTTCACGCGCGATCTTCTCTGTCGCGAGTCTTCCAATCCCATCAAACAATTTCGATGGCACCAAAGTAAGTGTTTGGCTTCATTTCCCGTTACCAAGAGATCATGAAATATATATTTGTGAAGCTAATCGTATTTTTGTTCTTGTTCTTGCTGTGATCTCTTGTTCCTTGTGTCTGTGCCGTGATCCTCCTTTCTTATGACCATACTCTTATGTCCATCTTTTGATTGGGTCTCATCTGATGATCAACTTTTGTATGATTCAATCTATGTGTCATGTTCAACTCAAATCCTATTAGAAAGTCATCTAAGGGAAAGGAGGTAGCGGAGGGTAGTTCGAGGGGAAAGACTACTTCTTCAAGGTCTCCACCTCCCCCACATACTCGATTTCAGAGTGTCGGTCTTGCTCTCAATTTCCAATGGCACAAGTTTAACCTCATGCCGTGTCGATCTATAGACCCGACTTTTATCTATGAGCACTGTCCAACAATCCGACAATGTGTTGACTTTTATAATCTTCAATCCATATTGCATTTTGAAGGACCGATCAATCTTGATCTGGTTTCTGAGTTCTATAACAACATGCTGAGTGGAGAGGGCACTGGGTGGAAAACCCGTGTTGCGGGTATCGATCTCGATTTCAATCAATCTATTTTCACTACTTTTCTAGGGTGTCGCAGATCAACCAATGATTTCTTCCTCTACCCTTTTCCTTCTACTCCCCTTCTAGTTCCTTTCAATGGAGTGACTTCCGATTCCATCTATGAGTACTTTCTAGGTCATCCCAGGCCAGAGGGTTCTGGTGGGCGCACCCGGGCGTTTCCCACTTTTCCTGCTCTTCAACTTTCGCCCGTTGACTATGTATTATTTAAAATCATCACAAATTGTCTTCTCCCCACTACCTTGAAACATCTTGATAAGATCCACCCATTCCACTATTTGATGCTCTATGGGATGCATCAGCAGCTAGATTTTGACCCAGTGGCTTCAGTCTATTTTTCTATCATTGCCCACAGTATGCCGTTATCCCAGTCAGTCTATATGTCATTCGGTCACATCATCACTGCCTGGCTGGAGTCGGTAGGCATCGATATTTCACAGGGTCACATTGTGCCTATGGTACGACAGCATTGTCGTCTGGATAGACGCATGCTGGCTCAGTCTGGCGTGGTTGTGAGATCACGGGGGCTGCAGTGGAAGGATCGGAGACCCATGGGAGAGTTACCAAGAGCGGCCCTTGGCACAGAGCACTCTACTGATGATTCCGATGAGCAGGCTCCTGACCTGTGCTGGCAGGTTGCAGAGATAGAGCGGTTGCTGCGGCACGAGTTACATGTTTCCGAGCTCTGGCAACAGGAAGTCAGCTCTGAGTTTCAGTCCTTCAATCGCCGCCTGGATGCTCTAGCATCTGAAGCCTCTGAGATGCACTCGTTTCAGGACCGATGGTATGAAGAGTGGTATCATTACACATTTCCTGATGGTGTATCCCCCAGTGGTCCTTCACCTGGGGATATCATATGTATTGATGATTCTGATGACGATGTTGCTGTCGAGTGACGTTATATGATTTTTGGGCTGTATGCCCTCTAACTTTGTTTGTTGTGACCTTGAGTCACACATATTTTGATACTTGCTTGGATGTTCTCATGTTTTGACTTATCTGCCATGCTTACTCTACTATTGTTGATGCCATGCTGATTATATATCTATTATCTGCATGATTATTCGATTGCCATATTCATGCTTACATTGCCATGTCTAGTTGATTCTTATGAATATTATGGCATGCTTTGGGAGACTATATTTCATTCTCATATGATACATGTGACTGCTATGTCTTACCTTAATCTTTTCACATGTGTTCGTATGATTAATCCACAAATTATCACATTTTTGAGTTGGGACCCTCTAGGGTTGAGGGGGAGTTTATCTTAACAGTCCCTCTTACCCCTTTTCGGTGTTCGACAAAGGGGGAGAGAGTGTGATTGGTTAAGTTTAGAATGACCATGTTGTAGGGGGAGGATCTGGATTCCCCTATGATTCATAATGTTGGAAAATTGATTGAGAATCCCTAAACTTAAAATCGGGTTGTCAAACAACAAAAAGGGGGAGATTGTTGATGCAGTCTGGCCCTGATTGTTGTTTTAGTGTTGACAACGATTTTAGTTTAGGAGGATGATTATGATATGGAAAATCCTAATCTGGGAGGTTAGGTGGATTATGATTAAGTCCTGATCGAGGATTAGGCATGATATGGAAAACCCTAACCTGGGAGGTTAGGTGTGATGATTGTGATGATTATGGTTAAGTCCTAATCGAGGATTAGACATGATGTTGAAAAATCCTAACTTGGGAGGTTAGGTGTGGAAAATCCTAGCTTGGAAGGTTAGGTGTTGAAAATCCTAACCTGGGAGGTTAGGTGTTGGAAAAGTCCTAATTCGGAAGGGTTGGGTGAAAAGTCCTAGCTTGGAGGGCTAGGTGAAAAGTCCTAACCTGGAGGGTTAGGTGCAAATTCCCATCCTGGAGAATTAGGTGAAAAAGTCCTGGCTTGGAGGGTCAGGTGCCTAGCTTGGAGGGTTAGGTTGGATGATGTTCTAACTCGGAAGAGTTGGGTGAAAAGTCCTAGCTTGGAGGGCTAGGTGAAAAGTCCTAGCTTGGAGGGCTAGGTGAAAAGTCCTAACTTGGAGGGTTAGGTGCAAATTCCCAACTTGGAGAGTTAGATGGAAAAATCCTTAGCTTGGAGGGCTAAGGTGGATGAATCCCTAGCTTGGAGGGCTGGGTAGAGTCACTGGATCGGTCTGGTGACCGATCAGGGACTGTTAGCACGCTGCTCCTTAGTGGATCGGTCTGGTGACCGATCCAGCTATGTCTGATCGGACTGGTGACCGATCAGGGAGCGCACAGTGAGATTGGGAATCTACTATGTGGCTCCTGATCGGACCGGTGATCGATCAGGCAGCAGGCTGCTTCCTTGCTGTCTTGCTCCTGATCGGTCTGGTGACCGATCAGGGAGCAAACAGTGAGTGAGTTCCCTTGCTGATCAGAGTCTTGGATCGGTCCGGTGACCGATCAGGGATCTTGGGTTTGATTAAAAAGAAACTGTTCATTTGCTTTGATCGGTCTGGGTGACCGATCAGGACCCAATCTGATCGGTCTGGTGACCGATCAGGATTCACCCTGATCGATCCGGTGACCGATCAGGCGTGTATAGCTGCGAGAGCTGGGAATCCCAGTAAAGCAGTGGATCGGTCTGGTGATCGATCCACACACCCTGGATCGGTCCGGTGACCGATCACTTTAATTCAAATTTCACTGTCAGACGTCGTCAGAGCGTCTGATCGTATCTGATTTGCTGATGTATGTGATATGCTTTGTGATCTTCTGCTCTAATGCTCTGATTGAGTTTCAGGTGACAGTGGAGGATTCAAACACTCAAGGAGAAGTCAAAGAGTGCTTTCCTTGGAGCAAGTTTGTCCCTTTTCCCATCTCAGGTTGCAACGGCGAGCTGCGGACTGGAGCTAAGATTGGAGCTCGACTGAGGATCTCAGTGAGTCCAGAGATAGCTCAGTAAAGGCTGGCGTTGGCTGAGGAGTAGCTGGGAGCTACAGAGATGGTGTCACCTGTCGCTTGGCGGAGAAACAAAAAGGAACACGAGAGTTGAGTTCAGAGAAGATTCAGTTTTGAAAACCTGTGTGTTCTTGCGTTCTGCTGATAGAAGCTTGCTGTTCTTGAGTTCTTCATCCATTCTAAGCAAGCTATTGAGAAGCATTCATCATACTTGAGCGCTTGAAGGAGAAAACAAGAAGCTGGGAGTCCGACAGTGGGAAGACACGAAGCAGACAGGGGTCTGCGTGAGATCGCCACTGGGTGGAGCTCGAGAAGCTTGCTGTGTTTAATCCTTGCTAAGTGTTTGAGTAAGATCTTTCTTGTTGTTGTTTCATTGTGCTCATTATATATCATTGTTTGAAATACACTGTGGAGAGGTTTCTCCACCGAGAAGGAGGTTGCTTCATATCCGATGTTAACCGGGGCTTGATCTGCCGACGATCAAGGGATCGCCCACCTCAAGGGCACGCCAAGGAGTAGGGGCAAGTTATCCCCGAACCTTGTAAACCCTCCTTGTTAGCGATCTTGCTAGTTGTGTGTGCTTTGCTCTCATTTGTTTTTCTGCATACTCTGTTTTCCATTCTTTCCGCTGTGCTACTGATATTTGAGTTGCAGAAATCGTAATAAGTTTTCAAGGGGCAAGCGATTGTCTATATTCACCCCCCCCTCTATAGTCGTCTCGTTCCCAACATGTTTGTGTGGCCTGAGGCGATTCTATATCTGCGTGTGTCTGTGTATATGTGTAAATTGTCCGCCGAGCAGGGGAGATGCTGTCCGATTTTATATTGGATCAGCGGCTCCATGGGTCTCGGGGCGTGACAATTTATTTTGGTATCAGAGCCTAGGTTGCCGGATACCTTGGGGGCTTGTGGATTTTCGGTGTTTATTTGGTACCAATTTGTTTTGGTATCAATGACAGGTTCAGATACCTGTTTATGTTTTATGGATTTTTTGGAGTTAAATCTGATACCTATTCGGTAGGTGTCGGAGCTCGGGTTTGATGAGATCTACCCGAGTACATTTCGGATTTTCGGAGTCGTTTTTCCGACGTGTTTTGTATTCTAGGACCTGGCGGCGACGGGACATCTCCAGGCAGCAAGAGGTATATCTTTTAGACTTATCCTACTTTTAGTATTCACTATTAGAGTTAGGATTGGTTAGATTATCCCAGTTTGGTGGGATCGTATATTCATACTAGATGGATAGATATTCATAAACTTGGTTCTAGTTGGATTGACATGTTGTTAATCTATCTTGTGATCGTTTATGGGAGCGATTCGTTGATACATTGCGGATAAGACCTTGGAACGGAGAATGTTAATTCTCTAGTAGCATCGATTGATGAGTCGGAAAGCCAAGGTCGAATCTGTCGACAACCTATTGGAGGTTAAGGATTTTGGTTTCCTAGACCTTACTATTCATAGTACATGTACCAGTTATTATTAGCTGGTCGAGAACTAGGGTTGCCTACCGTAGTTGGCTCGATCAGTGTAGGATCGACTTATCCTGGTTCAAGAGTTTCAGACCGTTGGGTCGTTTATGCCTAGTTAGGTGACCTGGAAGGCACGCTTATGGTACATGACATACATTGATGTAGAAGGGTAGCATTAGCTATATATTATTATTAACAGTAGTGGAGGATTGATACATCCTATTCCATGGGAATCTTGACCATGGATCACCTGTACCTGGTTGATGACCTAGAAGGTACAGTTTGATTGGTGATTTGGGCCGATACAGAAAGGTGTGGAGCTAATTGCTGGACACCTATGAGTTACCGCGTGTATTTGGTTTGGACAACCAAGGCGATACCTTCGTACTTATGATTTGCGCTGAGGCGAATCACTTACGAGGCTAGACCACCTCTGGGTGGAAGATATCGAAGACGACCTTCAAGAAATAAAGAATCACTTCGTGATTATGTTGAGATACTCTCGAGAGATTGTGTGTCTCTACTTCCTTACTATGGAGTTAACCTCAGAGGTTTTTGAACCTTGAGTGGAGTAATTGAAGAGTTTGGGGTTTCGAGGCAATGGTCGATCGACTCGCTTGTTGCTATGCGATTTTATGAGGGATTTTGATTCTTAGAGTGGAAGCGGGAACACATTACTATGGATTTCGGGGTGGGACTGCCTAGGACCGGAGGAGGCCTTGACGCGATTTGGGTGATCGTTGACTGATTAACCAAATCCGCACACTTTCTAGCTATATGGAGGACTGATTCATTGGATAGATTAGCAGAGCTGTGTTGCAGAGAGATCATCAGAGTGGCGCAGCGGAAGCCTGGTGGGCCCTGTCGGACACCCACCCTTTGGGAGGAGGTTGGGGAATCCCAGTTGTTAGGACCTCAGAGAGCTCAGCACGAGGCAAAGTTAGTCCGTACTATCAGACGCAGGATATCTGAGGCTCAAGATCGTCAGAAGAGTTATGCCGACCGGAGACGGAGACCTCTGGAGTTCTCCGTAGGTGATCATGACTTTCTGTGAGTTTCACCCACGAAGGGGGTGAAACGATTCGGTCTCCGTGGTAAGCTTGCCCCTCGTTACATCGGTCCGTTTCAGATTCTGGAGAGAGTTGGAGTAGTTGCTTATCGTTTGGCTCTTCCACCATCCATCACCGGTGTACACGATGTATTTCACGTATCCATGCTGAGGAGATACGTACCAGATCCTTCCCATGTGTTATCGGATGTCTCAGTTCCACTACAGCCTGATGCGACTTACGAGGAGATTCCTGTACGAATTTTGGGTCACCGAGAGCGTCAGTTGTGGAACAAGACAATCCGGCTGGTTAAAGTCGGATGACAGCATCACTCAGATGAGGAGGCTACCTGGGAGCTTGAGGATGTCATTCGAGCTCGTTACCCCCACCTGTTCACTGGAGGTATGTGTGATTAGTTACTATTCAGTATTTATATCAGCATACTTCTTGATAGTGTTTACTATAGTAAATACCGAAATTTGGGGACCATATTTTTATTAGTGGGGGAGGATGTTAAATCCGACACTTTTGAGTAGGTTTCGGAAAATTTTCGGAGAGTTACCAGATAGGTTCCAGGGTCTCCGAGTCCTTGGACACAAATTTAGGGACCAAAATGTAATAAAACAAAGAGTTATAAGGACTAACATGTAATCAAGTTTGAACCTGGGGGCAGCCTTGCGATTTGACAAAGGTGTTGGTCTAAAGTGCAAAAGGACCAACTTATATACCTTAACCTAATCCGGCCGAATACTCTCACTTCACGCGTGCATCCTCCTCTCCCGATCGAGAGCCGACGACACCGCTCCTTCGGCTTCCATCTCTCCGGCGAACCCTGTTGGGACCGGGTGCATGTTGACATGGATGCGGGTTCGTAATTTTAAAATTAATTACGTGCAGCGGAAGGTTTA
The DNA here is from genome assembly GCA_024364735.1 of Boesenbergia rotunda. Taxonomy (NCBI): domain Eukaryota; kingdom Viridiplantae; phylum Streptophyta; class Magnoliopsida; order Zingiberales; family Zingiberaceae; genus Boesenbergia; species Boesenbergia rotunda. The sequence goes on from JAGFNQ010010602.1 coordinate 341,038, forward strand.
GCATAAATAATTTCACAAATTATTTAACCACACATCTAAGCATGCAACCTTATATTGTGTAGACATGATCATACATTTAAAATTTTACAGAAAGTAAACTAATTTACTTAATACCTCGCGTAACTCGAAGGAAGGGACGAGATCCAACCGTAAGCGTCCCTTGGAAGCTCCGCCTCTATTCGCGTCCACGCCGAGTTTTCTTCGGGATGACTTCGCAAAGCCACGAGTTTCGTGCCGACAAGAACTACTAGATTCTCCAAAGGCACGACAAGAATACCAAGAGAGAGATGGGAAGACTAACCACCAAACGAAGAACGGAATCAAGATTCCGGGAGGAAGGAAGGAGTTGCGCCCGCTTCTTCTTCTTCTTCGGCAGCTGCTTGGTGGATGAAGCTCACGGCAACAAAGGGGTCCTCCTTTTAGGGCCGGCGGCACTAGAGGAGGGAGAGGGAGAGAAGGAGAGAGAGAGAGGGCTTATTTCTAGATCTCTTAGATTAATCTCCAAGCCTTGCCTTGGTTCCTTTATATAGTAGCCTCTCAATCGCCAAGTCTCCTTTTATGGAATAAATTTTCATAAGAAATTTATCCTATAAATTTTTCTATGAATTATTCCATCATGCCAAGTTTTTATCATAATTTAATTTATGATAAAAACAACCATGTCTCCCTTTTCTTATGGAAAGAAATTTCTTTATATAAATTTCTTTATATAAATTTCTTTATATAAACTTCTTTATCATGATAAATCAATCCATTATTGATTTTATAAAATAAAATAAACCAATCCATGGTTCATTTTAATTTCCATGAAAAATAAATCTCTTTATATAAATTTCTTTATATAAATTTCTTTATATAAATTTCTTTATCCATAATTTTATAAAACAAACCACGCTCGATTTATTTTATAATTAGAACCAAAAATTCGGTTTTCCCCTTTTGTTGTGGCCGGCCAAACAAAGAGGGTGGGGACCCTCTTTGGCCGGCCAAACCCAAGCTAAAACCATACGAATTAAATTCATTTAATTCGTCCAATAAGTCTTCAAAAGACTTAGCCATTTTATGCTTCCGATGCGTCTCTGAAAAATTCAGATTCGACTTATCTCTCTTGATCGGAAAATCCAAGATTCAACTCGTTTTAAATCCCTCGAATCACTCGTAGTGTGACTAAATGGACTTTCGATTTATGTTGGCCGTCTATAATCAACCAATTATAGAACGATCATGAGTGGCACCTAGTAGTACATCATGATCCCCAATTAATCGAAAGATCAACGGTTGACCTCAGAAATAATTCTGAAACCCTTCAGCAGCTTTAATGAATCGTGCCTCATTCCCTTCACCATCTTATACCCACTTGGTTCAGGACACGGTATATGTGTGTCAGTCCCCACTAGGCTGACTACGTCACACCTAGCCCAAGTAATGTCTTTCTCGTCCTACGGATTCTAATTACTCTCATGTTTTTGAGAGATTCATACTCGGAACATGTGATGCTCTGGCCAGAGGCTTCGAGTAACAATCCGACGATAGGCCTTGGGTATACATCTGCTCGCAAGGAGTGGTGAATCCTTTGTAGGTTGTTCAAACATCTTCGGGCACTTCGGCTTATACCCAATCATCCGGGGTCCACATCTCCTTGGAGATGCTTGCTTAAGATGTCAAAGTATATGTCTTCATGACAAAGATGACTTGAACACCGCAAGTCAAAGGAACATCGCACTTAAGCTACAGTAAGAACTTCATTGACATATCTATATGTAGATTACCATATGAAATTTTACAGCCAGTCACTCCAATGAACTAGTTCCCTTAACTAGCATTCATGTTTATCTCCGGACATCCCAATGTCACCAGCCAGTGAGAATCAGCTGATTAGAGAATAACCCATGCTAGTCTCAACAGAATTGATAGTGTCCGTATTTATCAATTCATCGACTAGGGACAATTTCAATACTTCACAATTGCACATGTAGAGATAATCACTAGTTGTGAATCCATCACAAATTCTCTCATGCTGTGAATTGTATTGTGGACATTCAATAAATGAGTTTAAGATCTCAATCAAATACACGAACATGTATACTCAAATAGTGAATATTCATTTATTAAAGTAAATGATTACAATCATAAGGCGATTGCCTTAGGACACTTCTTTCATATTACTAACAAACCCTATCTTGAGAATCCAGCCGGCGTCGAAGCCTCAAACCTTCGATCCTCAAGCCCTCTCGCAATCGGTTGCTAGGGTTTCCTCTTCGGGCGATTTGGGGCATGGCGGTGCCCTTAGACTGACGAGTCATCGAGTTCCGGAGCCCCACCTGAGGTGAGTTAGGGTGCGGTAGGTCCGAGATTCTGTGAGTCGAGGTAGTTGGGTTGAGGTCATCACTGATCCGAAACCTTTCTCCAGAATGATCCAGGGTTTTGGCCGGCGGTGTTCAGGTCAATGGTTTGGAGCTGGGAAGGAGGTCATGGCTTCGGATCTCTAGGGACCTGAGGTAAGGGATTGATTTGGTGGTTATAGCTTCTGAGGTTGTCCCTGTCAGAAACATTTGTTCAATGTTGGATCAGGGTATTGGAGTGTGGTCTGGATGATTGCAGCAACTCTTTCTTCTGGAATTGGCTGCTGAAGCTCAGACAGCTATTTTCTGGTTGGCGTGTGCCATTTCCCAGTGCAATCGAGAGCTATTATCGTGGAGGGCTGCTCGGGCTCAGGTAAGGAGATGTTCTCCTCTACATTTTACCTCTGTTATTTGCTTTGTAATGGAGCAGCCTAGGTCTTTATGATCAGCTTGTTTGCTTTGAGTGGGCGAACTGGTTTGATGCAGGGAAGGGGATGCTTTTATTTGGGTTTATTTAGTCTTGCCTTAGTTATTGGCATTTGGTATCCTGCTGTGATCTTGTTAGCAGTGTAGTTATACTTGAATGGAAACTGGATTAGCTACAACAGAGTTGGATAGTTGGTTGTGGTTATTGGGTTCAATTGAGGCATTAGGGAAGAGTTGGATTGATACAACAGTTATTGGTTTAGATTAAACCTAAGTTGAACTTAATTTTGATAAGTTGGTTTAATTAGGAATGAATCACTAATAATGGATTTAAACCTAATCACGAAGGGGGTTGAATTGGAAATGAACCTAATCTTAATTACGCGGAGTAATTAGAAACCTTTCATTTAATTAGAGGTAATTAAATGGAAAGGAAATGGTTAGGTTAACCCGAGCATGGTTTAGGGATTTATTAGCTAGCTATCATTTGTATAATAGCTAATTAAATACATCCTTGATACAGGAGCTTGATTGGATTATTGACGGGTGGTTCTTTCTGCTTGTGATACGGACTTCTACTCTTGGAGGAAGGTACTTCTTGCTTGTATCTATAGATCCACTTTATCTTTATGCATGGCTAAAAGTTATTTATGTAGTAGGCTGATATTGACCTTTATCTGCTACCGTTTTGTTATCCTGCTTGATACTTATGCTTGACCTTGGATATGATCTGAATTTCCTTCTATACTGTCTCGTTTATTTGTTATCTGATTCTGTATAGCATTGGTATGAGCATGCGTATGTGGATAGGTATCAGCATACCATTGTATGGTTGCATTGGTTGATTCTAGTCATACTTGCACGTGTGTCTAGATATGGACTGATTGGGTTATTGTGGTATGTCACCTGATATCTGTATTGGTTGACTCTATTCATACTTGCACGTGTATCTGGATATAGGATTGATTGGGTTATGATGCATACATATGACCTGTGCATGATAGGTTGAGTTATGTGTCGATGACCTGGTAGGGGTTGCATGTGTTTGAGTCATGCGCCATACCTGCACTGTTGCATGCCGATGATCAGCGACTCCTTTGTGGTTGAGCCTATCGTCTTTCGGTATATGATATGCACACACGGCCACTCATGGGTTAGTGGATACCGCTAGGTGTATGCATTTGCTCTGTAGTGCTCCGCTTGTCCGCTCAGGGGTAGTGGTTTCGGAGCGTGGTAGCACACAGAGATCCCTTCTCTTCCCATACACCAGAGAAGATGAGAGAGATATCTCCCCCATTTATACATGGGGCGGAGCGATAGCTCCACCAGCATCCTGTCCACTCGGTCAGTCAGGAGCAGTGATGGCAGAGTGCGGACAGTGTCACAGCTCTACCCACTCGGCCGACACAGTGTTCCTGTCTCGGTGGCTTGACTGGTGTTAGGGGGTGACCATGACATTGCATCATGTGCATATGATGCATTTGTGCATTGATTGTGTTTGCTACATTTATTTGCTGCACTTGTTTGACATGCATGTACAAGATATACTTATGTGTGGTTTGATGACCCTGCACTTGCTCTTGTCGGTATGAGTCGTTTATGGTATGGATAGACTGATTTCTGGTATGTACAGTCAGTTGTTACTTTCAGTTATGCATACTTCTGATATTATTATGGAGACTGTATCCTGTTGTTCCTGTATAGCTGATTTAGCTACTTTTTTGCCATGCATATCTTTCTATATACCCGCGAGTCCACTTGGACTCACCACCCGTCGTAATATTTTTATTTCAGGTTGATAGCTCGCCGGAGGAGCCCAGTTGTCGGTCCTGGTCCCTACGACACCGATGTTGGGTGCTTCCGCGTTCGTTTGCTTTCTGATAGTATTCTTTATGCGTTGTATTCATTTCTATACATCGTGGACTTGTATTCAAGATTTATTCGCACGGTATTGTATTTTTGAGTCCTTTGTTGGACTATGTGTTTGTGGATTTGCTACGCGTCTGCCCTGGGGCAGCTCAGGTGAGTTTTATATTTCCAGTATAGAGTTGTTTCTCTTTCTTACACTATATATATCTGTTTGTGTGGCCTGAGGCCATTCTATATCTGCGTGTGTCTGTGTATATGTGTAAATTGTCCGCCAGATAGGGGAGATGCTGTCTGATTTTATATTGAATCAGCGGCTCCATGGGTCTCGGGGCGTGACAATTTATTTTCGGCTCACTTGGCTACCAGATTCAAGGAACCTTTGTACTTGTCCTGGAGGTCTAGGGTTCGAATCTGGGGAAGATAAAAACCCACTGCCAGGGGTAGGAAGGTCGTAGGGCATGGACCTATAGAGCCGCCTGATGGGGCTAGAGGGGTCATGTCGCTACATAAAAAAGGCACCTTTTTATTGTAACGACCCGGCCCCTCGGCCCCTTGGGCGGCCAAATCTCTCATTTGGCAGCCCCTTTAGGCGACCCTCGGCCCCTTTGGCGGCCAAATCTCATTTGGCGGCCCCTTTAGCGACCCTTGGCCGTGCCGTTATTCACTTGGACTTTCCACCTCTGGCCAGTGGATTTTTGCCTTTCTCAGGATTCGAACTCTAGACCTCCAGGCTAAGTACTAGAGTTTATGAATCCTGATACCAATTGAGCTATAGCTCAATTGGTATCAGGATTCATAAACTCTAGTACTTAGCCTGGAGGTTTAGAGTTCCAATCCTGAGAAAGGCAAAAATCCACTGGCCAGAGGTGGAAAGTCCTAGCTTGGAGGGCTAGGTGTGGAAAAGTCCTAACTTGGAAGGTTGGTGAAAAGTCCTAGCTTGGAGGGCTAGATGAAAAGTCCTAACTTGGAGGGTTAGGTGAAAAGTCCCAACTGGAGGGTTAGGTGAAAAACCCTGGTGAGTGAAGCCAGGTCCTAGTGAGTGAAGCTAGGTTGGATGAAATCCTGACTTGGAGAGTCAGGTCCCTAGCTTGGAGGGCTAGGGTGGATGAAATCCTAGCTTGGAGGGCTAGGTTGAGTCCCTGGATCGGTCTGGTGACCGATCAGGGAGTTTGGCACGTTGCTCCTTCGTGGATCGGTCTGGTGACCGATCCAGCGATGTTTGATCGGTCTGGTGACTGATCAGGGAGTGTGTGTTTCACTCACTGCACAGCTCCTGATCGGTCTGGTGACCGATCAGGGAGCGAACAGTGAGTTGAGTTCCCTTGCTAATCAGGTCCAGAACGGTCCGGTGACCGATCAGAGACTTATGATTTGATTAAAGAATCACTGTTCACTCAAGCCTGATTGGTCTGGTGACCGATCAGGCTGGAGCCTGATTGGTCTGGTGACCGATCAGGCAGGAGCCTGATTAGTCTGGGGACCAATCAGGAGTGTGCAGAAGCTGCTGGATTGGTCTGGTGACCGATCAGGCTCCTCCCTGATCGGTCTGGGGACCGATCAGGAGCAGAACTTTAATTCAAATATGCTATCAGAAGTCTGTTTTCACTGTTGATTCTCTGCTGCTTGCTGAGTTCTCTTTGATATGCATTGCTAAGCCTCTGTTGGAGTGTGCAGGTGATAGCAGGTGATTCAAACACTCAAGGAGGGTCAATGAGAGGCTTTCCTTGGAGCAGGTTTGGATCTATTGTGTTTTTAGGTCTCAACGGCGTCTGGCGCAACTGGCAACTGACGAAGGCGCGGCTGGCAACTGACGGAGGCTCAGCTAGAGGAGTGTCCAGTGGACTGAGTGCTCAGAGAGGTCAGTGGGTCAGAGTGTGAGTTAGTGGTGCTGATGGAGCTGGCGATGTTGAGCAGGAGCTTAAGTGGCGAAGCTGGAAGCAGAGGCGAACAAGACAGAAAACGGGGAGAAGTTTGGCTGTGCTGTGTTTGTGCTCTGTTGCTTTGTGCTTGAGCTTTCTTGTATATCTTTGTGAGCTTGTCTTCTCGAGTGTCTCGTGAGCTTAAGATTGTATCCATCTATTGAGACAGCTTGTGGAGAGGTTACTCCACCGAGAAGGAGGCGCTTGATATCCGGTGTTCACCGGGGCTTGATCTGCCGACGATCAAGGGATCGCCCACCTCACGGGCACGCCAAGGAGTAGGGGCAAGTTATCCCTGAACCTTGTAAACGATCCTTGTTAGCGATCCTTGGTTTGTATTCTCTGTTTCTGCAGTTTTGTTAAGTTTGCTTCTCTGCCTTTGTTTTGTTTCCGCTGCTACTAACTTAAGTGCAGAGAAGATTCGAAAAGAGCCTAGAAATTGTGTCTGTCTATATTCACCCCCCCTTTATAGCCATCTCATTCCCAACATTACCTAGATAACATCATAGTCATTTGTTGTCTTGGGTAGACCAACAATGAAGTCCATGGCTATGTCTTCCCATTTCCATTCCGGAATCTGTATGGGTTGTAGGACTCCTCCTGGCCTCTGGTGTTCTGCTTTCACTCTTTGGCACGTCAGGTAGGTACTGACATACTTAGCTACATCTCTTTTCATTCTAGACCACCAAAATCTTCCTTTCAAATCCTAGTACATTTTGGTAGAACCACGATGCATAGAGTAGGGAGTTCTATGGGCTTCCTCAAGAATCTTCTTTCTTAGCTCCTCACTGCTAGGGACACATAGACGGTCTCCATAATAGAGTATCCCACTGTTAGATACTCTAAACTCTTTACTTTCTCCTTCTTGCATCTCTTGCTTGATCCTTTGAATATCAGAATCTTGCTCTTGCTTTTTATGTATATCCTCAAGCAGAGTTGACTCTAGTGTCAATGCTGAGAGTTGCCCATCTACGATCTCCACTTCATAATCTACTATCTCTTTCTGCAGTGGTGGTGACAGGGACATCAAAGTTGCGCAAGTCTTTCTACTTAACGCGTCAACCACCCTATTTGCTTTGTCGGGGTGGTAGAGAATCTCACAGTCATAATCTTTAACTAACTCCAGCCACCTTCGCTGTCTCATATTCAGGTCCTTCTGAGTGAAGAAATACCTCAGACTCTGGTATCTGTGTAAATCCTACACTAGACTCCGTATAGGTAATGTCTCCACATCTTGAGGGCGAAGACTACGACACCTAACTCAAGATCATGAGTAAGGTAGTTCTTTTCATAATCCTTGAGTTGCCGGGAGGCATAAGCAATGACCTTGCCTTCTTGCATGAGTACAACTCCTAGTCCTAACTTTGAGGCATCACTGTATATTCAAAACTTTTATCACTTTCTGGAACTGTAAGTATGGGAGCATTTGTCAATCTTTTCTTCAACTCAATAAAACTCCGCTCACAGTCTTCAGTCCATTTGTACTTCTTATTCTTTCTGGTAAGGGCGGTTAGTGGAGAAGTTATCTTGGAGAAGTCTTCCACGAATCTTCTGTAGTACCCTGCTAAACCCAGAAAGCTCCTGATCTCACTAGCATTCTTTGGTCGATCCCAATTACTAACATCTTCAATCATGGCGGGGTCTACCATAATACCTTCCTTGGAAATGATGTGGCCTAGGAAAGCCACTCGGTCAAGCCAAAATTCACACTTTGAAAACTTGGCATATAACTTCTGTTGTTGTAGCGTCTTCAACACTACCCTCAGATGTTCGTCATATTCTTCCTGAGACTTTGAATAGACTAGGATAACATCAATGAAGATTAAGATGAACTTATCAAGAAACTCCTTGAGTACTCGATTTATTAAATCCATGAACGTTACAGGGGCATTTGTCACTCCAAAAGGCATGACCACAAACTCGTAGTGCTCATACCTTGTTCGGAAAGCCATTCTCGGCACATCACTCTCCTTGACTTTGAGTTGATGGTACCCTGACTGCAGATCTATCTTGGAAAACATGGTTGCCCCTTTCAACTGATCAAACAAATCATCTATCCTTGCCAAAGGATATCTATTCTTGATAGTCACCTTGTTCGGGGCTCGATAATCTATGCACATCCGCATAGATCCATCTTTCTTCTTGACGAACAACACGGGACCTCCCCAGGGTGAATGACTAGGGCGGATGAATCCCTTGTCGAGTAACTCCTGTAGTTGTTCTTGCAGTTCTTTCAATTCTGCTGGCGCTATGCGATAAGGTGCCTTTGAAATTGGGTTGGTATATGAAGCCAACTCAATTTCTCGATTGGGAGGCAGTCCTGGTAACTCTTCAGGAAACACCTCCGGATAGTCACAAACTACCCGTACTTCTTCATACTTTAACTTTTCTCTTTGCCTTGCATCTACTATATGTGCTAAATAACCAAAACATCCATTATCTAACATCTTGTGAGCTTGTAGGTTAGAAAGAAACCTCTTTGTCTTTCTCTTTGGGTCTACGACAAACTCGAATGGAAGTTCTGCTTTTGGTGTGAACTTTACTCTTCTTTTGCGGCATTCAATAGAGGCACTATACTCACTCAAGAAATCCATCCCTAAGATGATATCATAATCCTTCATGTCAAGGACTACTAAATCACCATAGAGTTCTCGGTTGGAAATCTGAATTGGCACAGCTCTCAGCCACTAAGTAGATGCCATGACCTCTCCCAAAGGTAAGGCTGTTAAGAACTTCATCGTTCAACATTTCTGGTGGCCTTTATACTGTTTAAGTAGTGCTCAGTGATCAAAGCACTACTTATCAGTTCTTCAGAGGTTTGCGACCTCTTAACCCCGCTGGCCACATTTAGCGCTATCTCAGGCCTTAACATCTTGAGCTTTAGCCTGAGTCTTTCTTTTTCTGTGCTAACTAGCTCTGGGCACAGACGAGCTAACTGATTAAACTTCTTCACTGCTTCATCCACGGATAAGTCTCCTTGTCTAAACTCCGTGAATTCGTTGTAATGCTTGTTGGCTACTCGCATGTGAAAATATTCTTGGAAGAACTCAGTCTTGAAGTCGGCCCATGTCATCTGGCTAACATTTCTCTTGGCCTTGACTCTCTCCCACCACATTCTAGCATCTCCGATAAGGCAGAAGGAGGCGCACTTTATCTTCTCTACCTTAAGCCAGTCTAGTAGCTCTACCTTGCTTTCCAAAATTTTGAACCATGCTTGAGCATCCTATGGTTCACTTGTGCTTGAGAAGTTCTCTGGCTTCAGTTTCTGCCACTAAATAAGATACGCTTCTTGCCTTACCCCCCTTGCCCGGACTACTGATGTAACTAATGGATCTTTGGTCACAACTGGTGCCGTAACATTTGACACTGGTGGGGTAACAGGAGTGACCTGCTGATTAGCCATCATCGTGGCGATAACTTGTTGTTGCTCTGCTACTTGCCTCTGTAATTTAGCCACCACCTCTAAGAGATTTGGTGGTGGTACTGACTATGTTGCCTCTTTCCCTCTAAGAGCTTGCTTCTCATTTTGGGCCTTTCTAGGACGTCCTCATATGTATAACATAACACATAACGGTAATGCTCCCAAACTTGCTTTAGGATACAACAAGACCTTGGTCTTGTTTCTTATCTCATTTCTTAGTCCTAGAACTCGTTCTAGGGCTTAGTAAGACCTTGGTCTTACTTAGAACTTTTATCGAACACCTTGTGTGCCGAAATCCCCCAAACCTTGCGTTTAGGCAAATCAAGACCTTGGTCTTGCTATACTAAGATCACAACATGAAGGGCGTCCTCTTAGTATTCTCCTACTCTATATCATAAAGAGGGTAATGACATTCCTTCAATAAGGGAATTATAAGGACATTTCATTACCTCACTATCATCCTACTCATATAGCATATGCTGAAAGAATACTTTACTATCATCATATTCATAATAGCATATACTAATCAGGCACATAATAGCATATGTTAAGACTAACAGTCAAATAAAGACATGTATATAAGACATGTATATAACTAAACATATGCACTTTCATACTTGATAGGAGGCCGGATTGATGCTCAATGTCAGTGTGGCGGAAGGGCGGAACTTGCTCTGATACCAAACATGTAACGACCCTCTCTTACTAACCTTGACCTTATAGGGTAGTTACGTTGACTTTATTGCTGGGCCAAAACCAAACGAATTAAAAAAAATTAATAACTACATTTAATTCTTGTTGGCTTTGCCAAGAATTGAACCCTAGACCTCTTCTTACAAGGCCTAAGCACTAACCAACAACTTTACAACACTTTCTATTTTAAATTGGAACCAGTCGACTGATATGTTATCAGTCGACTGATCTTTTTGTTTCCTCGACCAGTCGACTGATACCTGCATCAGTCGACTGATACGCCTAGAACTGCAGTTTCCAGGTCTCAGAAACACTAATCAAGTGTACTTATACATCCCATTTCGGCTACACAACAAATAAAAGACTCATAATCATATAAACTATCATAATTGGACTCAATCATACTCCATTTAGCATGCATATCCACTTCAAATCATGACAACTCAACTTAAAGTCTTTTGCGGAAATAAAACTACTAATATGACCCATAAATCACAAACTCAAGAAACTCATAACATTCTATTGTTTAGAGCTTGGAACATTAACAACTTATCCCGAAGGATCTCATTCCACCGTCCCGCCACCACTAGCACCAACCATCCATCCTGTAGCCTCCTTGCTCTATATCTTTTCTTTACCTTTATCTGCAATAAAAGGATGCAACTATAAGCAATTTGCTTAGTAAGTAGATACCTAACTCACAAAACATGCATTCGATATGAACATGCTTATGCTTGTTTTGAAACATGCTTGTAACTGAAATGTCATTCTTCAACATGAAAGATGCCCATGAATACAATTGGAACAATTGCTTGCATTAGAAAGAAACTTTGCTTGAAATGAATACTTGTTATGGAGAAACTTGAAACTCATCTTATACTTCATATACTTCAAAATAATAAACATTCTTCTTTGGGCCCGACATAGTACCAATGCGCGCATTCCTAATAGGTTTCAGGGTAGCTAGCCACCGAACCCTAATAGAGCGTCTACTAGGCTCGCCTAGATCTTGTGGGCCTCGGCCCGGTACATGCCAAAATGACCTCGGTCTTTCAAAGTAATATACTTAAAATTATACTCATGCTTGTATTTAAATGCCTACTTAGAACTTAAAAAGGGTATGGTCCTAAAACTTATTTTAGGACACAACAAGACCTTGGTCTTGTTTCTTATCTCATTTCATAGTCCTAGAACTCATTCTAGGGCTTAGTAAGACCTTGGTCCTACTTAGAACTTTTATCGAACACCTTGTGTGCCGAAATCCCAAAACTTGTTTTGGGCAAATCAAGAACGTGGTCTTGCTATACTAGGATCACATCATCAAAAAACTTAGAATTTTGGTTAGAATCACACGAAATTGTTGGATCGAGAGAATACGATAGAGGGGGGGTGAATATCGTAAAACCGTTTCGGATTATAAGATAGAGAATGCACAGCGGAAATTAAAACAACAAACGCAAACACAAGGTTTTTTTACTTGGTTCAGAGTCGCGGTCGGCTCTTACTCCAAGGCCCACGGTCCTTGACCATTTACTGCGGGCAATTCTATAATGCGCAAAGTTTTACAGAAAGTTGTACAGTAGTATTGCAGTAAAAACAAAAATCTAACTCTTCGTTACCGACGCCCGGTGTGGATCGTTCTTCGGTGCGTAGGGTCGTCAGCGGCGCTAGAACCTCGAGATCAAAAGTTTCCGGAGCAGAGCGCTTCAGCGAAGAGTGTTGAGGCGTTGGAAAAGTGTGTTTGGAAGCCTTGTGGGTCGAACCCCTTTTATAGTGCACCTGGGGGCGCCCGGGACGCTGGGGGCGCCCTCCACGTGTCTCTCGATCCACAAACCTTCATCCGGAACTCGGTCAGCCCTTATCCCTCCAGAATCGGGCTCGAGGTTTGACGGGGGCGCCCGAGACACAGAGGGCGCCCTGCATGACTTGGTCTTGCTGGCTTCTCGGCTAACATCAATCCAATTGCTTCGTTGGCTTGGACCCAGGGCGCCTGAGGCATCCGGGGCGCCTGGGACCACGGGGGCGCCCGGGAGCTTGGGGGCGCCTGGCCCAGTGAGCTTCCGAAGCGTTTTCTTACTCAACTCTTGTTTGGCTTTGACCTTGGGCGTCCGGGATCTCCCGGGCGCCTAACCCAGCTGCTGCCCCTCTCCTTTGGGGCGTTTTGAGCTGCAGAAACTCTTTCCTTCGATCCTGCATCCAGGGTTAGTACCAAACAAAACAAAGCTAGAATGCTAGTGAATTTTACAGTCGTAGCTGTCTTGGTTCTGACTTTGGGTCTCCAAAATGGAACCCTAGGTCGAACCGACGCCTACTGTTCCCTCGACGGGGAACGTGTCGTCACCTACTCCTCTCAGGAGAATTTACCTGTTGCTAACCGGCTCCTCCGGTTGGACTTTTGCCTGGCAGTCCTTCGCCAGGTGCCTAGTAGTCCTTCGCCAGGTCTTCGTTACCAAGCAGTCCTTCGCCTGGTACCTGCAATCCTTCGCCAGGTCATCGGTACCAAGCAGTCCTTCGCCTGGTGCCTAGCAGTCCTTCGCTAGGTTCTAGACTCCTAGCAGCCCTTCGCTAGGTGCTCAGCAGCCCTTCGCCAGGTCTCAGGGTTTCGATGCCTAGCAGTCCTTCGCTAGGTGCCTAGCAGTCCTTCTCTAGGACTTCAATCTGCACACTCAAGTAACATGTTAGATAAAAATAACATCTTAACTTTTGAACCCTTTGCCATTATCAAAACCAAGGTTCGACTTGGGTGTTGTCTGCACCAACAATCTTCCCCTTTTTGATTTATGGCAACCCGATTCAAAAAGTTAAGTTAATAACAAACAGGTGAAATACCAGTTTAGTTTCCTCCCCTGGAAGGAATCTCCCCCTAGGTTTTTCAAAGGTTTGTGGGGTTTGAAAAATTTCTAAGTCTAAAAATGAAATTGATTTTTCAACACTTAGAACATTTTTCAAAAGAAGTTTTAGAAAATATTTTCCAAAAAAAATTTTGGTTGGGCACTTGGAAAATTTATACTTAGAACTTTTATACTTAGAAAAATTTTCAAGTCAATAACTTAGAAAATTTTCTGAACATCTTCTGAAGTTTTTATTACAAAAGGAATTTTTAAAAAATTTTGATCTCTTTAGTACTTTAAAAACTTTCTATTAGAGAAGTTTAAAAATAAGTACGTAGAAAAAAACATCTTAGGTCAAGTACTTAGAAACAGTTTTTGAAAACAGCTTAGATGACTTTACTTTTTGAAGAAAGGATAAAGTTTTGAAAATTTTTAATTTTGAAAAAAAATTAATTTCTAAAAAGAATTTAATTTTCAAGCCTTCACTCCTTTCCAATCTCTCCCCCTTTGCCATATATAAAAAAAACAAAGCAATATAGCAAAAAAACTGCATAAGAATATAGCAAAAGAATAATGTGCTGTACTGAACCAATTCAAGGTATAAACTTGGACCAAATCAATTTGAATTATCTCGCTCGGGTCCTGTCTAACCCAATTAGCTACTTACTAACTGTTATAAATAGTAGTTTTTGCTAGGGTTAGTCAAGATAAGTGTTTTGTTCAAGTTATATTTTTTAAGCTTGACACTTAACCTGATTACTGTTTAATTTGTATTTAGTGCCCCAATTACTGCAGATGCACTGACTTAAAGCATATTGAATTAAGGCAAAGACCTAAGCATCTCAACCCATTCTAAGTTATCAAACAAAAGTACCCTAAGGTGCTTGTGAGATGCTGGCTTCTAGATCTATAGGTGCATGTATTTCTAGGGTTAGGGCCTAAGCTAAGTCCATTTGCGAAGAAAAATCCTAGTTTTGAAGGGGGTAGTTTTAATAAAAACTAAGTCGAAAAATTATTTTTTAAAATTGCAATAAAGATTTTGAAAATCAAGTAAAAATTATTTTAGAGACTGATTTTAAAATCAAGTAAAGCAGTTAAAAAATAACAGAAATAGAGAAAACCTATTCTACCAGGCATAATCCTAACTGCCTTCTTAGTGAGCTGAACTCAGACTCAGGTAGGGGTTTGGTGAATATGTCAGCTAAGTTAGATTTAGAGTCTACATGCTTAAGGACTATCTCACCCCTGGCTACGTGATCTCTTACAAAGTGGTGTTTGACTTCTATGTGTTTAGTTCTAGAGTGTTGGATTGGATTCTTAGTTAGGTTAATTGAGCTTATATTATCAATGTAGACCTGAGTTTGAGTGTAGTTAAGCTAGAAGTCTTTAAGAGTGTGCATCATCCATAAGAGTTGTGCTACACACTCTCCTAAAGCTACATACTCAGCTTCAGTTGTGGATAGAGCTACACAGTGTTGTTTTCTGCTGCACCAACTTACTAGACTATTTCCTAACAGTTGGTAGCTTCCACTTGTGCTCTTTCTATCTAATTTACAACCAACGTAGTCAGAATCCGAGTATCCTGACAAGTCAAAGGTTGAGGTCCTAGGATACCAAATCCCTACATTTAGGATGCCCTTAATATATCTTAGTATTCTTTTTAGGGCTGCTAAGTGCGTTTCCTTAGCACAGGTTTGGTATCTAGCACATATTCCTACAACAAAAAGGATATCAGGTCTACTGGTTGTAAGGTACAGTAGACTTCCAATTATACTTCTATAGAGTTTGAGGTCTACTGGTTTACCATCAGGGTCACTATCTATTTTTACATTTGTGGCCATGGGGGTACTTATGCTTTTAGAGTTATCCATTTTAAATTTCTTTATTAATTCCTTAGCATATTTGGATTGATGGACATAGTTTCCATCCCTAGTTTGTTTAATTTGTAACCCTAGAAAGAAGTTGAGCTCACCAACTAAGCTCATTTCAAATTCATTTTCCATTATTTTAACAAATTCTTTTAGGAAGTTTGAGTTGGTGGACCCAAAAATTATGTCATCGACGTAGATTTGGGAAATAAAGATTTCTTTTCCTAAGGTTTTAATAAATAGGGTTGAGTCAATTTGTCCTTGTTTAAATTCTTTAGAGATTAGGTAAGTTGATAAGCGTTTATACCAGGCCCTAGGTGCTTGTTTTAGTCTACAAAGTGCTTTAGTGAGTTTGTAAACGTGGTCAGGTCTTTCTAAGTCCTCAAAACTAGGAGGTTGTCCTACATAGACTTCTTCCTTAATAAATCCATTTAGAAAAGCTGACTTTACATCCATTTGATAGAGTTTAAATCCTTTATGGGATGCAAATGCTAACAACATCCTAATGGACTCAAGTCTAGCTAATGGGGCATAGGTTTCGTCATAATCTAACCCTTCTACTTGACTGAACCCTTTTGCTACTAAGCGGGCTTTGTTTCTTACTATTTCTCCTTGATTATTTAGCTTGTTCCTAAAAACCCACTTAGTATCAATAATGGATTTGCCCTCAGGTTTAGGTACTAGTTCCCAAACTTGGTTCCTCTCAAACTGGGCTAACTCTTCTTGCATTGCTATGATCCAATCAGGATCAGGTAAGGCTTCATCTATGGTCTTAGGTTCAATTTTTGAAATCATTGCAATCTGACTAAGGTTCCTATAAGCGGACCTAGTTCTGACTCCTAAGGTTGGATCACCCACAATCTGATCAGTTGGGTGACTGAGTCTGGGTTTCTTAGTTTTTCTGGAACTTGGTTCAGCCTCAGGTCCGGCTGGTCGGTTTGGTTCAGTGATTGGTTCAACTACTTGGGTTGGTTTAATTGCTAGTTTAATTACTTGGGTTGGTTCAATTGCTGGTTCAATTGTCTCAATGGTTGGTTCAATATTTAATTTATTTAGGGGTTCAATTAAAGGTTTAGTAGTATGCTCATTTTCTTCTTGATCAGTATTTGATGAATTTAGATCTGGATTATCAAATTTTGAGTTAATTTCTTCATCAAATATCAGATTTATTATTTTTTCAATTTTCTTAGTTTGTTTATTGTAAACCCTATGGCTCTACTTGTTGTTGAATATCCTAAGAAGATGCCTGGGGTTGACTTAGACTGAAATTTGCCTAGATAGTCCTTGGTGTTTAGGATATGGACTTTGCACCCAAAGACCCTTAAGTAATGTAGGTTTGGAAGTCTATGGTAGTATAATTCATAGGGTGTTTTATTGTGTCGTTTGTTAATTAATACCCTATTTTGGTTGTAGCAAGCCGTACTAATTGCTTCTGCCCAATATTGGTTAGCTAGGTTGAATTTATTGAGCATAGTCCTAGCGGCTTCCTGTATAGTTCTATTTTTCCTTTCAACTATCCCATTTTGCTGGGGGGTTCTAGGACACGAAAATTCGTGTATATATCCATTTATCTTACAAAACTCCTCGAATCGTTGATTTTCAAACTCTCCCCCGTGGTCACTCCTAAGTCTTTTGATTTTGGTATCGTTTTGATTTTCAATTAACTTGCAAAAATCATTGAATAGGTTTAGGGTTTCATCTTTGGTCTTTAGAAACCTAACCCAGGTAAACCTAGAGTAATCATCAACTATTACTAAGCAGTACCGGTTTCCGCTTAGTGACTTGGCTCCATGTGAATCAAATAGGTCAAGGTGCAGGAGCTCAAGTGTGGTTTGAGTTAGATCAGACTGAATTAGTTTGTGATTAGACCTGGTTTGTTTACCTTGATTACATGATTTGCATATTAAGTTTTCATGGTTCTTAATTTTAGGGATACCTTTAATTAGGCCAAGTTGGGTGATTTTTGAAATTATTCTCAAATTAGTGTGACCTAATCTCCTATGTCAGAGGTTTGATTGTTCTAACTGAGTTAACATGCATTTAGGTACTAGTGGTAGGTTTATAGTGTAAACATTATTTTTTCTAGTGCCCTTAAGCATGATTTCTGAGTCTTGCAAGTTTCTAATCAGGCAGTTAGAGTTGGTAAAAGTAACTACATAACCAGTATCACATAATTGACTTATGCTAAGCAAGTTAAATTTAAAATCTTCAACCAAAAGAATCTTCTTAATAACAAAGTCAGATTTAAGTTCAATGTTACCTGACCCAATCACCTTGAGTGTAGCATTGTTGCCAAATGCTACTGAGCCTAGGTTTTTGAGCTTGAGGTTGACAAATTTCAATTTATCCCCAGTCATGTGTCTAGAGCACCCGCTATCCAACATCCATTGGTCCAAATCTTTATGTTCCTACACATAAAGAGTTTTGTTGATTTGGATCCAATTAGAATCAGGAATAGCCTAAATTGATTTTCACAATCTAGTCTGTCTCACCCAATCTAGTGTTGTCAATCATGTTAGCCTTAAGGGTTTTTGTGAGACAGGTTTTGAATAGATAGAATTATTTTAAAAAATCATAATTTATTTTGAAAAAGTTAAATTAATTTTGAAAACAATTGTTTTGAATTTATTTTGAAAAAGAGTGTTTGAATCTACAATTGATTGAAAATTTGTGTTAGATTTGAATTTGACAAAGAATAATTTGAATTTGAATTTCAAAAATTGGCTTCTAGGTCTTGGCGAGGCACTTGGCCTTCTTTGGCCGTAGCCTTATTGGATCATCAACCTTTTCCTTGACAAAGCCTTTCAATGAAATTTCATTTTCAAAAATTATTTTTTGAAAAATTCTGGTCTAACTAGTTTGGGTCTTGGATCGGTAGCTTCGGCTAGTTTCACCAGTCTAAAGAGACCAAGTAGAGTATACTTGACCTTATTAGAAGAGGCTTCCCTAACGTACTATCATCTCACTGCCACCCAATACCAGGTTGTTCAAATTTCAGTTAATTGGTTCAGTCCTTAAGCTAACCAGTTCTAAGTCTAAGCATGGTAAATTGCAGAAATTAAATAGACATGCAATCATGCAAATTAAAACAAGAATAGAAATTTATCTAACTATGAATATTATTTTTAATTTAGCTCCCCCTGGACTAAAGCCACGATAATGGTTCGGCAAGATGTGAATCTTGTCCTTGGGGATCCAATACTGATTTGATCCAGTTTGTTTGTTCAGACACAGTTTGGGTACCCATGCCTGAATTTTAGGTCTGGACTGATTCAGTATAGCGTAGTATGATCTTTGTCTAGACTTGGTTCGATAGCCTAATTCGGATCGATTTAGAATCGACTTCTGTTTTCCAAGGATCATGTCAAGACCCTTGGAACCAGAAGTGAATCGTTCTAAGGCTGCTCTAAGGTCCTTAACTTGAGTTTTCAAAGAGGAGTTCTCTTTCTCAAGTTTTTCAACTTGAGTAGAGGTTCCTTCTTGAACCTTCTCAGTTAAGGATCTAGAGTCAGCTCCCTCTTTCAGGAGTTTTACTTCCTGTTGGAGAGATTCGATTCGGATTTTGGCTTTCGCCAAGTCTCGAGAAAGATAGGCAATTAATTTGGTTAATTGATTTCTAGAAAACCCACTTATAGTGATTTCGCCATCCTCTGAAAATGTGAGTTTACCGTCGTCCGGTTCCGATTCTGACTCGGTCTCGATTTCTTTCGAGGCTGTCAGAGCGAGCAGGTTTGACTGTGGGGCCTCTTCTTCTTCTTCAGAGGAGGACTCGTCCCACGTTGCCTGAAGGGCTTTCTTCTTTCTTGTCTTCTTCGTTTCCTTCAGATTGGGGCATTCCGTTTTGTAGTGACCCTTCTTTTTGCATTCGTAACAGGTCACATTTGGTTTGTTCTTCTCATTTGAAGGTTCAGCTGGTTCTTCCTTTCTTCGGCTGGCTTTCCTTTTGTTGGTCTGGTTTTTTAGTTCCTTGTAGTAATCCCGGGCTAGCCGAACCAGCTTAGGTCAATTTCCTTCGCCGTCTTCTGAGTCTGATTCTGAATCAGACTCGGGTGTAGGTTGAGGCTTCTTCTTGGTTATCTTTCCAGTTTTACCTGCAACAAAAGCAATGCCTTTCTCGGCCAGATTGCAGTTAGTCTGTTCATGTAATTCGAGTTCCAAAAATAATTCATCTAATTTAATTTTAGATAAATCCCTTGAAACTTTATACGCATCTACCATAGATGCCCACAAAGTATTTCTAGGGAAGACGTTAAGAGCATACCTGATTAGGTCACGGTTCTCTACCTTGTGACCGATGGTGTGTAGGCCGTTCATCAGCTCCTGAATTCTGGCATGGAGCTGAGCTGCAGATTCGCTGTCGTTCATCTTGATTGTGTACAACTTGTTCAGCAGAAGGTCCCTCTTGCTGATTCGGGTGTCAGAGGTTCCTTCATGTAACTCAATTAGCTTACCCCAGAGCTCCTTTGTACTGTTGAAAGGACCCACCCGGTTCAGCTTTTCTTTGGTTAGGCCGCATTGGAGTGTTTGGGTTGCTTTAGCATCGACTTCAATTTTCCTTTTTAGGGCGGTATCCCATTCGGTGTAGGATTGTGGCACTCCGTCAGCATTCTTTGGAATTTCCAGTCCAGACTGGATTATTATCCACATGTCCACCTGAGTTTTCAGGTGGACTTCCATCCGACTTTTCCAGTAGGAGAAATCCTCCCCATTGAAAAGTGGTGGTCTGGCTGTACTAAATCCTTCTTGCATAGCCATTTAGGAATTATTTCTGAAAAGAGAACGAAAAAATGTCTCAAGACTTGGTCTTGGATTAGCAGTGCGGGAAGAAGATAAAACAATTTTATCGAGTGGTGTTGCACCAACCTCGATTAACGATAAAAATTTGAAGAAAAAATAAAAAATTATTTCGTAAAATCTGAATAACTCTCAAATTAGTGGTTGCACCAAATTTGAGCTTCCCTGCTCTGATACCACTTGTTGGATCGAGAGAATACGATAGAGGGGGGGTGAATATCGTAAAACCGTTTTGGATTATAAGATAGAGAATGCACAGCGAAAATTAAAACAACAAACGTGAACACAAGGTTTTTTTACTTGGTTCGGAGTCGCGGTCGGCTCCTACTCCAAGGCCCACGGTCCTTGACCGTTTACTGCGGGCAATTCTATAATGCGCAAATATTTATAGAAAGTTGTACAGTAGTATTGCAGTAAAAATAAAAATCTAACTCTTTGTTACCGACGCCTGGTGTGGATCGTTCTTCGGTGTGTAGGGTCGTCGTCGGCGCTAGAACCTTGAGATCAGAAGTTTCCGGAGCAGAGCGCTTGAGCGAAGAGTGTTGAGGCGTTGGAAAAGTGTGTTTGGAAGCCTTGGGGGTCGAGCCCCTTTTATAGTGCACCTGGGGGCGCCCGGGACGCTGGGGGGCGCCCTCCACGTGTCTCTCGATCCGCAAACCTTCATACGGAACTCGGTCAGCCCTTATCCCTCCAGAATCGGGCTCGAGGTTTGACGGGGGCGCCCGGGACACAGAGGTCGCCCTGCATGACTTGGTCTTGCTGACTTCTCGGCTAACATCAATCCAATTGCTTCGTTGGCTTGGACCCAGGGCGCCCGAGGCATCCGGGGCGCCCGGGACCACGGGGGCGCCCGGGAGCATGGGGGCGCCTGGCCTAGTGGCTTGGACCTCCCGGGCGCCTAACCCAGCTGCTGCCCCTCTCCTTTGGGGCATTCTGAGCTACAGAAACTCGTTCCTTCGGTCCTGCATCCAGGGTTAGTACCAAACAAAACAAAGCAAGAATGTTAGTGAATTTTACAGCTGTAACTGTCTTGGTTCTGACTTTGGGTATCCAAAATGGAACCCTAGGTCGAACCGACGCCTACTGTTCCCTCGACGGGGAACGCGTCCTCACCTACTCCTCTCAGGAGAATTTACCTGTTGCCAACCGGCTCCTCCGGTTGGACTTTTGCCCGGCAGTCCTTCGCCAGGTGCCTAGCAGTCCATCGCCAGGTCTTCGTTACCAAGCAGTCCTTCGCCTGGTGCCTGGCAATCCTTTGCCAGGTCTTCGGTACCAAGCAGTCCTTCGCCTGGTGCCTAGCAGTCCTTCGCTTGGTCTTAGACCCCTAGCAGCCCTTCGCTAGGTGCCCAGCAGCCCTTCGCCAGGTCTCAAGGTTTCGATGCCTAGCAGTCCTTCGCTAGGTGCCTAGCTGTCCTTCGCTAGGACTTCAATCTGCACACTCAAGTAACATGTTAGATAAAAATAACATCTTAACATTTGAACCCTTTGCCATTATCAAAACCAAAGTTCGACTTGGGTGCTGTCTACACCAACAGAAACTACTTTTATTGCAGGTGAGTGATCTACTTACCTCCTTGGGCTTCGAAACTTATTACCCGGCGTAAAATCTTCTTCCTTGCTCAATCTTCTAATCCTTGGCCCTAAGAGAGAACTCTAGTTGCCCTTTGGTGAGAAACCCTAACCTCTCCTCTCTTGGTTTTCGCAGGGAAGAAGAAGGAGGAAAAACCCTTGGTTTTCTCTCCCTTCCATCCTATATATATTAAGTGGAAGTTGAAACTCATAAAGGACGCTTACTGTTACTTATATAATATCGACTCCATATTTCAGCCAAATGAATTACTAACCCATTTGGAAACTCCAACTCAACTCTAATCGTAGGTTGCGAGTTTGAGTCCCTACTCCGACCCCTTTATGAAAATATTTTAGTTTCTTTTTGTTTATTTTGGAAAAATTCTGAAAAATTTAGGTGTTACAAGACTTTCTTAATGTTAGTGATGGCTGAGCCGTCCATTTATTTTGTTTCGATATAAACTGCGTGGATGTGTCTTTTATTTATTATTGTGATGCCAGTTGCTTGTGGCTCAACCATATTAGTGGTGTGATAGGTATTTATGTCCCAACTTGTCCGCCGTACAAGGGAGATGTTGCCCGATTTTCGAGTAAGCATGCTCCTCTGGGTCGTGACAAAATGTCAACAAGAATGCTTTCTTAACTATCGTGGAAGGGGACAATGCATTGGGAATTTTGATGGATCAATTTATAAATCCACATGCGTCTATAAATGCTAATCTAGAAAGATGGATGGATATATACTCTAGCTAATAAACTTGTTCTTCAACACTGTATATCAACTTTCAGTATCGATCCCATATCATTGTTGATAGTATCAACTTGTGTTTTTTTTATCATTTCATGTTATATCCAATTTAGTAATAAAGCAACTATATATTGCTATACCTTTTATTATAGTTCATTACAAGAAAACGGAGTTTCATATATAGATAAAAAAATTCATCTCTAAAAGTCATATTTTCGTCTCTAAAGAAAATTTAAGACGGAATGTTTTGTCTATAAAGTCATATAATAAAATTTCTAAATTTATATTCAGTTTTAAAAATATATCTCTAAAGCTTCTTTTCCATGTATAATTTTACATTTTGGGCTCCAAAAGAAGGGTCATTTGCCAACAGAGTTGGTTGTCCATCTTAATTTTCTCTAACATGCCTAAACTTTGACTAAAAGAAGAACATAATTTGGATCTTTAATTATTTAAGGTAAAGTTCCTCCCTTAGGAGGTTCCACAATATCATGATTTACCAATTTTTCACGGTGAAAGTGGAAAGAAATCTAAGAGTAACATTATTATCTTTTGCATCAAAAAATTAAACATTAAAATATATTAATTTAATTTAAACTTTTTATTAAACACATCAAACTCACCAGTGGAACCAAAAAGGAATATTTCGTAGAATATTCTATTTTTTTCTTATTCATAATTTAATTATCGACCTACATGTTAATTTAGTAATAATTTTGAATATAATTATTATATTTAAAATTAATTTTTCATTTATATTTAATAATTGTTTTTTAAAAAATTACATCCAATTAATATATATTAAAAATTATAATTTTTATGTTTAATATTTATTACATAATTATTTGGACATAAATATATTTTAAAAATATTATAAAATCATACACAATTACGATAAAATATATTACTAATATAACACAGACAATGATAGTGAATTGAAAATACAATATTATGAGAATTTAACCTTAAGAATTACTATATTGTTCCCAAATATGATCAATTAACGCATTTCGAAGGGCAATATGAGTCTTTTTATCGTTGATTTGTCTGTATCGAGCAAAAAAATCTTCAAACCGAGTACGATCATCTACTGCTGGCTCAACATCTGGAGTTGGCACCTCGAAGTCTCCACGATTGGTGCATTTAAATCACCTTCATTTTCAATTATCATATTATGTATAATAATACATGATGTCATTATATCATGTAAAATATTTTTCTACCAAGAACGTCAAGATCCTACAATATAATAAAATATAATAAGTGATATATTTATATTTTTTTAAATTAGTGCATAATAAAATAAATATAAAATATATTTAGTGCATAATAAAAAATATATTTTTTTAATTAGTGATTTAATTTATATATATAATTATAATTATAATATGCTTAATAAATAAAATTTTTATTCAATTAAATTTTTATAACTTTGTTTAAAAAATTAAAATACGTTATTATATTATTTAATTTATATTTATAATAAATAATTAATATTATTAAATACTTATGGAAAAAATTATTATAAAGTAATTTTTATTTATGATATTTAGTAATATAATATTTTCTAATATATATTAAATTTACTGATTATATATTATAATAAATTTTTTAAATATAAAAATAATTAAAAATAATATCACCAAATTTGGTGTTGCAACAGTGCAATACCAAATTTGGTGATCCACTGTTGCAACACCAAAAATGGTGTTGAAATATAGTAATCTGTTGGAGCATTATGGTGTACTTTTTACACAAAATAAAGTATAAAAGGGTTCGGTTGGAGATGGTCTAATGATTGAAGTGCACTGTCTATATATATATATATATATATATATCACCGAAAGCATTCTAAGTAAAATTATCCCAAGCTCTTATTCAAACTTGAGATGGCAAAAGTATCTCTAACATTCTTCCTTGTGCTTCTTGTAGTCACCTCCTCAGGTATCTTCTTATTCTAGTTGATGATAGCGATTGCATTTACAAGTGACATATCGATATTCTTTTTACATAATATCAATATTTGATTTCTTTGGTCATAAATACTATACAAAAAATTATATGCTAATGTATCTTAAAACATGCAGTTGGGACGACGAAGCCTCAAAGTGCTAAAGTTTGCCCAAAGACGCTGCACGAAAGCGGATGCACCTTGGCTAAATGTCAACAAGAATGCTTTCTTATCTATCGTGGAAGGGGACAATGCATTGGGAATTTTGATGGATCGATTTATAAATGCATATGTGTCTATAAATGCTAATCTAGAAAGATGGATGGATATATACTCTAGTTAATAAACTTGTTCTTCAACACTGTATATCAACTTTGAGTATCGATCCCATATCATAGTTGATAGTATCAACTTGTGTTTTTTAATCATTTCATGTTATATCCAATTTAGTAATAAAGCAACTATATATTGCTATACCTTTTATTACAGTAGATAACAAGAAAACGGAGTTTCATATATAGATAAAAAAATCCTTCTCGAAAAGTCATATTTTCATCTCTATAGAAAATTTAGGACGGAATGTTTTGTCTATAATGTCCTATAATATAATTTCTAAATTTAAATTTTGTTTTGAAAATATATCTCTAAAGCTTGTTTTCCAAGTGTAATTTTATATTTTGGGCTCTTATAGAAGGGTCATTTGCCAACAAAGTTGGTTGTCCATCTAAATTTCGTCTAACATGCCTAAACTTTGACTAAAAGAAGAATATAATTTGGATCTTAAATTATTTAAGGTGAAGTTCCTCCCTTAGGAGGTTCCACAATATCATGATTTACCAATCTTTCACGGTGAAAGTGGAGAGAAATCTAAGAGGAACATTATTATTTTTTGCATCACAAAATTAAACATTAAAATATATTAATTTAAATTAAACTTTTTATTAAACACATGAAACTCACCACTGGAACCAAAAAGGAATATTCCTTAGAATATTATATTTTTTCTTATTCATAATTTAATTATCGACCTACATGTTTATTTAGCAATCATTTTGAATATAATAATTATATTTAAAATTAATATTTCATTTATATTTAATAATTGTTTTTAAAAAAATTACATCAAATTAATATATATTTAATAATTATTATTTCTGATGTGCAAACTTAATACCAATAATTTTCAGTTATGTTCTCTAACCGTATCAGTTGGCACACAATGATATATAAATATGACTGCATCTTGGGTATAGTTAAAATAAACATCTCTTTCAACATGATTTCAAAAATATAAATAGATAATTTTTTTTATATTTGATTAATCTAAATTAATATAATAAATAATATTTAATAAATATATTAATATATAAAAAACATATCAAAACACGTAATTTCATATTCAGGGTCTGAAATCACGATAGGAGGGCCTGAAGTCAGATGACTTCAGGCCCAAGGGCACTGAAAATTATTTTATTTTAAAAATATTTTTTTTATATTTAATCATTATTTATTAAAATAATTATTTATAGGGTCTGATGTTATTTGACTTTAGGCCCTCCTAGGATGACTTTAGGCCCTACGTTTGAATTTGAAATAACGTGTTTTGATAAGTTTTTTTATATATTAATATTTTTTTTATATATTAATATTTTTATTAAATATTATTTATTATATTAATTTAGATTAATCAAATATAAAAAATTATCTCTTTATATTTTTGAAATCGTGTTGAATGAGATGTTTTTTTAACAGTGCCCAAGATACAATCATATTTATCATCTTTGTGTGTCAACTGATATGGTTAGAGAACATAACTGAAAATTATTGGTACTAAGTTTGCACATCAGAAATAACATCTCCTAAGTAAATTCTAAATAGAGATATCAAGTATTGAGAAATCCAAGTATCCTAGGTCCATCAGTGAGTTTTCACCGAAACCCACTGATTCTTCCTAGAAAATTCCTATTGCAACATAATTTATAATCATTAGAAGTTTGGATACCAAAAATATCATCTCCTAGCTCAACTCTAACTATTGATATTGGATTTTGAGAAATCCAAATATCCTAGGTCCATCAGTGGGATTTGGTGAAAACCCACTAATAGACATAAAAATCTCCTATTGCAACATAATTTATAATCATTAGAAGTTTGGACACCAAAAATATCATCTCCTAGCTCAACTCTAACTATTGATATTGGATTTTGAGAAATCCAAATATCCTAGGTCCATCAGTGGGTTTTGGTGAAAACCCACTGATTGACCTAAAAATCTCATATTGCAACATAATTTATAATCATTAGAAGTTTGGACACTAAAAATACCATCTCCTAGCTCAACTCTAACTAGAAATATTGATATTTTTATTTAATTCACTTACATTTATCCAAGATTGTGTTTAGACCGAAGGAGGGCCTGAACACATAGGCCTGGAGGGCCTGAACACATTTGTGTTCAGACCCTCTTAGCGTGACTTTAGACCCTGCATTTTAATATGAAATTACGTGTTTTGGTAGTTTTTTATATATTAATATATTTTTAAAATAGAAAAAAAAATTGAGTCCACGTCGGATCTTAATTAAAAGATTTCAGGCCCAATGTGGGCCTGAAATAAAAAATTTCAGGCCCACGCTAGGCCTGAAATCTTTTGATTTTAGGCCCAACGTGGGCCTGAAATCAAAAGATTTCAAGTTTTTTATATATTAATATATTTATTAAATATTATTTAATATATTAAATTATATTAATCAAATATAAAAAATCATCTATTTATATTTTTGAATCCTGTTGGATGAGATATTTTTTTAACTGAAATATTTTTTCGATTTTTACCTTACGTTTTTTAACCGATTCCATAATATATTATTTTAAAATAAAAAGTCTGAAAAAAGCATGTGCAGACGTCTCAGAATTCGTTACTGAGAGAGAGAAAGAGAAATGCAGTAGTTAGCGGGAGGGGTCTAAGAGGAAGTTCACTAAAATGAGTGCGCCCTTTGGTAAAAATGAAATCATGGTACGCCTTCTGGTAAATACCAATTCTTGGGTACGCCTTCTGGTAAAAAGTCATAAATTATTTAAGGTGAAGTTCCTCCCTTAGGAGGTTCCACAATATCATGATTTACCAATCTTTCACGGTGAAAGTGGAGAGAAATCTAAGAGGAACATTATTATCTTTTGCATCACAAAATTAAAAATAAAAATATATTAATTTAATTTATACTTTTTATTAAACACATCAAACTCACCAGTGGAACCAGATGGAACTCAATATATTAGGAATAATGCCACATATAAAATTGAATATGGAATAGCATTGTAACAAATTAAATACATAATTCTGAAACAAATAACGATATGTAGCGATCTAATCAAGAGGAGTACACATATCAAATATTTACGGTACTTGAATTTCTTTTTAATTTTTATATTTACTTGACCGTTCACTTTTAAAATTAAATAGATAAGTAAGAATTGGTTATATTGGTTAATAAAAAAATACTACATGAAAAATATTAAATCTCACAAAATATTAGAGCGATTTATTTTAAATATTAAATATATATATATATATAGATTATTAAAGTTTAATTGATATATATACATATATAATTCCATGCAAATTTAAAGCTATCATATATGGTTTATCTCCTCACAAATTAAAATTTGAATGCGTTGAGATAGATAAATTATTTAAGACCTAATCTTTATTTTTAAAAATTGTGAGGAATAATTTTTGTCCTTTACTTGTCTTATTATTTTATCTTATCTGTATAAATTTACCTATGATAAATTTAAGGAATTTAAATTCCTTTGAAAAGTTCAAAATCAAAAGTATCAAATGGGATTGAGTAATAAGAGTGAACATGTTAAATACGGCAAAAAAAAAAAAATCCAGTAAAATAAATTTTTGAAAAAATATACTGGAAGATTTAGGGTTATCGAGAGTGTAAATAATTCAACCCTAACTTATTTGAAGTAGATTGTAGTAAAAGAGATGGTTAAAACATTAACCCTAAGGGTTTGCACGCAGTGACATCAAGTTGGGTCGGGAGTTCCTCGTCGGCCATCTTTCGTGGGCGCAGGTGGAGATCGGGGCTTGATGAAGGCCCACATCTGTTTTCCTTGCGAAGAAGGACTTGATCAGAGCTTTAGGTAGGCAGAACCAAGAGTGGGGACGAGGGATCTGGATCTAGGGCTCGTTGGACAATCTTACCGGAATCTGAGTAGAGCAGAGCCAGCGCCCGAGTTCTTCTTCTTCGGCCGTGATTAGGTTAGTGTTTGGTTTGTATTTTGAATTGAATTTGGGTAGCTATATGGAAAGCATGTAGATGTTTGTTTTTGTGTTGGAGTTTGTATTTTAGGTTTACCATGAGTTCCATGTGTTGTTGAATGGAGAAACGAGCTAACAGAATCTTGTGATTTCTGATCAAATTGGGTAGACGGGATTTAGCTCTGTTTCTGTGAGCACTGTGCGGACCTAGGAGGAGTTCGTTTTGGCTTTCTTAGTGTTGGGCATTAAGGGATCATTCTGTTGTTATGAATTGGGAGGATTAGCAGTAGTTTCTCCATGCCATGAGCAATGGAAACCCTATGTAGAATTTCACCTTGATTTGTTAAGTTGGTGTTCTATTTCTGTTGGGTTTAACTTGTGTTGTCGTGAGCTTCATGTTTGGGATTTGATCGGGTTTTGCTGTCGATACCATTTAGAGTTGCATGTTAGTTTGAATTATGGCTTTGCTTCGTTGTGATTACTGTGGTAAGCCATGGGTTAGGTAAATTAGTTGAGGTTTAGATTCTACAATTGCAGATGTTGATAGAGGTTGCAGTTTATGTTATTTGGTTTGGGCAATGCATGTAGTCGTGGGAGGAAATTGGAGATTGGTTTGCTTTGGTTTTGCCTTTTAGATTGGATTAAGTTTGGTTGAGGATTAAGGTCGGATTAGTCCTTTGGTTGTGGAGATACATTGTTTAGCTCGATGTTGTTTTGTTAAGATAGCTAAGCTTTGATTTATGATACAGGGCGTTGAACAAATACGGATACCTGGACGCAAGGAGTTCTGTCTGTCTTATGTCTGAATTGCTTGTATGATGGATTGTGTGTGATGGCAGATCTGATACGGGAAATTTAGATTAGCAATTTGGCTAAATTTCCTCATTTACGGCTTGCTGTGAGGATGTCAGTTAGAGATGGGATTAGAGGTAAGGTGATTGATGTTTGTTGTTGAAACTGTCTTGTGGTTGGATGAATCAGTTCTGTTCAAATGATGTGTTGAGTTTGGAGCTGAGTTATGGGCTTTAGGTTATGATCTTGGCTTTTGTACTCAAACTTGGTAGTATTGATCTGGTAAGCACTTTAGATTAGAGTGGCTTAGCGATTGGCTTCCCTTTGGTCTTCTAAATCTTATTTGATTGGAATTCAGTCGTGAGGGACGAGTGTACGGTGATTTGTGTACTCACTGTTGGTAGAGATCCGAATGGACTCAAGTAAGATTTTAGAACTCGACCCTGGAGATTCAAAATTTGATTACAACTTAAACCCTAATAATTAAGGGGAGAAGGAACGATTAGGTTAATCCTAAGATGGTTTAGAGATTTATTAGCTAGGTACCATTTCTGTGTAATAGCTAATAATGTGTCCTTGATACAGGGGCCTGATTTGGATGTTTGGCGGGTGGTTCTTTCTGCTCTGATACCAAAAATAAATTGTCACGCCCCGAGACCTAGGAGCCGCTGATCCAATAGAAAATCGGACAGCACCTCCCCCTTGGTTCTTTCTGCTTTGATACAGACTTCTACCCTTGGAGGCGGGTACCCCTTGACTTATCTTGTTGATATTGTCATATTGTTATGCATAGACTGTTATAGATAGCAGTAAGTTTATACGCTATCCTTGTTTAGTATGCTTGTTCTGGATATTTGTTGTTTATCCCTGAGTTATTCTGCTGTTAGTTCCATGCAGTCTCAGGTATTGTCATATCTATATGTATGCTTAGATATCTTGATGTATCTCTTGCATTTGACGTTGAGGGATCAGTAGTTTCCTGCCAGTATACCTTGTAGGTTACCAGTATTTCCTGTTATAGGATTCAGACTGAGACTTAGTATACTGAGGACTTGGTGAGGGAGGTATGTGTATCTATCATACACCATCTCTGCATTGTTGCATGCCGACGATCAGCGACTCCCTTGTGGTTGAGCCTATCATCTTTCGGTACATGATATGCGCACACGACCACTCATGGGTTAGTGGATACCGTAGGATGTGTGCATTTGCCCTGTATTGCTCCGTTCGGCCACTATTTGGAGGGTGGGTCCGGGCGTGGTAGCAGCCAGGGATCCCTTCTCGTACTGAGCCACGAGGAGATGAGAGCTAGACTCCCCCATTGCTTGGGGTAGGAGAGTGACCTCCGCCAGCATCCTGTCCACCCGGTCACTCAGGAGCAGTGATGGCAGCGTGCGTACAGGTTGTCACAGCTCTACCCACGCGGACGTCGTGGACGATGATCCTGACTGGGACTAAGGGGTGACACATGTCATTGCACCATATGCATATTTTTTCATCGTGCATTGTTGCTGCACTTGATTTTTGCACTTGTTTGACATGCATATACTGGAGACTTGTTATCTGAGATTATATGTCTATTGGTGTTCCATAGGTATTTATTACCCTCTTTTCAGGTTAGATGGATTCTGGTATGTATCTACCTCAGTATTTTCAGTACTAGTCTTTCCTTATTGTTGATATGAGACTGTATTAGCGGAACTCTTATTATTAGTATAACATTCTAAGCATATCTGCTGGGTATCGCTGAGTTTATGGACTCACACCGTTGCCATATATTTTTATTTTCAGGTTGAAATACTTGGAGTCGCCAGAAGAGCCCAGCAGCCAATCCCTACCCATCGCGACCGCAGGATTTTATTTTATACTTTGTAGTGCATTGGTTTATATTCCTTTTAGCGATTTGTATATGTCATACGTGTCGTGTGCCCTAAGGGGTTTTTGTGTATTGGTTGTTCCGTCGTATGTCGGACCGGTCCGCAGTCAGGGATGATTTACTTTGTGTTATAGTTATATTATGTCTGGATTTTGAGGCCTGAGGCCAAATATATAAACTGCGTGGTGATGTCTATTATGTCGTATGTATGTGTAAGTTGTCCGCCGGACAGGGGAGGTGCTGTCCGATTTTCTATTGGATCAGCGGCTCCTAGGTCTCGGGGCGTGACAGAACAAGAGAAAGAGAGATTCAAACCCTCGATACGAATAATTCGTACAACTGAATATTAATCCAAGTTTTCCGAAAGTGAATGATGTGGAGGACAGATCACCGGCGAGTAGTTTCAGGTAGGGATGGAAATAGGCCAGGCAGCCTGGCAGGGGCCTGTGGCCTGGCCTGAATTTGGCCTGACCTATTTAAAAATAAAATAATACTCAGGCCCGTTTGGAAGCCTATTTTTCTTATCAGGCCAGACCCAGGCTCAATATAAAGACTATCAAGCCTGATAGGTCAGCTTGGGCCTGTTAAAATTATATTATATAAATTGTCAAAATGGCTTAATGAAAGATTCTAACCTTCGTCTTCTTACAAGGAATACCTTATCTATCACCTTACTTGCCAGTACACCATAAATCTCTTTCAGTTATAATATACATATTTTATATATTTATGGTATCTTTAGCTAATTTGTTAAATTAATATTTTGGATTACCGAATTGAATTGTTATATTTTATATATTAGAAGTATTTTGGATAACCGAATTAAATTACAGGCTTTGTAAACAGGCCATAGGCTAGGCTTAGGCCAAGAACAAAGTTTATAACAGGCCACAGGCCAGGCTCAGGCCAGTTTGTTATTATACAGGTCTGGTCTATTAAGGTAAAAGCCTGGCCTAGCCTAGCCTATTTCCATCCCTAGTCTCGGGTGATGATGAGGGGGGAGACCTGTGCTTGCAAGGTTAACACAAGCGTAAAAAAGAGGTACACTGGAAGGAGTACCGACGGAGTCCTCTCCGATGCTCAAATTAGAAATTAGATCAAGATAGAGAAGGAGCAAAGAGAATAAATTAGTAGAGTTAATCTAAAAGTTCCCCATACCTAGAAGTCTAAGCATCTTATATAGCTGTTGCTCTCCTCCAATGAGTGCTCATACGTTGTTGTACTTGTTCCCCTACTCCCACGCCTCCTAATTCGTTGTTGTATGTCTGCTGTCGTTTACTAGGGGCTCCTGGTAACAACGGTCATGGACTTTAACTCATACATTATCAGTTGTAATTGTCAGCCCACATCCTCATTCAAGGGAGAGGACATTCGAAATGGTTGTCACCTGTATTAAATATGTCATTATAGTCGTTAATGATAGGCTTCTCTTACCCGCACTCTTTCTCCCGAGCTGGTCTCGGGCTCTGCTCTTCGTATGGGGTTCGGGAACTCTCAGTGTCTGACTAGTCCCCAGCATATCACTTCCGAGGTGCTCCCGGGAGCTCCAGCCTGAGCTGGCCTCAAATATACTTGCCCGAGTTGATCTCGGGTCTTTTTTTCCCAAGTTGGCCTCAGGTGGTTATCGCTCGGGTTGTTCTCGGGCGCTTTTCCCTGAGTTAGTCTCAAGGACTTTCTCGGACATTTCTCATGATACACAGCCTTCCATCATCACACGTTCAACTGGGGCTATTCAGCTCGATCACAAGTCCCCCCTTCATGTCTAATCGAACAAAGTTTGTCTGACTGATTAGACTTGTGGTGTGCCGAGTGAGAAATGTAGATAGAATGTGTAGTTAACATTCCTCATTTCTTGATGACTTTTTGGGTCCTAGGAATCTAAATATTCATGTCAGGACTCGAAACAATCGTTTGTATCAGTCCTAAGAGTTTCACGAGTTCCAATACCCTGTAATGATGGTTGTCAATCATTCATAGGAGCACAAGGGAGTATTAATGACAAGAAATCTTTCCTGCGAACAAACTGCAGCCACGTTGCAGGATCCCCTTGAAGTGCCCTTTCTTTGATGTGCTTAGTCGATTCACACCAACCAACGGCTATAATGAGTTGCATGTTCCGAGATCCGTGACTAACTCTCATCCACGCATCGTGTATCCATCCCCTTGCATCGCTGTTGCCTCTCCCTTATAAAAAGGGAAGCGAAGATGGCCTTCCACCTTCTTACACTGCTGTCCATTAGAGCTCGTTGCTTCCGCTTCCTCTTGCTAAAGTTCCTCCTTTTTGTGTAAGTCTCACTAAGCCCTCCTCTCCTTCTTCCATCATCTGCATCTCTTCCTTAAGACCATGGGCAAGAGTGTAAAGGTAGAGGGAAAGAAAGGAAAGAGCAGGAAGGAAAAACCCAAAAAGAAACAAGTTTATCAACCGGAGTGGTACGAGGCCACATCCTCAAGAGTTAAACCCAGTGCTTTACGGGCCGCCTGTGAAACCTATGGCATCCCGCTGAACTTTGAAGTTAGGGTTCCTATGCTCGACCAATCTCCCGTGGAGCCCCCTTTAGGGGTTTACAATTTCTTTCTAGGTCAAGTAGAATTTGGTCTTCGTTTTCCAATCCTTCCTTTCTTTATGGTCATCTCTCAATCTTTTGACATTCCCCTTCATCAAATGGCTTTGAACGCCTTTGCTCAGATGAGCGGGGTGTTCATTCTATTCATGTTGTTCGGGATACTCTTAAACCCCCATTTTTCCATTATTTTTTCCTTCTGAGCCTTGCGTTTAGAGGGGCTTTTAGTTTTACTGCTCGCTCCAGCCATAGGTGGTCTCCCATCTTCCCATAAGGGATGGTAAGAGCACTTCTTCTTCATCAAACTTTAGAGTAACCTTTTTGCCCGACTTGCTGGCGGGAAGACCTGCCTCTCCCACTAGAACTGAGTGACTTCCAACAATATCAGGGGTACCAGCGGGCCAGGAGCATTCTGGCTAGAATGATATTCCATGGCCCAAACATGGTTCAATACGAAGGGCTTCTGTATTGAGTTGGGATTCGTGTTGGTGTCGGAAGCACCAAAGTCAAACCTGTGTTTTGATAATGGCAAAGGGTTTAGAAGTTAAGGTTTTGTTGTTATCTAACAAGGCTAATCAAGTGTGCAGGTAAAGTCCTAGGTACACTAGGCACTAAGTCCTGGTTCTATGAATTGGGCACTAAGTCCTGGCCGCGGGCTGGACAACTAAGTCCTGACGTAAGGTTGGGCACTATGACCTAGTGAGTGAAGCTGGACACTAAGACCTGGTGAGTGAAGCTGGGCACTAAGACCTGGTCGGGGACTGGGCACCGAAGACCTGGTGAGTGAAGCTGGGCACTAAGTCCTGGTCGCGGACTGGGCACGAAGACCTGATGAGTGAAGCTAGGCAAAAGTCCAACCGGAGGAGCCGGTTGGCTAAAAGGTAAAGTCTCCCGAGAGGAGTAGGTGAGGACGCATTCCCCGTCGAGGGAACATTAGGCGTCGATTCGACCTAGGGTTCCATTTGGGAAGCCCAAAGTCAGAACCAAGACAGCTCAGGCTGTAAATCATACTTTATTTTATAGCATTTATATGTTTCTTGTGGTTTGGAACTAACCCTGGTTGCAGGAATAAAGGAATGACGATTTCTGCTCCTAGGCGCTTGAATGGAGTTAGGCGCCTAAATGGTGAGGTGCCTGTGTTGAGACAGGCGCCCCAGTGAAGGGATATTTCAAGCACTTGAAGCAAACTGCCACGCAAGCCTCTGAACCAGTCATTGAGGCGTCTGTGTTAACACAGGCGCCCCAGTCAGCTTAGGCGCCCTGGTTGAGGGGATAAGCGCTGGTCGAGTCTGCGGATTGAGTTTTGCGCAGCAAGGGCCACGTGTCAGGCGCCCCCTTTAACACAGGCGCCCCAGCTACGAGTATAAATAGGGGTTCACCCCCTAGGCTTCAGAACAACAATTTCCAACGCATTCTTCGACAGGCTCTGCTCTGAAACGCCCCGTGCTCAAGATTCAAGCGCCAACGATGACCCGCGGCTGCGACACTCCGATATTCCGGTCGTCGGTATAATTTAGTTTAATTGTTGTAATCTTTTTATTCTATATTCGAACTTCTACTTGTAATTATTTGACGAAATATAGAATTGCCCGTCGTAAATGGTCAAGGACCGTGGGCCTTGGAGTTGGAGCCGACCGCAACTCCGAACCAAGTAAAAACAAACATGTTAGCGTTGGTTTTTTCTTTTCCGCTAAGCAATTACTCTTACGATTTTCGATAAATTTTGTCGAACGATATTCGCCCCCCTCTATCGTTTCTAACCGATCCCACAAGTGGTATCAGAGCGGGTGACTCAAACTTGGTGCAACCAGCAGTTGAGAATTTTTTCAGATTTTCGAACTTTAATATTCTTTTTCCTTTTCTTCGCTTGTTTTTTTCGTTAATCGAGGATGGTGCAACACCACTCGATTTTTTCGTTATTATTAATTTTTTCCCGCACTACTAATCCAAGACGTAGTCTTGGGATAAGGTTTTTTGTAAAATTTTTCAGTTAAACTCTAATGGCCATGCAAGAGGGATACAACACCACCAGACCCCCTCTTTTCAGTGGAGAAGACTTCTCCTACTGGAAAAGCTGGATGGAAGTCTACCTGAAAACTCAGGTGGACATGTGGATCATTATCCAGTCTGGACTGGAAATTCCAAAGAATGCACAAGGCGTGGTGCAACACTATACCGAGTGGGACGGCCCACTAAAGAAGAAGATAGAGGCCGACGCGAAAGCTACCAAACTTTGCAATGCGGCCTAACAAAAGAGGAGCCGAACCGTGTAGGACCCTTCAACAGTGGCAAGGAGCTCTGGAATAAGCTGATTGAGCTACACGAAGGTACATGTGACACCAGAATTAGCAAAAGAGATCTGTTGCTCAACAGACTCTATATAATAAAGATGCATGACGGCGAGACTGCAGCTCAACTCCACGCCAGGATCTAGGAGCTGATGAACGGGCTGCACACCATAGGTCACAAGGTTGAAAACCGTGACCTAATAAGGTATACTTTGAATTCTTTCCCGAGAAACTCACTGTGGGCATCTATGATGGATGCCTACAAGGTTTCCAGGAATTTGTCTGAAATTAAGTTAGATGAGTTATTTTTCGAATTAGAATTGCACGAACAGACTAATACTACTTTGGTCGAGAAAGGTATAGCATTTCTTGCAGGCAAAACCCAAGGAAAAACTCCCAAGAAGAAGCTTCAACTAGTACCCGAGTCCGACTCAGACTCGGAATCAGAAGACAGTGAAGGAGATAGACCCAAATTGGTCCGGCTAGCTCGCGATTACTACAAAGAACTTAAGTACCAAATGAGCAAGAAGAAGTCAAGCCAGAGAAAGGATGATCCAGCGGAACCTTCAACAAGTTAGAAGAGCAAAAGCAACATCACCTGCTACGAGTGCAACCAAAAGGGACACTTCAAATCGGAGTGCCCCAACCGAAAGGAAAACAAGAAGGCGTGGAGGAAGAAGGCTCTTCAAGCCACCTGTGACGAGTCATCCTGTGAAGAAGAAGAAGAAGTCCCGCACGCAAACCTACACGCCCTGACTGCCTCAGAAGACGTCGACTCCGGATCAGAATCGGAACCAGACGAGGACGTCAACAACGAAAGACTCACAATCTCGGAGGACGGACAAATCACGGTAAGACCTGGTCAACACAGTCATCTTGAATATAATCTAGGGCTTGATTGACTTAGTTATTGATTAGCCAAACCTGGTCAACACAGTCAAACCTAGTCAAAGATCAAAATTGGTCAATAGTCAAACTTGGTCAACACGAGCGCCCGAGACCTTATGGGCGCCTCATGCTTTAGCAAACTTCAAGGCAGCAAAGCTGCCAAAAGTCCTGCCCATCCTACCTCAGGCGCCCAAGAAGCTCTCGGGCGCCTCAATTAACACTGGCGCCCTAGAGCACTCACGGGCGCCCGTGAAACCCTTTATAAGTCCTTCACCTCTTCCTCATTTGTCACACCAAACGAATTCCTCTTTCCTTCCTCTTCCTTCTAAGGCGCCCGAAGGCTCTTCTCTTGTCCTCAATCACCCAACTTTCATAATGCCGCCCCGGTATGATTTAGTTATGCATTTCTGATTAATTTTTTCTTAATTTCCTTTAATAAATGCATAACTTTTCTTACCTATTTAGAAAATATCGAGTTACACAAACTACCCCCCAGGCCGAGCCTAGCCCCGACCCGAGGTTCCCTACATTGGCCTTGTTTAATAAATTTGTGCAGACCACTTATAAACCAATCAAAACCAGCTTCTTGAATAGACATTTTTTTGCTCAATCTTGTCTAACGACTATGGATGCAATTAACTTTTATCAACTCGACCATCTTGTTTACTGCACCCACCTAGTCAACACCACCTTGTGTGCTGAGTTCTACAATAACTTAGTTAAAATTGATGACTTTTGTTACTCTACTACTATACAGTCTATTCCCTTTACTATCACACCTACTTTATTTAACCGATTCCTTGGACTACAACTTTCTCAGTCCACTTTTTGTTGCTATCCTCCGATTGACCTTCCTTTTGCTTACCCCTATTCTCATATCACCCTAGACACTCTTTATTCCAACTTTTACGGAGATGCTCAAAATTCGACGGTACAAAGATTTCAGTCCGTCGATCTCCGCGTCCAAGACTACACTCTCTATAGAGTTCTGGTTCGATGTATCCTTCCGTTGACCACTCGGGATGTCGCGACCATGCGACCGTTCCACACATTCCTCCTCTACGTGATGATCCATCATCTGGACATAGACATTGGTCTCCACATGTTCCAGATGATCACTTACACGTTGAGCATATCCACCCACTCTCGAGTACGCACGCCTTACTGTCACATTATCACTTCCCTCCTACACCACCATGGTCGCGACGTCACTACCGGAGAGGTCATCCTGATGACCGAATTCGATGAGATAGGGTCTAGGAACTTTTCCTTAGCGGGCATAGATGTCTCGGTCGCGGGGGTATTATCGTGGAGGAGACAGAGGGCCCAACACCAGGTCAACTCGGACGAGGAGGTTGAGGTCGACGTAGCCGAGCTCACCGCCGAGATCGAGGAGTAGTTACGAGAGCCTCCACCCCCGACTACCGACCAGTGCCTGACACAGTTACAGACAGAGGTCCACAGTCTCCGGGAGGAGGTTGAGGCCCACCACGTCGAGTTCATGGACGCTCTTCATGCCGAGCACGATGTGAACTTGGCCTATCACGCCGAGTACATGGACGCCTTTCGGGCCGAACGCGAAGCGAACCAGGCTCGGCACGACGAGATAATGTCCATGTTCCGGTCGTGGAAGCCCCGTCCATTCTTTCCTCCTGGCCCTTCCTCCTAGACATGAGTGGTTTTCCCACCTATCTGATTGTACTCCTGACTATTTGACTTTCCCTACTCAGTAGGGTTGACTTGTATTGACTTTATTGGTTCGTGTGTTGACCAGTTGACCTTTTACTTAGCTATGACATCTACTTGCTATTTATTTACCTACTGAGCTATCTACTATATGTTATGGCTATTCATTTAGCTGCTAAGTCATTTACTTCATACTTGAATCATCAGTTAGGGTTGTGCTTAGTAGAATAGGACTGTTCTAAATTGTTTTTCAAAAATCTTTTCTATTTTCTCAATTTTTTTTCGAAAATTAGAATTTAAAATTGTTGTTAAATCATTTCTTTTATCAAGTTAGTGAAATTCAAAAAGATTATTCGACTTAGTTTTTTTTTAAAACTTACCCCCTTCAAAACTAGGGTTTTTGTACAAATGGACTTAGCTTAGGCCTTAACCCTAGAACTGCATGCACCTATATATCTAGAAGCCAGCATCTCACAAGCACCTTAGGATACTTTGATTGATAACCTAGACTGGGTTGAGATACTTAGGTCTATGCCTTGATTCAAGATGCTTTAAGTCAGTGCATCTGCAGTAATTGGGGAGATAAATACAAATTAAACAGCAATCAGGTTGAGTGTTCAAGCTTAGCAAATCTAACTTGAACAAATCACTTAACTTGACTAACCGTAGTGAAAACTGCTATTTTATAACAGTTAGTTAGTAGCTAACTAGGTTAGATAGGACCCGAAAAAGTGCAGATTAATTGGTTTGGTTCTCTTTCTTGCTTGAATTCACTAGAGTTGGTTCAATATGGATTTACAATTTCTTTTAACTAGCTCTAAATTCAAAATTGACTTGCAATGATTGTTATCTGTTCTTTTTGATATATGGCAAAGGGGGATAGAGAGAAAAAAAATTCTTTTTAATTTTTTTTTCAAAAAGTAAAGTAAATTTCTATGTGCTTCAAGAATTGCTAAGTACTTTCAAAAATTTTCTAAGTGTTAAGTGCTTTCAAAATTTTTCTAAGTACTTCGAAAATTGCTAAGTGCTTTCAAAAATTTTCTAATTGCTAAATGCTTTCAAAATTTTTCTAAGTGCTAAGTGCTTTCAAAATTTTTCTAAGTGCTAAGTGCATTCAAAATTTTTCTAAGTGCTAAGTGCTTTCAAAATTTTTCTAAGTGTTAAGTGCTTTCAAAATTTTTCTATGTACTTCGAAAATTTCTAAATGCTTTCAAAATTTTTCTAAGTCCTCAGTGCTTCAAAATCTTTCTAAATTTTTTTTTGCAAAAATTTGTTAAAGATTGTTTCCAAGTAAAAATATTTTCTTTGCACAAAATTTTCTTGCAAAAAAAATTTTTAAGCAAATTTTTCTAAGGTGCAAAAAGCTTTTAGTAAACAAAATTTTCCCAATTCTCAAAAAGTTGAAACTTTTTAAGGGAAATCTATTTTCAAAATTTTTGGCTAAGTAAATTTTTGGTTAAATAAAAATTCATTTTGCAAAGCCTTTTAACTAAAAGCTTTTTAAACAAAATTTAGGCTTGCAAAATTATTTTTTGGAAAATTGTAATTGTAAAAAGTTTTTTTTGTGAGTGCAAATGTTTTTACTCGATTTTGAAAAACACTTAGTAAAACACTTAAAGCTTTTTGCTCCAATTTAAAGGACTTAGTCAAACATAAAACACTTAGAAGTTTCACAAAAACTGCATAATGTTTCAGGGGGAGAATGTTTATTTCAGGAGGAGCTAATTAAATATTTTTTCAAGTTTGCTTAAGATAATCTTGCTTGTTAGATGTGCTATAAAATGGTTTTTTACTTATCTTTTTGAACCATGTTGCCATAAATCAAAAAGGGGGAGATTGTTGGTGCCGGAAGCACCAAAGTCAAACCTGTGTTTTGATAATAGCAAAGGGTTCAGAAGTTAAGGTTTTGTTGTTATCTAACAAGGCTAATCAAGTGAGCAGGTAAAGTCCTAGGTACACTAGGCACTAAGTCCTGGTTCTATGAATTGGGCACTAAGTCCTGGCCGCAGGCTGGGCAGCTAAGTCCTGACGTAAGGTTGGGCACTAAGACCTGGTGAGTGAAGCTGGGAACTAAGACCTGGTCGGGGACTGGGCACCGAAGACCTGGTGAGTGAAGCTGGGCACTAAGTCCTGGTCTCGGACTGGGCACAAAGACCTGTTGAGTGAAGCTGGGCAAAAGTCCAACCGAAGGAGTCGGATGACAAAAAGGTAAACTCTCCTAAGAGGAGTAGGTGAGGACGCGTTCCCCGTCGAGGGAACATTAGGCATTGGTTCGACCTAGGGTTCCATTTGGGAAGCCCAAAGTCAGAACCAAGACAGCTCAGGCTGTAAATCATACTTTATTTTATAACATTTATATGTTTCTTGTGGTTTGGAACTAACCCTGGTTGCATGAATAAAGGAATGATGATTTCTGCTCCCAGGCGCCTCAATGGAGTCAGGCGCCTCAATGGTGAGGTGCCTGTGTTGAGATAGGCGTCCCAGTGAAGGGCTATTCTAGGCACTCGAAGCAAACTGTCACGCAAGCCTCTGAACCAGTCATTGAGGCGCCTGTGTTAACACAGGTGCCCCAGTCAGCTCAGGTGCCCTGGTTGAGGGGATAAGCGCTGACTGAGTCTGCGGATTGAGTTTTGCGCAACAAGGGCCATGTGTCAGGTGCCCCCTTCAACATAGGTGCCCCAGCTACGAGTATAAATACGGGTTCACCCCCTAGGCTTCAGAACAACAATTTCCCATTCTTCGAAGCGCTCTGCTCCGAAACACCTCGTGTTTAAGATTCAAGCGCCAACGACGACCCGCGGCTGCGACACTCCGATCTTCCGGTCATCTGTATAATTTAGTTTAATTGCTGTAATCTTTTTATTCTATATTCGAACTTCTACTTGTAATTATTTGACTAAATATTGAATTGCCCGTCGTAAATGGTCAAGGACCGTGGGCCTTGGAGTTGGAGCCGACCGTGACTCGAACCAAGTAAAAACAAACGTGTTAGCGTTGGTTTTTCTTTTCCGCTATGCAATTACCCTTACGATTTCCGAAGAATTTTTTCGAATGATATTCATCCCCCCTTATCATTTCTAACCGATCCCACAATTAGGCCCAAACCCACCAGCCTTGGATGTGATCTCAGTAAGTCTATTATTTTATTAAATACCTATTGATACTAACTAATATTCTTTTGCTTTGGTTTTGCAGAAGCCATCATACTTGCCCGATCCATAAGCAAGCTTCTCAAGTGGGAGCTTGTAGATGAGAAGGCAGTTACTCCTTCCCCAGCACCTGCAGACCACTGCCCAAGCCTGCTGAAGACTCTCAGAAGACTCAAAGTCAAGAGCTTCTCACAGCCGAGCATTCCACTGCCCAAGAGGTTGACCCCTCCTGCACCCTCACCGAGGCACAAGGGGACGATGAACCACTGGCTTTGGTCCCTGCATCAGTAGTGGAGCTAACTCGAGTGGTGAGCCCTCTACCTGCTGAGCGAAGATGGCTCATCCTGCCTGCCGAGGAGGAAGAGAATGAGCCATATGCACTCCATCAGAAGCCCACGACCCCTCCTGTAGCTCAAAAGAGGAAGACTCGATCCACTCGAGCTCCCCTCCGTGTCCCCGAAGATGAGGAGGATGTCGTTCCTCTTTTCAAACGTCAAAGGAGGACGACATCGACCGCTGCGGAGTCCGAGGGGGGAGATTGGGCCATCCTCTGGGGAAGCCCACTCCCTTCCTCCCTCTCCAGGGACTCTTAGCCCTAAGGGAAAGTGAGTTCGGTTTGAAGAACCAACACTTACAAGCGCCTATGTATCAGACCATTAAGAGAACCTCTCCCGAGCTAAGTCTCGCTTATCAATGGCTCAAGAGCAGCTAGAGGAGACGTTGGCCGATGCAACAGGGATGAAGGTAGATTGGGATCGGGCCCTCGAAGAGCTAGAAAGTTATAAAGCTAGCGAGGAATCTCGTCAGTCCGAGGTAGAGGCTACAGTCAAAGCCAAATTCTTCAAATCTGAGGAGTTTGGCGATATTCTGGCCAGTCAAGTACTGAAGTGGCTCAAGAAGGGCTTCAACAGAGTGGTTCAACAGATTGTGCGCGCTATGGTATCGAAGCCATGTGTCACCTTGGACTTCCTCAGCATCGGCCGAGCTTGGGAGAAACTGTACACTGAAGAAAAAGAACTTTAAGGTCATCTGCCTTAGACTTACTGTTTGCCTGCCAGGTCTTTATAGTTGTAATGAATGTACCCTTGTTTTCCTGTCTTTCTTATATGAATATATTTCATTTGCACCTTATATTTTATATTTCTACTTTTATAATTCTCCTGAGCATAACTTGTACTATGTATGTCGCACTCTTTTTATGCCACTTCACGCATAATACTCTGTGTAGTACCCTTGACACTACGAGTTAGCAGGAACCACGGCTGCACCTGGCCAGACATCCTCAACACCTCGCCCAGGTCTACACATCTTAGGCATCCTTGACACCACAAGATGGTAGAAACTCGGGCAGCTCCCGACTGGGCATCCTCAACCTCTCGACCAGGTCTATACATCTTGGGCATCCTCAGCACCACAAGATGGTAGGAACTCCGGTTGCTCTCGGTTGGGCCTCCTGAGTGCCTCGGCCAGGTCTACACAACTTGGGCATCCTCGGTACCATAAGATAGTAAGATCTCGGGCTCCTCCTAGCCGGACATCCTCAATGCCTCGGCTAGGTCTATACATCTTGGGCATCCTCGGCACCACAAGATGGTAGGAAGTCGGACTGCTCCTAGTCGGGCATCCTCAGCACCTCGGCCAGGTCTACACATCTTGGGCATTCTTGACACCATAAAATGGTAGGAACTCGGGCTGCTCCCGGCTGGGCATCCTCAGCGCCTCGGTTAGATCTACACATCTTGAGCATCCTCGGTACGACAAGATAGTAGGAACTCGACCAGCCACTGATATGACTCCCACAAATGCCTTCATGAACTTCTCGTATAATATACTCAACATGCTCTGGGCCAACACACTTAAGTAATGACTTGGCGAATGATCTCTTATAGATTTGTTCTCTAATTAAAGTGAACCCAGAGGCCCTACGACGAAAGAGTTGGACCTGTTCAAAACATGCAGATACTGTTCCATTGCGTAGGAACTCTACATAAAATTCTCTCTTGTCAGGCAGTATATTATCAGTAGGCTCTCCGTCTATCTAAGCCACAATTCCCTCCTGGGTGATAGACTCTTCCAATGTCCATAATGCTAGAGAGCTCGCAAACTTGGCCAGCTAATCCGCTTTGATATTATCCGCTCAGGATATTTTCTGTAGAGTTGCATCAACAAAAGAAGATTTAAATTGCCTATATGTAGTTACATACCTCTACAGGTGTTCATTCTGAACTTCAAAATACCCTTCGAGCTGTTGTGCCACTAATTGAGAATCAGAATACAATATAACCTGAGTAGCTCCGACCTGTTTAGCTGCTTGTAGCCCCGCTAATATTGCCTCATGCTCGACTTCATTGTTGGTGGCTTGAAAATTAAGTCAGATGGATAATTATAGCACATCCTCTCTAGGTGAGAACATTAAAATTCTAACTCCTCTTGATCTGTGATTGGATGAACTATCAACGATCTTCCAAGCTTCCTCACATTCGAGTAATGAAACTGCTTCGAGCATGAAGTCGGCTAGAGCCTGTGCCTTGATAGCAGTTCGAGGTTGATACTCGATCTCATACTCGCTTAACTCTGCAGTCCACTTAATCAACTACCCTGATGCCTCGGGATTTGTGAGAACGCGCCCAAACAGACTATTAGTGAACACAATGATGGGATACGCCAAGAAGTAAAGCCTCAG
Organism: Boesenbergia rotunda; assembly: GCA_024364735.1. Taxonomy (NCBI): domain Eukaryota; kingdom Viridiplantae; phylum Streptophyta; class Magnoliopsida; order Zingiberales; family Zingiberaceae; genus Boesenbergia; species Boesenbergia rotunda. The sequence goes on from JAGFNQ010010602.1 coordinate 385,663, forward strand.
TCTCCGTGCTGTTAATACTAGCGCAAACACTAATTTCTCCTAGGTGGTATACCTAGTTATTGCATCTTTAAGAAGATGACCAATGAAATAGATTGGATATTGAATGTTACCTTCTTCATGAATAAGCGCGGAGCTGACAGCTTGTTCAGCTGTAGATAGGTAAACAAAAAGTGTCTCTCTCTCTAGCGGCTTGTATAATATGCGGAGTCCAGATATGTATGCCTTTAATTCTGTAAAGGTCTTTTCGTATTGGTCATCTCATTCGAATTTGACTGCTTTCATTAAAATGTTGAAGAAAGATAGAGTCCTGTCGGCTGACTAAGATATGAACCGGGATAGGGCCGTGATCCTTCCACTAAGCCGTTGCACCTCTTTGAAATTGCCGGGAGATGACATATATAGAATAGCCTGCACCGTTTCAGCATATACCTCAATTCCTCTCTATGTTACCATATATCCAAGGAAACGTCCACTTTTTACCCTGAACAAACACATAGCTGGGTTCAGCTTCAGTCTATTAGCCCTCAGGGTGGCACACAGTACACTTTTTACCCCGAAATGCTCCAATGGACAATCCGCCCTAATATGCTCTTGAGATCCACACTGTACACAGTGTGATCCATCAGTAGACTTCTCCCGGTTCCGCTGAGGAGACCAGAAAGATCCTGCTGAAGAACGACCCGACTTCTGGGGTCTAAATGATGCCCCAGAGGTGCTCTGATTGTCACACTTCTGCCCAGTGGTCTGCGACTACTGAGTCTGAACTGAGTCATGTATGACCTGCTTACCCTCCCTCTTATCTCCAAACAGTCTATGCTGAGTCATCTCAATAACAAGAGCTCGCTCTAATGCCTCTCGGTAGGATGTAGGGATAAATCCTGACATACGGACCTGAATATACGTTGCCAGACCCTGGTGAAACTGTGTCATCCTCTCTAAGTCATCGGCAACTAAGGACAGTACTCTGCTAGGCGGTTAAACTCCGTCTCGTACTCTAGTACAGATCGAT